>CM028687.1:40262848-40455818 GCA_016771965.1 Brassica carinata | reverse complement strand
CGATGCTTGCTCTGTGAAGTAGCTTGAGGTATCCGAAGCTAATCGACCAGAATGAATCATATCCGAAAACGAAATCAATGCAGAAAAGAAAAGAAAAGGAGGAACCTCAAGACTCTGAATAGCGAGTGACTCATCAGCGCCGGTGATGCTCATGTAAGACTGAATGGCGTCTCTCGATGGTCTCATCATCGGAGAATAAACTCGCCGGGGATTATGGTAGCGAAGCGGCCTTCTTCTTCTTCTTCTTCTTCTTAATATTTGATTTGTTATTAAGTTTCAAGATTGGTTCAACTGATTCGAACCGACGCTGATGAAGTGATGATGAGTCTACACCAAAGTGACGTTTAATTACTTCTTTTTTTTTTTTTACTTTCTCTGCCACGTTGCTACCTATTTGCACCATCCAGCACTTATATATGTTTTTCTCAATAATTCCCACAACTTTACTTCCTTTTCTTATCCACAATTACTTTAATTAAAGATTAAATTTATTTATTAACAATTTACCTTTTTCATATAAGATAAAAATTTAAAATTTGATATTCTTTGTTCCACATCAACCATCATTTTAATCAAAAATCAGATGACAAAAAGAAGTCAAACCTTCCACACTGCTTTTTAGAGGTAAACATGTTTCTGCTTGATGACAAAAAAAAGAAAGAAAATATATGTTTCTCTGCTTTTAATTTTCTTTGGTTAAAGATGAAGCTGATACACATAACACTTTTGATAGAAGCTTATATGTTTTTATTGGTTCGAGGTATGATACTTGTTCAAAGTATCCAACGATACTTTTCTTTTGCAAGCCTGATTTCCTAATTGCAACAAGAAAGGTATTAATTCATTAATTTTGGGATCAAGATAAAATTGTGGTTATATTCTTTTGCTTTTTATTCAAAAGAAATTAATTTAGCAGTGAAAGAAAATTAAGAATATACAATGAAACTTCTATAAATTAATAATGTTGGGACTACACCAAAACTATAATTTTTTATTAATTTATAGAGATTATTAATTTATCGATATACTAACTGAACCAAAAACTCAATTTGGGACTATAAATTTTATTATTTTATAGAGAATTTTTAGTGTATATTAATTTACAGAAGTTATACCGTAGAAATAAACCTGAATCCAAAAATTCGAAATGAACTTGAGCCTGACCCAACAAAAATAAATCTAATCAAATCCGTTATAGGATCTTAAGAATTCCAAAATTTAAATACCCCAAAAGAATTTTTTACTAAATCCTAATAACTAATTCATATACTTAAATTATATATATTGGTATTTGATCAAACATAAAAATTCGTATTTTTGATAATTGCATTTGGAATTTAATTATGAATAATTACTTTTAGAATTTAAACGATTATGTTTTATCCTAGAGCTTAAACAATGTTTCTTATTTTTTGTGGAGTAAAAGGTTATGCTTAGGTGCTGTTTATTTTTGGGTTGGGGTCTTTACGGCATTTCTAAGTTGGTTCGAAAACATCCCTGGTGTCAGCAATCCTCCCTCAATTACGATGATGGCACTATAAGTCTTTCTCAGAGAATCTCCATCATTTCTATCGAAATTATTAGCTGAGGCCGGGGAAAGCTGAGAAATAGCAAAAACAAGGGCTTGAGCTAAGAGACGCTGAGGAGTTTAGCAATGGTGGTTTGAAAACAATCTTCTTGCCGTTATCTAAAATGAAGACTAAGTATATAGTCATCAGATCAAGTGTTGAGAAGGGTCCAAGCAGTGTTCAAAAATTTGCCCTGTGCGGCCGCCTATACGGTAAGAATACGCTGTGCGGCAACTTAACATAGCGAAATCCTCATATGTGGCTTATTATGCGGTTTGCTTAAATACGGACGATATACTGCAATATGCGCCGCATATACGGTACTGTATAGGCGTAAGTTTAATTAAAGTTCCAATACTTTAGATGAAGTTGAGTTAAAAGTCCAAAAACATAAAACTACGTAGTTTAACTAAATCTAGTTTAACCCTAATTAACAAGTTAGGTCAATTCATTGTCTTCTCTAGCTGCCGTTACAAAGCTTCGACATCTTCACTCTGCCACTAATCGTATCTACCAAAAGTATTGTTATGATTTATGTTTTCTTTCGTTTCTATGCACACGTTTGTTTTGTTGTGTGGAACATTATTTTCTTCATAATTTATATTATAGTGTGAATTATCAATTATGGTTACAAAGTACGATCAGTTTATTCTCACTACACGTCTGTTTTTACAAAAATTACAGAAAATTATTCAAGAGATTTTGATATGGTTGGACAATCTTCATCATCAAGAGAATTTATTTTTGATGATGAAGAGGAAGATTTTGCTGGTACTAATTTGGAATCAGAAGAAGACCAAGTTTCAAACATGTATGTTAAAAGAAGAAATAATTAAGCTTTTAGTTTGGTTAATTTTCTTTACATTTTAGTTATTATTTTGATTTAAGGATGAGGAATTTTTCTTGTTTAGTTATTTGATTTTAAGAACTTAGTTTTGAAAACCTAGTATTCTTTTAGTATTAATATTATTTTATTTTCATGTTAATCATCATTAAAAATATATATATATATATATATATATATATATATATATATGTCCGCTTAGGCCCCGTTTACGCGTCCACATATACAGTTGTCCGCTAGGCGCTGGGGCACCGCATAGCGAGCATATAGCGCATTTTAGAACACTGGGTCTAAGTATGAAGGCTCTAGGTGAAGATATTAACTAAATTTAGCTAAGTATTTTAAAGACTCGGTTTGAATCTAAGAGTTTGTAACACTAGGATTAAGCTTAGACACGTGTCCTCATCTTGGAGCTAGGTGTGAAATATCATGTGTGTATATAGCTGAGTATAAAACTGTTAGTTATACTCTTTCGAACCGATTAGGTTATCTTGTTAGAGCATTAACCGAAAGAGATAGATCGAGAGATGGTGTCAACATGTTGTAATCGGAGCTCACTTGTTGCTGATTCAATCAAGTGAAAAATAGCGGTTTTTCTTAGTTTGGGGAAGTGCGATGAACACTAGATCAACATATAGTGTGTTCTATATTGTAATCAAACGTACTCAAGATCAATATAAAGACTCACTTTATTAATAGCTTTAGACACTAACTCAAGGAACTAAAGCCTTCTCACAACTCACAAGTTATGCCACAAGATTAGCATCTCCTTATATATCTCATATATACTCCTAAACTCATTAGGAATCATATCTTATGGATAAACATCAATATTCCTAAGCTCATTAGGATAACTTCACAACTAAGTAATCTTCAAGCTAAGTCAACATTCTCCCCCTTAAGCTTGAGATTACCATTCTTCACATTTTGAACTCCAAGTAGATCTCTCATCTCTTTAAACTTAATCTTCCCAAGCGCTTTTGTTAAAATATCAGCCCTCTGAACTCTTCCTGCTACATACTCCACGTCCACCAAACCATCTTCGACACATTCCCTTATAAAATGAAATCTGGTGTGAATGTGCTTGCTCCTTCCATGAAACACTTGATTTTTTGAAAGAGCAATCGCCGACTTATTATCAATACGAATCACTGCCTTCTGAGTTCCTTCACTCGTGATTTCACCAAGAAGTTCTTGCAGCCACAATGCTTGCTTTGCGGTCTCAGTTGCCGCCATAAATTCTGCCTCGCAAGAGGACAGTGCAGCAATTTCTTGCTTTTGCGAACACCAAGTAACCGGACACTCATTCAAATAGAAAATGTGTCCAGTGGTGCTTCTTCCGTCATCAGGATCCACATTGTAACTGCTATCACTATAGCCTACAAGCCCTTTCTTGTTATGGTTCTTGAAGTGAAGTCCGAGTGCACACGTCCCACGAAGATATATGAAAACTTGCTTCAAAGCAGCCGCATGTGATGTCCTCGGATCATGCATATACCGGCTTAAGACTCCAACTGACTGAGAAAGATCAGGTCTTGTGTGTATAAGGTAACGAAGACACCCAACGTTTCTTCTAAACTCCCTCTCGTTAACTCTTTCTTCTCCAATTGATTTTGATAACTTTAATCCTGGGTCCATCGGTACCTGAACACTATTACAGTCGCCCATTCCTGCTTCCTCCAAGATCTTAAGCGTGTATCTTTCTTGTTTCAACGTTATACCATTTGCTGATTGGTCTACTTCGATCCCAAGATAATAAGTAAGCTTCCCTAAGTCACTCATCTCAAACTTAGAAGCCATCTCCCGCTTGAACTCTTGGATATCGTTTAGACTAGCACCTGTGACAAGCACGTCATCTACATAAACTGCAACCAACAATTGATAATCCTTTACCGACTTTCGAAACAGAGACGGCTCTTTAGCACACTTGACGAAGCCTAACTCCTTAAGAATCGTCTTTAACTTAATGTTCCAAGCCCTTGGGACTTGTCGAAGACCATAGAGAGCCTTGTGCAAGCGATAGACCTTGTTCTCACTTCCTTTGACCTTGAATCCTTCTGGTTGCGAAACATACACTTCTTCTAGTAAATCTCCGTGAAGAAACGCGGTCTTTACATCTAAGTGATGTATCTCCCAACCGTTTGACGCTGCTAAGGCTATGATCACAAGAACCGTATCTATTCTAGCCACGGGTGCAAAGACTTCCTCAAAATCTATACCATGGCGTTGCACATAACCTTTTGCCACGAGCCTAGCTTTGTACTTATTAATCGTCCCATCTGCATTGCGTTTAAGCTTAAAGACCCACTTCAATCCTATTGCTTTGCAACCATCAGGAAGATCAACAAGTGTCCATGTTTGGTTCTTCTTTATGGACGCAATTTCATCTTCACAAGCCTCTCTCCAGACTCTTTCGCCTTTTGCTTCACTCCAATCCCATGGTTCTTCATTAACCAAAAGAAGTATGCGCTCTGTTTCGATCTCTTCTAGCATCAGAACATAATCATCCAGGTAACTTGGTCTCTTTGTTTCCCTAGTTGATCTTCTTGGCAGAGATTGTTCTTCCGATATAGAATCATCCTCATTACTCTGTAAATCTTCTTCAACAGGGGACTCATCTTCATCATCTTCTGTTGTCGTAGTAACCTTGTTATCACTACCATAGTTTGGTATCACAATCACGTTTTGTTCACTGACTGTTTTCTCTCCCTTAGCACTCCAATCCCAACTTTTATGCTCATCAAAGACTACATCCCTGCTAATGACCACCTTGCGAACCGTTGGATCATATAGACGATAAGCTTTTGTTCCGGGTTCGATTCCTAGATGCACCAACACTTGCGATCGATCGTCTAGCTTCTTCAGGTGCGGAATAGTTGATTTTGCATAACAAACACAGCCGAATACTCGTAGATGATTCACGTTTGGCTTCTTCTTCTTGAATCTTTCGTATGGAGTTTGTATCTTCAGAGTCCTTGTTGCTATTCTGTTAATTAGATAGGTTGAGTGTCGAACTGCCTCTTCCCATAACCAGCTTGGAATATTCATATGCTTCATAATGCTTCTGGTCATCTCCATTAATGTCCTGTTACGTCTTTCGACGACTCCATTCTGTTGCGGTGAATACGGCGCTGTCAAGTGTCATTGTATTCCATGGTCTTCGCAGAAGATTCTAAACTCATGAGAAGTGAACTCACCACCTCGATCTGTTCGCAGAGTTTTGATCCTTGCTCCAGTTTCTTGCTCAACAAGAATCTTAAACCTTTTAAATTTCTCAAACGCCTCGCTCTTCTCTTCTAGCAAAATCGACCACATATACCTAGAATAGTCATCAATCAACACAAATACGTATCTTTTCTTTGCCGCTGTCGGAGGTGATATGGGTCCACAGAGGTCTCCATGAATGAGCTCAAGGACGTTTGTGGCACGAAACATTGTTGCTTGAGGAAAAACTTGTCGCGTTTGTTTTCCCAAGAGACACGAAGAGCATGTTCCTTTCTCAACGGGTATCTTAGGTATGCCCGTGACAATCTCTTTACTCATCATTGTCTTCATTGCGTCTAAGTTCATATGCCCAAGTCTTGCATGCCATATGAATGAATTCACAAGCTCCGATAGTTGCAGGCACATGTTGTTTTCAACTTCCATGGCTATCTTGTAAAGACGATTCTTGGATCTGAACGACTTTACTAATAAGTTACCTTCACGATCGTATAGAGTGAGGTAGTCATCTTTCATTCTAACACCACACCCTGACTCAGTTGCTTGTCCCAAGCTAATGATGTTACTCCTTAAATCCGGAATAAAGTAAACGTCTGACAATGTTTTCTTCTTGCCGTCTTTGCCAAGGAAGATGATTGACCCTTTTCCTTTTATATCTATCTTTGAATCATCACCAAATCTAACCTTCCCGGTGACTTTCTCATCAAGCGACGCAAAATATCCATGGTTCCCTGTCATGTGGTTACCAGCTCTATTGTCTAAATTCCATATATTATCCTTGTCCGAATGGGACTCAAACTTGCTTGGCATGACCTTCTCTTCGTTGAGGTATACTACCTCATGAACCATTAATTCCTCAGCTTCATGCGTGCTTTCATTATCTTTATTCTCTTGTGTTTCTTGGAACTTAAGCTTCAAATCCGGACAGTCATAGACATAATGTCCGGTCTTATCACACCTGTAACAAGTGATTCTTGACGCATCTCTTCCTTGTCTCCAATCACGTTGATTATTGAACCGTCCACGTCCTCTTCCTCTGTTATTGAATCGTGCACCCTGTCCTCTTCCTCTGCCGTAGCTTTCGTTAGGACATTGACTCTGATTATTTTGATTCGGAGGTAAATTTGGAGTGTCCATTGTTGCATACATCAGTTTTCCTCCTTGATCCTCATCTTGGTCTTCATCCTTTATCCTCTCTTCATAAGCTTTTAGTCTCCCCACTATGTCTTCGAAGGTTGTTGTATTTAAGTTTAGAACTTGTTCTAACGCAGCGATAATGTGGATATATTTTTTCCGAGGAAGACTACCCAAGAACTTCTTCACAAGCTTAGATTCCTCGATGGTTTCTCCTAGAGAGGCCGACTTTGATGATAGCTCTGTAATTCTTCCTGAGAACTCATCTATTGTCTCTGTATCCTTCATCTTCATCCTTCCAAAGTTTTCCATCAGTCTGTAGCCTTGCCTCGCGAACCCTATCTGCTCCAACGTACCTTGCTTTTATTGCTTCCCACATCTCTTTTGCCGTAGTAAGGTTCCCAACGGTGAGGATTAGAGCCTCTGGTATTGATTGAAATAGAATTACTCGAGCCATATCGTTCTTCTCGTATCTTCTTCTCGATTCTATCACTTCCGGGCCTTATGTACCTTCAAGGTCGCTGCATCCTCATGCTCCATACCGTATAATTTGTAGCATTAAGCATCGGACACTTTATCGATGACGGGCTATTCTCCTTCATCTTAGTTACTGCTACCAAATCTCCCAGTCTTAACTCAAAGATCGTATTCTTTGAATGGATCTTCTTCTTTCGATTGCAATAGAAGCTCTGATACCACTTATTGTAATCGAATAGAAGCTCTGATACCACTTATTGTAATCGAACGTACTCAAGATCAATATAAAGACTCACTTTATTAATAGCTTTAGACACTAACTCAAGGAACTAAAGCCTTCTCACAACTCACAAGTTATGCCACAAGATTAGCATCTCCCTTTTTTTTTTTTTTTTGGGCAACGATTAGCATCTCCTTATATATCTCATATATACTCCTAAACTCATTAGAAATCATATCTTATGGATAAACATCAATATTCCTAAGCTCATTAGGATAACTTCACAACTAAGTAATCTTCAAGCTAAGTCAACATTCTAGTTTGTCACTCTTCCAAGAAAGGTTCAAACGATCGTGTTCAAAGTTGAAGTTCATCAAAGTCTATTGAGTTTTGATTCTCGCATAAAGCTTTTTTAGTTTTTATTTTACTTATTTGATTTCTTATTTTATCTGTTTATATCTGGTTAATTGTTAACTACCTTCGGTTTGGGATAAAAAATAATAAAAATATTAGTTACGTCCAAACTTATAATTAAAATATTAGTTACATCCATTTTTTTGAAGATTAGTTAGGACTTCTCCATGAATTTGGAATACCTCAAGTGAGACATAACCGTGCGGTTAACCGTGGTTCAAAAAAAAAACCGTGCGGTTAACTGTGGTTAAAAAAAAAAACCATGCGGTTAACTATGTCGGCGTTGACGTTGATGCGTCTTCTTCAAGTTCTCTTTTTCTCTCAATTTCTAGGGTCACCGTTGCTCTTATCGATAAGAACAAAGTTAAGCTTTTCATTTGTTTTTACTCTGATCGGATTCTTCTACCTTCACTCTCCTACTCTCATCCTCGATCGAACCCCTTCGTCTCTTCTTGTAAGCTGAATTCAATTTGATCGAAACCAAGGATGGATTTCGTGAACAAGCTTGATACGGACACGTCGCTATCAATCCTTTCGTGTCTAGACGACCCATCAGATCTTGTCCGTGCCAGTGCTGTCTCACGCTCCTGGCGATACTTCGGTAAGACAGCTCAAAAACCCCCAAATTAATCTCTTTCTCGGTGTAATTAAATTTGTGTTTGCACTTGCAGTGATTAAACACAGTCTCTCCAAGAACCTGTGCTTCAAGCTGTTCCATCAGCTAACATGTGTGGATCGTGTAATCGAAACAAGCAACGAAGAGTCCTCCTCAGGCTCAAGCAGCATTAGTCTCATCGATGATGATACAACGCTACTAGAAAGAGAGCACAGAGCTTTTGCCTTATTAGCTAAAGGATGCACGTCGTCTCCGATCAGAAGCTGTGTCGCTGATGCCATCATAGCGTCTAGCACTGATAACTTCCCAGCAGAGAGCATCTTGAACACGCTCGACGAAAGAGATAAAATTGGCGCCACACCTTCGTACTGGTCCAGTACAGGACACCACGAGACTTCCGTACCCGAAACGCTTCTTTACAAGCTGAAGGGTGATATCTGTGTTGTTCCTGAGTTCAGCATTCACCCTTTCCAAGGTTGATCACGATAAAGCCATCCTCCTTCGTTTTTATTTTGTTTTTCTAGTGTTTGCTTTAACGGTGGTGTTATCCTCTGTAGCTTATTTCCAGAGTGGTACTCCGATATACTCTTCGCATTATGTTCGTTTCCGGTTGGGTCATCTCGATAACAATTCACAGAAGAAAAACAACTATGTATGGACCTACACTTCACAACAGTTTCCCATGGCTCAGGTGTGTGTGTGTGTGTGTCTTTAGCATATGCTATCAAGTCTTGTTACCCTCCTCAACTGTTGAAAACCAATGTTTGTTTGTTTTATGAATAGGAAAATCGGTTGCAGAACTTTAAGCTTCCAGAACCGGTTCTTTGCATTGGTGGGTATATGCTAGTCGAGTTTATTGGTCGAGTTCAGACACAAGAAACGGATGGACTGTACTACATATGGTACATTGTCTCTTCCCTTATCGTTTCCTTAAAACTTTACTAGTCTGCGAGACTTTGAGAGTCGAGTGTTTTTTTTTTTTTTGCAGTGTGGCGCATGTCAGAGTGATGGGAAGATCACTAGCAAAGTCGTTTCGGTTGGTGGATCCGGACGAGTCAGGGAAGTTTGGGTTGAAGGTGGTGAGTTACTGTGATCCCAAAGAAATGGGTGAGACGGAAGAAGAAGAGGTGGGACAAAGGTCGTTTAGGCAGATGAATAATCTTGATCAGCTCTTGAATTTCCTGAACAGGCATCCTATAGACGTCGAGTATGTTTGGCCTGAATCAGACGACGATGCTGAATCAGACGGTGAGGTTTAGTGTCTGAATGAATCACTATGAGAAAGGATACTGAATCAAGTGGGTTTATTATTTCTTATCTTTTCTTTAAGAAACCTTTTTAGTTGTTTTTATTCTTTTGTGAGCGGTTTTGAAAAAGCTTCTTATCTAAGCCGTTTTGGCTCTCTCCCTCTTACGGTGTTGTAAAGATTATCAGGTTTTCGACATATAATATTACGCTTTCTGACAACACTCTACTGTTTCATATGTGTTCTGTTTGGTTGTAAAAGTAAAGCTTATGTCGTACCCAGGAAAACAATTTTCATGTGATTAAGCACCAATTTCAAAGATCCATCTATTGACAGAGCAGGACTAGACAACTTCCAATGTTATTTGAGATCTAAGAGGCTCACCATAAGGAGCAAAACTATTTAACATGTTGAGTGGATCACTTTTCTAGTTCCTCCTTCGTACAAACCACTTCCGGCTTCTCTTTCTCACTACCCTTCTCCATTCAATCAGGCACATCTTGTTCTACGTACACATGATCCTTATAGGCTGGCCATGGCTACCAAGAAAGACTATGCCCATATCCTGTAGTCTGCACAAAGTATCTCTCACCACATTTATGTACGAAATGAAGTTGTTGTTCGGTAGAAACAATTTGCATTCAAATAACACAACACATAATAAACAAACACAAGCATCTTGCTAATCCTTTCGAGCAGCTGTGGTGGGAACAAACAACAACGTATTCTTGATCACATACTTAGTCCCCCATATAGAAGGTATCCTATTCCTGTCAGAAGTGACAGAAGCCTTCACATGGCCTTCACTGTTTATCTTAGCATAGAACCAAAAACACAAGAAATTTACTGAACATGCAGTGAGAATGAAATTGAAAACAAAAGGATATACAAAACAGTTCTCTCTAAAAACTTCACTGTGATCATTTTTTAAATAACAAAATAATTAATACTCTCAACTCACTACCGACTACAATAGACATAGCTAGGTCAGTGAGTGTAACAAAGCTCCAACAAACCTTCAGAGTCTCTATTATAAAATTACAAACTGGAGTAAGTAAAATAAGCAGAAGCTCCAAATCTCGCAAACTCGTAGAGAGAAACATCCTAGGTCCCACATACTTTGTCTTATTCCCCTACCAACTAACTTCATTATATACTATTATTGCAAAAACTCTGTTCCTTTATTTCTTCTCAGCATGTCATTATCTTGAGATCTCCATCAAAGAAGCTGCTTCTCTCTTTCCACAAACTCTCAGCAGCCACTCATAAATTCATCTTATTAACACTCCTACACATTTCACTTTCAAGATATTTTCTTGGGTATTCAGCTGCATTGCACCCGAGGCAAAGAGAGCGTTTTCAGGATGGAACCAAGGCCTAGAATGCTCAAAGACTGCCTCTTGGAAGATTCAAATTCATGTTCATCAAATGGTTTCAAATCGATTCCAAGACGGCTTCCTCTCAACCCGTTGATACCAAAGAAGAAGAAACAATCCAATGCATTGCAGGCTGTGATCAACGCCGTTAAGAACCTCAGTTCCAACGCCATTAAATCCACTCCATCAGGGATATTACCAAGGAGCCTTTCTCGGCGGCTATCATCATCCAAGAACAAATCAGAAAACCAAGCAAACATCACCATCGTTCGAGTCAAAGACATCGTAAGGTGGAGCTCCTCCAAGGACCTGCTGCATGAAGACATATCACGTTTCCAACCTCATCAGTACACAGCCAAGACTATGACAACAATCACGGGATCATCCACGGGCAGCGACACATCTTGCAGCAGTTGGTGCGACTCGGACTTTACTGCAGCAGAGTTTTTACCGTCATCATCATCATGGGGAGGTAACGTTGAAAAAGAGGAAGGAGGTGAAAACTACAAGTTACAATGTGTCGGCGAAGATTCTTGCACAGCAATAACAGACGCCGACACTGTAGTGGGACCTGAGGTAATTCGAATACTATATATATTAAGAAATATAAACTCACTCCCTTATAACATTAATTTAATCACAGAGTTTAAACTAGTACATGCATAACTAAAAGAGCTTATAACATTAATTTAATCAGAGTTTAAACTAGTACATGCATAACTAAAAGAGAGAACAGAATCAAATCACATATATATATATATATATATATGTTTTGGTAAAAATCAAATCAAATTTAAGTAATAAATAAAGTTAATATGAGATCTTATGGGTTGACTTTGCTTCAACCGTACGGTAAGGTCGCCCATGCTGTCTCTAAATGCACGTGCAGCTGTTCTGTAATGAAAAAAAAAATTCACATAAAGACAAAGCAGAAGCTGTCTTTGTCTTTCTTTGGTAGATACATGGAATAGTATGTACAGGTCTGGTAAGAGTAGTTCTGCTTTAACATTATATAAACTGGAATTATTACACTACAGTTAATAATAGCTTGGAAGATTTTGACTGATATGCAATGATCATGACCAGGACTTACAGTGTGAAGAAGAGCAGAACAGCCCTGTCTCCGTTCTTGAGGTACAACATGACGAAGCATCAGACTCTTCTTTCAGTCAATGCCTTGACAACGTGGAAAGTGCGTCTACTTTTACTTAACATTTCAATCAAAGCAAAGTTTGTTTCTTTTGTTATTTTAGACGACCTCTAAACACACGTACGCTTTGTTGTGATGATACTTTGGCAGGAACCAAGCAAAAGCTCATGCAAACGATTCAACGTTTTGAGAATTTGGCCAACATTAGTCCTTTCAATTTTGACGACGAATGGGATGAGGAGTCTTGCAAGGATGAAAGTTGCGACACAGAGATTGAAGAAGAAGATGAAGATGAGGTTGAAGAGAAGGCAGGTGAGCTATGGGACCGAGTCAAAGAAAGACATGCGATCTGGATCCACGAGGAACATCTGATAATGGACTATTTCAGAGATGAACTGATGCAAAGAACAAACGAAACTCATCATCAACACTTTGAGGAGCAATTGGTGGGGGAGGCAAGAGGATGGTTAAGTGGACAGAGAGTATCAGAGCTTGAATGCGGAACAGGCCAGCAGAGGAGACGCGCATGTGCTAGAGAGATTGAAAGACTGGACTGGAACGAGAAGCGGATGAAGCAGGAGCGTGAAGAGGTGGCTGTGCAGGTTGAGGATGGACTCTTCAGCCTGTTACTGAATGAAACTTTAAATGCACTCTTCTCAGTAACCTGAAAGCAACAAGTGGTTAGCCTCCGACATGCATTGTCAACCAAATTGTAAAAGCATAAGAAACCTGTGAAAGGAGATACATGCAGCTCTATCACACTCATTCAGGTAACTTGCTTAGCTAGAGATCAGCAGGCAAAAACAGTTTTGATTAGGACTTTGAGTTGAGCCCCACTTTTTTTTTGCTCTACTTTTGTAAGAATAAAGCAAACTAATAATACAAAATGTACATTGAACTCTAAAGCATATGGCTGTTTCTGCAAACCCAGCTCAGAGGTTGTTCTTTTTTTTGTTTTTTTTTTCAATTTCTCAGGATGTTATTAATATTACAAACATAAACAAATAGTATCAGAGATTCAATAACAAAAACAGAGCAAGACAAATACAAAAGCATGCATTTTTGATGAGTTTTTTCTTCTTCTTATAACTCTCTTTCTCCCTTACTGAGGATTGAACTTGACTGTTTCACGATATATAAGCTCCTTGATGTTCTCTTCTGACAAAGAAGGTTGTTCGAAATCGAAATTGAACGGCCTCACGCACACCGGTTCCTCGTTTATATCGTGCAGCGGTGCCAAATATGGGTGGCACAACGCCTCATCAACTACAACAGGACATACAAACCATGTTTAGAAGATTAAAACACAATGATAAAACAGAGATATATGTATTTGAAACTCACCAGTGATGCGTCTGCTTGGATCAAAGACGAGCATTTTCTCCAGTAAATCGGCTGCGCCAGCTGACATGTTTGGGAACCTAGCAGCAAAGTTCTGTCTCGGGTACTGGGGAAGCTGTCTAACGTATCTCCTTGCGTTGTCACTCCTTAAGAACCCCAAGCTTGTATCATCAGGTGATCCTATAAGCTGTGCTTTCACATAGATTCATCAACAAAATGCCAGTTGATACCCAAAGAAACAACGCTAAGTGGTTAGATTAGATTACCTCAGTGATAAGCCTGAGCTGATGAACATAATCTTTACCGGGAAACAGCGGCTCTCTTGTCATTGTTTCACCGAGGATACAACCCACAGACCAGATATCGATCGCTGCCGTGTACTCCGAGCAGTTAAGGAGTAGCTCTGGAGCTCGGTACCAGCGTGTAACAACGTACTCAGTCATGAAGTCAGTCTCGGATTTGGTCCTCGCAAGGCCGAAATCACCAAGCTTTAGATCACAGTTCGCATTCAGGAGCAAATTGCTGGGTTTTAAATCTCGGTGTAACACATTAGCTGAATGAACGTACTTGAGCCCACGCAACAACTGATACAAGAAGAACTGCAAACCAAAAGAAGAAAAAAAAACATGGAAAATAGTTCTGAAATGGTCAAACAAAGTGAATAGATCTACCTTATAAGTATGAAGCAATACTAGATGTAACTGTTACTTAGTTTCTTTAAGATGCCATAACGCAAGAACATATATGGATTGCTCTATAGGTGTCCTGAACCAATGTAACTACTTGTAAACTAGAAACAGAAAGTTTTCATCTTCTACATAAAAAGCGGACACACATGGTGATTGATGATGGATACATACCCGACAATGATCATCAGTTAAGGGTTGGTTAGAGCGTATAATCTGGTGGAGATCAGTATCCATAAGCTCATAAACAATGTAAACATCGTTGAAGTTCTCTCTCAGGGGTGGTCTTATTATATCCTTAACAGCAATAACCTGCGCCAAAACAAAATAAAAAAGATGGAAAAACAAATATAAGATTCACACAAGAAATGATAGTGGAAATATACAAAAAGATCACTTACATTCTCGTGATCCATGTGCTTGAGGAGCTTAATCTCTCTCAAAGTTCTTTTGGCGTCGATGATGTTGTCAAAAGCGTTACCGATCTTCTTGATCGCTACTTCCTCTCCTGTCTCTGAGTTTGTAGCCGCACTGAACAACATAATAAGATCAAAGAGAATCAAAACCCCTAATCCTCAAAATTCAAAGCACAATCACTTCCTAGTCAAATCAAGTTTAATTTCACAGATCCGGAAGAGCAAATCAAAGAGTAAGAAGAGGAAGATCTGACCAGACGATGCCGTAAGCGCCTCTGCCGATGGGACGAAGAGGAGGAACATACTTTCTAGAAACCTCGAAGATGTTTCCATAGACGTTGTACTGAACATACTGACCTCCATGAGTAGCCAATCCTTTCGTGCTCTGATCACCACCGAAACAGTTCTCCGCCGACATAACTTCTTAACCCTGCAAAAATCGAATTGAAAATCGAACCCCAAGACACACGCACACTGAAATTGAGGGAGAGAGAGAAAGTCTAAAAGGGAAGCAGATGAAGGAGAAGGAGATGTGTGGGTGTTGTTGACATTTCTGCAAATACGTGTGGACCTTCTTTTTTTGAAACCGAGGCTTTTCTCTCGGGCGACCCGTGACCCTTAAACGGGTTTTAGTCTTCTTCTTCGTTTTTTCTTTCTTCTTCTTCTAAGTCAACTCTTCATTTTTTTTTTTTTAAATATTCTTTTCTAGGTAATATAGGTGGGGTGGAATTGTAGCCTATGATTACGCTCCATTATTCTCTTTTTTAAAAATAGATGGGAATGTTCATATTGCTATGATTTTTCTTTTGTAAGTAATATAGGTGGGTTGGAATGTAGCCTATGGTTACACTCCATTATTTTATATTTTTTTATAATTAAACAAGTAAATGACTTCATGCGGGAATGTTCATAAGAAATATCCTAAAACAGCACAATTTTTCTAACAAAAAAATAGTACCAAAAAAAAAGAAAAATAATCAAAATATATTTTATTAAAGATTTTAAATATACATATATTCGTAAAATTAGTTGGTCAAAAATCAGAGTTTGTTTTTAGGTAAGTGTTTAGAGTTTGAAGATTATGATTTAAGATCTAAAACTAGATTTTGACCCGCGCTTTCGAAACGCGGGTTTCTTTGGATGATAAATAAAGTTTTTAATGAATTATTATTCTAGGATTTTGAATATTATTATGTTATAAAGTCGTATTATATCGAGTAAAAAAATTTGTTTAAAATTATATGTAACTCTCTCTTAAACAGGTCTTTTTTCCGATTCAAAAAAACAAACCGAAATTGATCCAAAATACATGTTCAGTTCGGGTCTTTGTCCAGAAAAAGTACATATTGGGTATTTTTAAGGTACAGTGGATCTTGGTTCGGTCCGGATCCTACCCAAGACCTGACCAGTACCTAAAGTACCTAAATTTTTTTTTGTGTATATTAGGTATATTTAAATATTTATGATATGTTTTCAGTATTACATATATACTTTTAAGTTTTAGGTTCGGGTTTTCGGTCATAGTTTCGGGTTTCAGGTAAAATTTCAAATTAAAAATAATATTTCGGGTATTTGGAGAAAATTTGGATATTTTTTGGTTCCTCGGATTAGATTCTGGGAAACATTTTGAGTTTTTCCAATATTTGAATATATTTTGGGTATTTGTTGGAGTTTTAGATGGCTTTTAGGTTTGGGATAATTTTTGGGTTTTCGGGTACTTCTAGTCTTTTTCGCGTCTTAAATACCTAAACCGACGCATACCTGCTACGTACCCACCAATTATATATTGTATATGTATTTGAATTTTGAATCTGAATCTAGCGGACGTTAATTATAGGAACCGACCAGACCCAAACCCAAACCAAAAGTTTCAAATATTTAATTGGGTTCCAACGTTTAGGACCCAAAGGATTCATCATGTACCGATCTGATATGTTTTGGTGTTACATATTTACTTTTAAGTTTTAGGTTCGGGTTTTCGGTCATAGTTTCGGGTTTCAGGTAAAATTTCAAATTAAAAATAATATTTGGTATTTGGAGAAAATTTGGATATTTTTGGTTCCTCGGATTATATTCTGGGAAACATTTTGAGTTTTCCAATATTTGAATATATTTTGGGTATTTGTTGGAGTTTTAGATGGCTTTTAGGTTTGGGATAATTTTGGGTTTTCGGGTACTTCTAGTCTTTTTCGCGTCTTAAATACCTAAACCGACGCATACCTGCTACGTACCCACCAATTATATATTGTATATGTATTTGAATTTTGAATCTGAATCTAGCCGGACGTTAATTATAGGAACCGACCCAGACCCAAACCCAAACCAAAAAGTTTCAAATATTTAATTGGGTTCCAACGTTTAGGACCCAAAGGATTCATCATGTACCCGATCTGATATGTTTTTGGTGTTACATATTTACTTTTAAGTTTTGGGTTCGGTTTTTCGGTCATAGTTTCAGGTTTCAAGTAAAATTTTAAATTTAAAAATATATTTCAGGTATTCAGAGAAAAGTTTGGATATTTTTTGGTTCCTCGGGTTATATTCTGGGAAACATTTTTGGGTCTTTTCCAATATTTGATTATATTTTGGATATTTGTTGAGGTTTTAGATATTTTTTTTTATCGGATGAAAGATTTACTTGTTAGAATTTTGGTTAATTTAATAACATATATTTGAACGGTTTTTAATTTTTTTTTAAATTTCTCTTAAATATTTTTTTTAACTTCTTCATAGAAATTAGTTTTACGTAATGTGTGTAATTTTGTTTTATCATATGATTTGCTAAAATGATTTTATTAAATTTTATTTTGTAATTATTTGGAACTATATAATATAAGATGATATGGTACAAAAAAGATGATATGGTACAATATGGTGATATATGCTAACTCATTTTAGTTGATGTTTAAATATTGTAGATCCATTATTGAACATAAGATATAGTGTAAAATATTATTGCATAATAACCATCTCATTGGGTGATAAAAGTTTTTTTAAAGAAGTGTATCATATAAAATGAAGAGTAATAATAGGATATTTTTTAAAAAATAGAATACTGTATGATTCAAATATTTAATTGGGTTCCAACGTTTAGGACCCAAAGGATTCATCATGTACCCGATCTGATATGTTTTGGTGTTACATATTTACTTTTAAGTTTTGGGTTCGGTTTTAGGTCATAGTTTCAGGTTTCAAGTAAAATTTTAAATAAGAATATAATTGTCTTTTTACCTGTTATTGGATGCTAGTTTTGATACTTTTGTCTTTGTGGACTATTTAAAGAACAAAAACTAAAAAATACTATTCAAGAAATTTTCCCTAAAAGTTTTAAAATAATATTCTAAATAAATATTTTAAAGGATTTATTTAATTAAATATATTATTCTCCAAATATATTTTAATTTTTCTACTTTTCAGTGAATAGCCGTTTTAGTCATTTTTCTCCCTTTTGAAACATTTTTGTGATAAAAATAACTTTTTACGAGAATTGTCCATGTCCATATTGCCAATATTTTGAAAAAAAAAAAACTCAAAACTTTTCTCCAAGTCAGTCATTTGAATAAGACTTGGTTTTGTTAGAGGCATACAAGTCAACCGTCGATTGTCTAGTCAATGGCTGCCAATCTATTTGACTATAAAAGCTTGTGTGGCATTTTATCCCCTAATGACTTGTCAAAAAAATTACTATACAATAAAATGAAATTTCCATTAACTGAAAACCCCACAAAAATCGTATACAGGTGATGGTATTAATTTGAGAATTTGATGCAGATGCAAGTTAAATGACTCCATGTGGGAATGTTCATAACTCATATTGCCAAGAATTAAAAACAAAAAGTTTTCTTCGGTCAGTTGTTTGAGTACGACTTGGTTTTGTCATAGGCTTAGAAGTCCATGTCGGTTTCCTAGTCAGTGGCTGCCAAACTAATTGACTAAAAAAACTTGTGACATTTTATTCCTAATGACTCGTGAACAGCAACTATATAATAAAAAGGACTTTTCATTACTGAAATCCCCACAAAAATCTGTTACAGGTGATAATATTATAGCCCATTTCGACATCACATAATTCTAATTTAGACTAATAACAGCTTAATCTCCTAAACAAGAGATAGAGTTAAGAGATAAGAAAGTGCATGATGATGTCTTGTCATCATTTGATGCTAAATAATCCCCAGGAAGACTACTGAATCTTCCTCATTTCAACCCAGACTTTCTTAAAAGAAGCTTTGGCAAAATCTGCTACTGAAGTCCACATCATGAAAACGGCAATAGGAGAGAAACCTAAGTTGCACGGGTACGCCACTTGGGTGTCGTTTCGCGTACCGGGTTCGCCGGGGGGATGGGTACGCCTCGTGTACGGCTGGGAAACGTCCCCAACACATGTGCCGTGAATCTGGGACGGCATGACACACTGGGGACCGGTTTGGTCAGAGATCGGAGACGTCTCGGGGACGTTTCTAAGAGATAAGAGACGTAAGAGACGTATCACTCTGATTTCTGGTGTTATGATGTGTCAAAGCTAAACCATTCCATATTTGTTTTTAGTTGTTTTACTCTATTAATTCTGATTTTTTTAAAAAAATGTATTAAAGAAAGGAGTTATTCTTAGGTTCAGTAACCAATAGAATTTCATCATTTCATATTTAATATCTTATAAAAAAGAAAACAAAATATATCAAATTATATTATATTTTAAAATAAAATAAATAAAAAATAATAGTAGTTGTAAAAACAATGATTTTTTTTTGAAAAAATATTTTTAATATCGTTAGAAAAACACTAAACCCTAAACCTAAAATCATAAACCCTAAACTCTTGGGTAAACCCTAAACCCTTGGATAAATCATAAATTTTTGATTTTTTTTTAAAAAATATTTAACGCATTCAACAAAACACTAAACATTAAACCCTAAACCCTAAATCCTAACCCCTAAACCCTTGGATAAACCCTAAACCATTGGGTAAACCCTAAACCCTTGGATTTAAATTCAAAGATTTATGATTTATGATTTATCCAAGGGTTTAGGGGTTAGAATTTATGGTTTCGGGTTTAAGATTTATGGTTTAGGGTTTAGTGTTTGACTGACAGTATTAAAAATATATTTTTTAAAAAAATCATTGTTTTTTTGTAACTACAATTGTTTTTTATTTATTTTTATTTTAAAAATATAATATAGTTTGGTAATATTTTGTTTCCTTTTTTAAAAGATACTGAATATAAAATAGTGAAATCTTATTGGTTGGTGAACCTTAGAGAGTGAATTCAAGAATAAGTCTAAAGAAAGTTAGTTTATTAATACTGTCTCTTAATCATTTCCACTTCCACATCTATATTATTAAAATAGAAGTACACTTAGAAAATGTCCCTTAGTTTTTAGTGTTATTTACAATAGCATGCCACTGAAACTATTAATTAAGTTTCCTATTTTGATGCATGTCTTTTTCAGTTTAGTTAATGTGTTTTCCTAAAATAAAATTTAACTTCTCTCATGCATTAAATCAATTTCGAAATTATTTGCACAACGAAATTATATATTTGTTATCATAAAAAAATCTAGAACAATAATTTCGAAATTATTTGTTGTCCTGAGAAAAAATTAACTTCCATTCTCTATTAAAATAATTTTGAAATAAAATTGAATTTTCCTTTTCTATTAAACCAATGTTCATTCACCTCTCATAGAGCTAGGTCTCAATAAGTCCAAAAAATTATCGTATGAAATTTTTTTTTACCTTAATATTTTCTGTAGTTTACAACTTCTTCCCATATATAACATTAAGATGTATCTGTATAAAAATCAGTGTAAATCATTAATCTATGTAATATATTACCAATCTACATATATATTTATTTATGTTTACGCTTCCAACCAACTACACAAATCGACTGTTGCTAACCTTTCTCAAAAAAAAAAAAAAACAAATCCAATCGATTTTTCTTAAGCTTTCACAACAAACCAAATCAATTAATTTAGAACCCAAACAAAATATCTTTACGCTATCAAATATTAATTAACATTAATATAGTGACATGATTTTCCCTAACTATCTATATTTAGCTAAATAATAAATTATCTATATTTTATTTCCAGTAAAATCTATTTAATTGAACTTGCAAAATACTCAATATTAAATATAAGATTAAGTAAATAGTTAACAATGAGGCAATTTCCTATATTCTTGCTAACTACATTATTTTTAGGAAACAATTGATTTGCTATATAAATGTTATGGACATTTATTAATTAACTAGGTGTTTCGTCCGCGCATGCGGGCATAAACATTTTATAATTACTAAAATATTATAGTGATAAATTATTATTTATGTTTACACTATATCCACTATTAATAAATAAATCTTAGAAATCAATCAATATTCTCTTTTTAATTATATAAAATTAAGAATTTTACTTGATTAATATTTAGTTATGTGTTTTCTGTTTTCTTAATTTTATTTTGAACTTTTTGTTAAAAGATTTTTTCGGATAACAACACGGTATATATATGAATTATCTTTTTGTTTTAAAATATAATTAGTAGGTTTTGGATAATTCTTAGTATTATTAATTTTAATCACTTATCTAATTAAAAAATTATTTTTTAATTTTATTTTTTGGTTAATATATATATTTTATTAATTACGGGTATAAATGATATTAAGCTCTCTAACATTTAACGTGAGAGCTCGAAAGCGAAAAATCATTTCCCAATTAATAGTATAAATTTGACACAAAAACAAACTCATCTCTAACTTATTATTAATAAAATTATGAAGTTATGTACATTTTTAATTATATGACCGTTTTTATATGTTAACATCTTCATAAAATTTTAAAATCTTTGTATTTTTGTTAAATATGTATAACTAATTTATAATTTTTCTATGGAATACTAAGTCATAGTTCTTTTTTCTTCCTATTGTAAATTTATGAACATTGTTTTTATATATCGTACAATTTTCTAATTATATGTGTATGTTGAATTTGTTTAGATTGTATTGAATATTCGTCATACAATATATGGTTTAACACGCAAAAAAACAATTCAAAGCTTAGTGAATGTAATACTATCAAATGTTAAAAATCATTTAGTATAAATAAAATAACTAAACAGAAAATTCATACCCGCGCGGTCGCGCGGGTCAAGGTCTAGTTAGTCTCTTAGGATTCTTGGAGTTTGCCAACCTTTCACTAGATGAATCTGATTTTGAAAATAAGCTGCTAGATAATTAGCTTATTTTGTTGCTCTCTAGTATTTTTACTAAGGTTCCGACTGGTAACCTTATTGGGAACAAAAGGAACGACGAGGAAAGGAATGTATAGGAACAAAATTGCAGGAATAAAAAGGAATGGTTATTCCCTCTCAAAATTCTCAAGGAATGATTTTGTTCTTTGTTCCTTTAAAAAAAAAGGAATGAAAAGGAATGATAGGGAAAAAACATTCATTGTGAATGGTGAATTTTTTTAGGAATGATAAGGAATTGAATGTTCCTCTTCATTCCCTGGTCACCATTCAAAGCCTAAATGTATTTTCAATCTTAAAACTTATGTTTCAGATTTTAGTATTTTAACTTATAGATATTTTTATATTTTAGTTGCCGTTTCTATGCCCGTATCCGTATCTTAAATTTTTAAGTTTGTCGTTTCCCGTTCCCGTCACAGGGCTGCTTAGAGAGAAACAGAAGAATCAGGGCAAACAACGGTTGTTGATAGGATCCACTGGATCAGAAATGATCATATCAAAAAGTGACACTGATTTCACATTAACCACCAAGTAAAAACCACTGTGAAGATACAAAAGAGGTCCGTGCTTAAATGTTTTTTTTCCACCTTTTTCTTTTCACCTAACAGTCTAAAGATACTGAGCGTAAAAGTGTCATGGATCCGTACAACAGACGAGCTTATAGCGACTTAATCTGTCTTCTTGTCTTGTCCATCAATGGCTCGAAGCCTCTCTACAAGAGGGGGATGTGAGTAGTGATAAGCTGAGTACAATGGGTCAGTGTTCATCGCTGATAAATTCTCTTCCTGCAAAAATCCCCAACAAAAACAACAACCATTAAGCACAACTTGAATAAACAGTCTGTGTTTTTTTTTTATTTTTCTTGTCTCCTCTGACCTGTAGCTTCACTAGGGCAGGACGGAGATCCTTTGCGTAACCAAGATTCACTGCAAAAGCATCAGCCTGCAAACGAAACGTTTCAACTCAGATTCAGTGATGGTCTTGAAAGAAAGAAAGAAACTTTAACTAGATCTTGAGGGATTGTAAGATTGTACCTGAAACTCAAACGCTCGACTAACAAGGTTGAGGCCAAAGCTTATTAGGTGTTGAAGTGGTATTACAGTGTGCTGTGAGAAACAGACAGGAGAATATAAGATTTGATTCTATGAGTTCAGTGGCCAAAAACCCATAATAACAAACCTGAAATATGATCAAGCCAATGAGAACTGGTTGTGTATCAAATCCAAAACTCCTGAAGAGATCAGTGGAGTTTCTGACAAGAGTGTATCCTCCAAATTGCAAGAAGGCAAGAATCTGCAGTACAAAAATAGGGAGAGCGTGACATAAGACATGCTTTAAAGGTAAAGAAAAGTTTTGGACACCCGTTGCTCACTTGAACTGCAATGAACGAGTATGTAGTGTGATTCAGCTTCCAGTGTCCCAGCTCGTGTGCAATAACCGCCACAATTTCATTCTCATTCTGGCACTGCACATTAAAACCATATAATATAATGTTTCAGAACCAGAAATCGGAATGAGAGTATAGCTCGCTTGAAGCATTGTGAGAGTCATAGTACCTGCTGAATCAATGTATCATAAAGAACAATCCTTTTGTTCTTGAAGAAACCGTACATGTAAGCCTGTAAGATGTAACAAGAAACATGAGCTTCTTATAGTAACTAGAAAACATAGGTATGAACCGATTAAGCCTCTAAGATTCTCACATTACTATGGCTTGACCTTGTAGATCCATCAACAACAAACAGTTTCTTCAGAGGAAACTTAAGAGAAGAAGCAAGTTTCTCAATTTTCTCCCGGAGGTCTCCATCAGGAAGCTATACCTCAATAGAAAAGGAAGGTTTTAGTTTTCTGCTAGTAACAGAGTGAAAAATATGGATCACTGAAATACTCACGGGAGTGAACTTGTTGAAAAGCGGTGCAATCAAAACAGGGTATATAGTCATCATCACTAGAGACAGAATAAACATGAATGCCCACAGATATATGGCAAGGTAAGGACCTCCTTTCTGGAAGAAAAAAGATAAAAACCTTAACAACGAAGCTCAAAACATGGAAGCTTTCATTCAGAATCCAGAATCACCAAACCTGAACTATAACAATTATTGCGGCAACGATGGGTGGGGCTAGTATGACAGAGAGAAGTATTCCTTTGATCATGTCCCTAATGAACATCCATATTGTTTGCTGCAACCATGGTTTATATAAGAAACTTTAATCCACATGTAATAAGGGAGAGCTAAGACACAAGGTAGTGTTGGGAAAACGACATACTTTGTTGAACCCATGACGAGACTCAATCACGAAAGTTGAGTACAAAGAAAATGGCAAATCAGTGATCTGCATCAGAATATCAAAAGAAACCATATTATCTTCAACAAATAGATATCTTTGGATCCTTAAGCATATTAAGACTATATGAAGGGGTTAATTTGAAAGACCTGTGACCATGTCATAACACCAGCCAAGAATGAAAGAGTGTGCAGTATTTCGTTCTCTGGATCGAGTCCCACCATTGGTAGAAAATCTCCAGATATCTACAAGAAAAAAAGAATATTCACAATTTTATCATAATAACAATAACAATATACCTTAAAACAAATGAGATATGAAAAAAATGAAATGAGATTATTTTACCTTCCAAAACCAAGGCAAGATCCCAAAGAACAAAATGGCAGAGTCCATAAGTATAGTCACAAACTCATGAACAAAGTGAAAATGGCTGTAAAAACGAAACAACCTCAGTGATAATAGCCTAACCAAATTAAAAGAAACATAAGAAGAAGAAGCTAATGAAGCTGAAACCTTTTGTCAAGACTGTAAGCTCGAGATTTCTCAAACTTGTCTTGGCTAATGACTCCAACCAAGGTTTTAGGGAGAGTGGGAAGCTTAAGGGCAGTGTGTTGCCTCAGATCCAAATATGTCTCAAAAACGTACATCACTATCATAAAACCTGAAAAAGAAAAGGACAAAAGATGGAATTTGAACCCGACATAAAATCCATACAACTTTAAAATAAAAATCTCCTGTTCTCTACTTGTGGATCAACTAGATGACAAAAAAAAAAGATCGAATGCTATTCATATGTCTACTTTTGGATCAACAAGTTTGAATATTTTGCACATCATACAATACAACCATGTGAGCAATGGAGGAGGTTTGATTCACCTATTCATGTTCACAACCAATCCACACCAAAAAAAAAAACCCATAAAAAAGGCATTCGAAAAATCATCTCTTTAAACCTTAAACCCTTTCTGTTAAAAAAAAAACCTTAAACCCTAAAGAAACAACTCGAAGAAAAAGAGTCAAACTTTTCATTATAAACCCTAAGCTTTGCGGAACAAGAAAATAAAATAATTTGTCCGCAAACACACATAAAATACAAGGAGGAGATGAAGTCACGAGACATCTCAGATCAAACGCACGTGTACGAAGAGAGAAACAGTTCGATCAATAAGACATCAGATCAATAAGTAAAAAAGAGCCAAACATATAGAAACGAGAAGCAGAGATGATGGCGTAAGAAACCAGTCAGAGGAATCTCCATACAAAAACAAGGAAGCCAAATGTTATGCGACTGAAAGTGGAGAATAGAATGTCTGATACGAAGCTTACCCACGACGGTTTCCATGTAAGGAATCGCCATGCTTGCCAAAACGAACGAGGACCAGAGCCGCGAAGACTTGGAACGAAGTTGGAGAAGAAAGGTCTTTGGGCTGTCGGGTCGGTGTGGTGAGAGAGACTTATGCAAATGCAAAGCGGCATTTGAGGTCATATGGGCTCGACTTTAGGCCCATATCGAAATAACCCCTCTATTTTGTTTCTTACTCTTTGTGGCCCCCACTTTAAGGTTAATTTGAACTTCACAAATTAATTTGGGGCTTTAACGCAAATAGTGTACTTTTGGAGGGCTAAACGAGAAATCCTTATCAACAGGTCGAAAGGAAATTACAAAAGTGCCCCAATTGGTTTCCCACAATAACGACGGGTCGCCGAGAGAGCTCTCACTGCAACTTTATCCACTCGGAACCTCGACCATGGCTTGTCCTTCACTCCTGCAGTCTTCTGCTTCTTCGTTTCACGGACGTTTCCAATCTTTAGCGGTTCCTTCCTCCGCACGGGTATCGCTGAGAAACGTGGTGAAAGTCTCGGCGTCGGGAACAGTGCTGGTGGAGAAATCAGAGGCGGAGAAAGTCCAGCGGCTCAAGACCGCGTACCTGGAGAGAATCATCCCCGCGCTCAAAGATGAGTTCAGTTACATCAACATTCACCAGGTAACCCCCACTAATCTCTGAGATTTTTTTCTTCTGTTGCGAGATTCAATGATTTTGTTGAAGTCTAATTCTCGGTGGATTTTTGAAAATTTCGGGGGATGTGGAGCTTACATACTGTGAATCTTTCTTGTTGTTTTGTATTAATTTCACATTATTTATGCGTTTTTTTTGTTTGGATTGGTTTCTTTTGTGGAAAATGTAGTAAAGCTGCCCTGAATATAAAAGCTTGTTGTGTTGGTTATAGTGCTTTGTCAGGACAATCCAGCTGAAAATTTATGGTCTTGTTCCATTCAGCGATTTAAAATGTGAAGACATTCTTCCTTTTGATGTTTCTGGCTTGGACATCTTCTTGCGTGGCAGGTTCCAAAGGTTCAGAAGATTGTGGTGAATTGTGGTATAGGAGATGCAGCGCAGAACGACAAAGGTTTGGAGGCAGCAATGAAAGACATAGCGCTTATCACAGGGCAGAAGCCTGTCAAGACAAGAGCTAGAGCTTCCATTGCCACTTTCAAGATTAGGGAAGATCAACCTCTTGGCATTGCCGTCACTCTCAGAGGAGATGTCAGCTCCTATTCTTTACCCCTCGAATCCTTACTCATTGAACTTTCCCATTGAGATTCTCTATGTAATTTGATTAATGTTATGACAGGTGATGTACTCGTTCCTGGATCGTCTGATCAATTTAGCACTTCCAAGAACACGAGATTTCCAAGGTGTGAGTCCTAGTAGCTTTGATGGCAACGGTAACTACAGCATTGGTGTTAAAGACCAAAGCGTTTTCCCTGAAATCAGGTTACTTTTTATCCTCACTAACTCTTATCCACTGAGATATCAACCGTCCCTTTAGTCCGGTCCAACTAAAACTTGGTTGGTTGGTTAAGATTTGATGCGATAGGGAAAGCAAGAGGAATGGATGTATGCATCAGCACAACGGCAAAAACAGATCAAGAAGGGCAGAAACTATTGGCTCTGATGGGAATGCCTTTCAGGGAAGGAAGCAGTGCCAACACAGGGGCGCCAGTGAGGAAGAAGAAACTAAAGTCTCATCATTTTGATGCTAAAAGCAAAGGAAAGGGAAAGAGATGAAAGTAGAAGAATGAGATTATCCATTGTTTGTACTGTCTTCATGTTTCTTTGTAATATTTTCGTTTTAATGACAAAAATCTGAGTTGATTTGATAATATGATATCAGGAGAATGTATATGACTTGTACTGGAATGTGTGAGTAGAAATATCAAAACTAAAACATATTAGGTGTTTTCTGGTAGTTCTAGATAGTTTGAGGGAACAGTTGTAATTAATACAAATATAGTGGAAATAGCGCGTGAATTTAAGCGCGTGAGATGTCAATTTTACCTTCCTCTTTGAGAGAAATCTCTCCCTCTTTCTCTTCTTTGTAGACAAACTTGCTTGGTTTTGTATCTTCGATCTCTCTCATTTTCGTGTCAATCGATCAGATTCTCTTTCTTCAGATCGAAACCCTAATTCCGTTCTTCTCCTTCCTTCTAGAATCGGCGTTGATTTGTCTGTACCGGATGGATCGTGGAGTCCTTGTAATCCCCTCGTAGGAACCCTAGCTACCTGTCCTGCAAGACCTCCTCAGATTGGTGCACGAAGCTATAGTTTATTTCCTTCTGTCCAGATTTAGGATTTTTTTTTTTTCGATTCGAAAACTTTTGGTTTTACGGGGTGAGAGTAGAGCCCTTCTGACTTTACGATGAGCTAGTTTTTTTTGGGTTCTCTGAAGATTTTACCATTTCTGGTCGATAACAGCTTAGTTCGGAATCTCACTGTACATATAGCTGGTGATCGTGACGACCTTGCTGGTGCTGGCTAGTTAGGACCATGCGTCTCCTTTGATTTGAATATTAGTGGATATTTATTTACCTAGAGAACTAGAGTGGAGCAACTTGATTTAGGTTAGGCGTTGAGAACATATACTGGTGGTTGACAAGTTAAGAAGATCTTGTTAGCTTCTACAATGAGTATACCTGATGAACAACAGTTTTGCATGGATCCACTTGTTGGAACCAATAAGTAAGTGTTTATCTCTTCTGCTTTTCTTTGATATGATTAAACCCGCATATGTAATAGTTTTTTTTATCCTCGTGTTGAATCAGGAAGCCAAGAATTTCATACACGGGAAACTTTCTTTTATCCTTGAGAGATAAAGATGTTTGTAAGACGCTGCCAAATCTTCCCACTGAATTTAATGATTTACTCTCGCGGTGAGTCTCTCTTCTATATTTGTTTCAGAATTTATTTATTGGATTTGTATAAATCTGTGTACTCTTTATATGAGCAGTGACAACGAAGATCCTTCACCCGAGCGACTGAGAATTTCTGGCGATTTTTCGTCCATACGGAATGACTATAGTTCATCGCCTCCCACTAGGGGTGAATTAGGTAGAAATTCCCGAGGCACCACCCATGGAAGATGGGAAGGGCGCTCTGGTGGATGGAATGATAAAGATAGTGATTCTTCCCATTCAGACCGGGACCCAGGTACCCTGTGCTTACTCACATCCTCTTTTCTGCATAAGTGTTCATTTTTATGATTTACAACTCTATCCAGATGGCTGTTCAATATGTGTAAATGTAGATTTCCACTATTTTACTAAAGCGAATGGCATGAAGACTTTTCTTTCTGATTGAAAACTTGAGAAGAGAAGAAGAACATAGCGAAAAATTCTGGAATTTGGGTATTATAGTTGATACTGACCTCTTGTGTATTTTGTTAGGAGAGCATGGAAGGCGTTCTGGCTTGCCATCTCGGAGGCCTTGGCAACCACCGGAGCATGATGGACTTCTTGGGAAAGGTTCTTTCCCTAAGCCTTCTGGATTTGGTGCGGGACCATCTGGCTCCAGACCTCAGTCTAATGACACGTATCAGCTGAGGAGAAGCAATGAACCTTACCATCCTCCTCGCCCATACAAGGTTAAGTGCCCACTTGGGTCTTTTGTAGCCAGCTTGAATAGTCTTTAGTTTTAATGATTTTTGAATGCTGCTCCACCATGTTACTGGGTCTCATTAGCTGGTGAGCTTGGGTAAAGATCAATTACTTAAGGACACAGATTCCTAAACCTCTCCTGTGTATTTGTAGGCGGAACCTTACACTCGACGTGACACTAGAGACTCACTAAATGATGAGACGTTTGGTGCTTCTGATTCTACAACTGAAGATAGAGCTGAAGAAGAAAGAAAAAGAAGAGGTAAAAAGGAATCTAAATTTGTCCAATAGTTTACTCTTTACCAGTTTGTGAACTTCATACAGTCTGTACATGCGTTTTTGTGTCAATCTGTAATTGACGTTCTCAACTCTCTGTCAGCTTCTTTTGAGTTGTTGAGGAAGGAACATCAAAGAGTATTCCAGGAGAGGCAAAAATCAAACCCAAACTTACGTAAAAACGACTTTGATTTTACTGAACTGCTTGGGGAGTCCAAAGATGAAAAAGAGCGGCCAAGTAGAAGCGATGAAGTTCATAACACTCCATCAGGTCCTGGTTCTAGTAACCACTCTTTTCCCTCTCAAAGTAATGCGCCGAGACCGCTTGTACCTCCTGGTTTTGCGAGCACAGTTTTGGAAAGAAAGCAAGGGGAAAAACCTCAAGTAAGTCGCTGTCTTCTCTTACCTAACGAACTTGCAAACTAGGAGTATAGGAAAAAATACCGAACTCAGAAATCACATTAAATTCCCATGCTGCGAAAGCTAATTCCTGAACTTACGACTTTGTTTATTTTCTAGAGGAAAGCTAATTTCTTCAATTAATACTTCGTTGGTTATATATGATCCAAGGCTGTGTTCGCTTGATCTATTATCACTGTCGACGGAGATCATTTGGTTTCTGCTAATGAGTTAGACTTGAAGTTTTGACTGTGGTGACCCTTTCCGTCTTGGTTTATCTTTTCTTTGTAAACTTTTGGCTGGATGTATTCTCTGATCGGTACTTCAATTTATCAGACAATTTAAGTCCTTTCACTATCTTTGGTCGCATCTGTTATTTACTGGTTATTACACCATTGCAGACTGAAACTTCTCAACATGAGCGTAGACCGTTGAACCCCAAAGGCATTAATATGGTGAATGGTACGATAGGCTCAAGTGAGATGCTAGTAGAAGGTGAAGCTGTTCGCGTCTACTGCACTGACACAAGTGAAGAGGCTGTTAATAACATACGTTCATTTGTAGGAATATCTACAGATACAGTTAATAAGGATAAAAGTTTTGAAAATCTGTCGTCCATCTCAACTCCTGCTGAAGCTCAGGGATATCCTAATAAAATTGAGCAGGCTACAGTGACTCTGGAACACAAGAAAAGCTTGGAGAATGGGCCATCAATTCTGGATAAGATATTCAACACCGCTATAAATTTGAACAGTGGTGACTCTTCTAGTGTTACTCAGGTGAGTTTTTGTTTCGGTCTATTTCCATTAGCTCGTTTTCCCCTGAGAACATAGTTTGTCTGTTCTCTTAGTGAGCATACAGTGGTCCATGTGCTATCTATAAACAAAGTCTAATGCTTTTTCCTCAGGGAATGATGTGCTGTTCATGTACCTACAAACATATCAATATTTTCTCTGTGGAGTTCGAATAATCTCATTTGACCTGACTAATGTCCACATCCTTTGTAGAAAATTGTCGAAAAAGTTAAAGAGACAAGGAGCCCTCAGACTGTCAAATCCTCAAAGTTCGCACATCTATTTCTTGAAGAAGGTAACCGCTGATTGTTATGCGAGAATAGTAACGTTTTTCCATACAAAGACAATAATCCAACATCTCTCTTTCTAACCGGTGCAGATAACAAGCCAGTCAAAGATTCCCCATCTGGTAGGCCACCAGGAGGCTTACTGTCACTACTTCAAGATGCAGATAAATTGCAAATCTTTGAGACAGAAACTAAGGGCGAACTTTCGATCGATTTCCCTTACCAAGGCCATGCCACTAAAAACATTGATAAGTTAAGCAACACTTCCGCAAGTAAACCTGTAACAGCTGCTCCACCTGTTCTTACTTGTGAAGACCTTGAGCAGTCTATTCTGTCAGAAGTTAGTGAAATCTATCCACCTCCTCCTCCATTGCCAGTTGACCAAGACTTTAGTGTTTCTTCAGTGCAGAAGACCAAACAGCCGAAAGCATCTGTTGATGACCAGGCTTCGCAGCACCTTCTTTCTTTATTACAGAGAAGTGCAGACCCAAAAAATCAAGATACGGTCACAGAGACTAGACTACCACCATCTGTGAAAGCAAGTACTGCCGGAGAAGCAGATCCAGGGAAGTCTTTGACTCTTGAGAATCTGTTTGGGAGTGCCTTCATGAACGAACTGCAGTCAATTGGAGAATCAGTCTCAGGAAGAGCTATGGTTACTCATACTCCCGGTGGCGTTCCAGGAGATGGTAACTTACTTGGCGTTGGCGATCCTGTAAACCCACAAAAATACAACCGAACCCTCTTCTCACCAACAATGGGAGGTCAAGATGGTCCCTTTCTTCAACATCATCCCCAACAATATGCAACCGACCCCTCTTCTCACCTGAATGGTTTCCATCCTTTGGATACTCGACATGCTCATGTGAAACCTCAGCTCGTTTCCATGGGCCAAGGAAGCATCATAGCTCAACGTCAGGATCCTCAACCAAATCGGTTTCCACCAAACATGATTAACCATCGTCCACCTTTCCAGCATTCAACAACTAGCGGACTTCCCGAGCTAGATCGTGTTCCTCCACATATGATGCATATGCAAGACAACCTGCAACACCATCATCTAATGCAAGGATTCCCCGGTGGTGGTGGTCCACCACATCACCACTCTCCTAATGCAAACAACCAAATGCAGGGTCTCATCCCCGAGTCAAATCCATCACAAGGCTTTCCCTTCGCTCGTCGCCAACCCAACAACGGTATCCCACCAGGTATAACAAAATATTAACCGAAACTATTTCCTAGTTTATTTACCTTAAAGATTCAAAACCTTGTGTGGACTGGAGTTTGCTCTTCTCGGACCCCGGTCTTAATATCATCCAGCTTCACTTAAGTTGGTCTCTCAAAACATATTTTTCGATTTGTGTCTTTCAGGTTCTCAAAACAGAGTTGATCATCCAGCTTCACTTCAGGCACTCTTGGGGATTCACCAGAGGATGGACTCATCCAAGCAGTCACCAGCGATGGGTCAAGCCGGTGGTCCTAATCGACAGGGCTCTAGGGGTCATGAACTGGACCTTGGCTTTGGCTACAGATAACTCTGCTCTGCCTACAATCCTCTAAACACCCATATAAGTTGTGTCTGCTGCCTAACAGTAAGTTGTTTGTGATGTGCAAGTAATCAAATTATCATTTGGAAAATAAAAAAAAAAGTTTATGAATTATGTTGCTCTCGCTGCTTGTGGTATGTGGATGCTTATAAATAACAATGGTAGATTTTGATGAAGTTTCGAGTCCTGTGATTGGCATTATCTATTTTAGATTTTTAGGTTTCTGTTTTTGAAAACCTGTAGCTCAAATCTCAATGTCTCTGTGAGTCGAAGTTACAACAATAAGTGCGAGACTCTGAGGTTTTATGTGCCACAAACACTCCGCATCCATAATAATGGTTTGTCTTATCCAGAACAAAGTCATCATGTATTTATGTGCTTGTGATTACTTTTGGCTAAGAAGAGTTTGACATCAATCCATGGGGTGGCTTTGGTGTTTTCTTTTCTTTCAAAAAGTAAAGATTCTCATTCAGACCTCAAAATGTTAGCGATTGGATTTCCCAAAAAAATGTTCGATCTGCAGACACCCTTGAGACGACGAACCACGTGTTTTACTTCCAACCTTCAATCTCTTACCACTTCCTGAGCTTGCATTGGCGTTCTATGCAATAGAGAACAACTGACATTAGGCAAGGTATGAAGTAACCAGATAAGCTTAGAAATTGTGGGAGTGTTTTTTTAAGTGTAGACGTTGTGAGAAACATAATCTAAAAGAACAAGTAAGAAGGTTTTAATTTTCCGGATTTCGAGATGAATGAAGTAACATAGTGAGAGGAGAATCATTAAGTTTATGGAAACTGATGAGTAAAAAAACTCACAGAAAATTGGGGTTTGGATCTCAACACCTTGATTCTTCCACCTTTACCATCAGGTCCAACGGAGATCAGATCATCCTTGCTTGAGACATGACCTCCTAGTGAAGGATTTGTTTCCCATCTTCTGAGATTTTGATTTTTCCCACTTGACAACCAACTTTCTCCAGCACCTGCATTTGAGTTTTGAACAATTCTTCAAATTTACGCTAGGAATCTGAAATGATTATACACAACAAAAAGTACCATTGCTCCGAGGTGAGACTGATGATGTGGGGTTTTCTCTGATGTTAAACTTAATATCCTTGATCACGGGACCATCATGAACATTACTATCTTCACTCTTCTCATCTTTCATAATAGAATCCGAATGTCTGATGCCATAATTTGTGGTCTCAGGAACATCATCGTCTATCTCGATAACCGACTCTGGTTTGCCAGAGAAAGAGTCTCCTCTTCCCCTTAAGCAGGATTCTTGATTGGTGGAGCCATCATTCCTCTCAATCTTATCAAGTTGTGTGGAGACTTTCTCAACTATGTTGCATGATGAGGGCATTCTGAAAGAAACCAAGCTCTCAGTCGCAGGCTTTGAAACTTTTATATCCCTTAGAACTCTGTTCTCATTCTCTTCAACTATCATCTCAAGTTCCCTCACTCGTTTCTGCCAATATGAAAGGAGATAACATGAGCTGGATAAAAGAAACAGTTAATGTCGAATACAAAGAACAGAAAGACTACTAACCTTTAGTATATCCATCTTTTCCAGAGCTTTTTCAAGTTTCTCGGAAGATCGAGCTTCGCCTCTGCCCAGTTGATTGCATTTGGCTAGCAACTCTTTATAACTCCTGTCGGAGGAGGATGGTAATATACACAAGAATGTTTAGTATATATTACTGCAATCTCCTTTTTCTCAACTTCTTGACCAACAACTTGATTATGTAATTTCGTATTTTAAGTGTAACAAAAGGTGTTATAAGTGACCAAACAGACTTACACTACTGATCAACTTAAACCGCATTACACGTGGAGATATGACTAATGGGAGATAATGAATCGAGTCCACTAAGTAAGTAACAAAACATATGAAATGTTGCTACCTGTTTCGGATAACCAAGGACTTGACTAGTGTGTCTATTGTATCTTTTGTCTTTGCATTATTCCCCAAAAGGGCCAGCTTCATAACATCATCTTCTTCCAAGCTTAGATCGGAAACCCTGGATACAAAACAAGATATAGACTCACCAAAACAGATATAGACTAGTGGACATAAGCTCCGGCTATCGGCGTGATCCAAACGGCATTGGACCAATTATTCACATTTCTAACCGAAGAGATAGTGTCTTCGTGTAGTCTTGTTGTCAAATAATTCACCAAGTTCGAAGCTATTCCATAAAACGCCATCCGCTCAAACGCTTCATACCCTTCATACACACATGATATGAGACTATATAAAGATTGTGAATAAATTAAACTGAAGGGATTAATATGCTCTTTAATCCATTAAACTATTTTTTTGGTCGACAGTGCCATCTTTTGTGTAGACTTTTGCAGCCTCCGTTAATTTTATTAAATATTTGTAAAAGTTTTGATAATTTTGGGGATATTTTAGGAAATTTTGTGAGAAATGAGAATTAAAAGAGCTATATGAGGTCAGGTCTGTGAAGATAAAATATGGGGAAATAATTTAAGGTTGCATGATGTCTCTTCTTTTTTATTAACGAGGATTTGAAGAAAAATAACTGAAAGACAAGGTTTTGAAGATTAGCTTAACTCTTGTCTTACTCCTTACAAGAACAAGTAGTGATATATATAACGCCAGCGCTAGATTTTTTGTTTCCTTTTCATTAATAATGCCGTCATCATCATCATCATCATCATCATCATCTTGGTCATGTAACCACCACCATCATCATCAATAAACCTTTGGATGGTATATACAATATTTAATTGGTCCATTCTGTATTATACGTTAAATATGGTAGAAAATACAAAATAAAAGATATATATTGAGCCGAAAATTTCTGGTCAGCAACAGGTTGCGATGATGACATTTTTTTGGTTCTACTGACAAAGATCACTCAATAAACCTATGCCATCCTGTCACTAAAGAAAAAGGAAACAAACTCAATAAACCATATGATTCATCTTTTTCCTTGTCACTACATTTCTTTGCCGTATGTTCTTTCGATGCATATAATAAAAGGTTTAAAGGAACAAAATTAAGAACTTATTTTTCTCAAGTTACATATTAATGAAATCAATTCTAAAAAATTATCTAAAGATAAATATGTTATATATTTATTTTGCCTATCTTGTTTCATTCATATTCATTTTAGTTGTCCATTTTATACTAGCTCTTTAGTAGTTTTGTACTTGATTTTTTTTTTAAAAAAATTTCGTATTAAAGTGAATGGAAAAGGTAGGAGGAATTGACAGAAAAAAATAATGTGTAAGTTTAGCGAGCAAATATAGGAGAATCAATAGTTGGTTTTAGTTAATAAAAAAAAACTAACTAAAACCGTGAGAAACAAGGACCAAGACCGGACAAATAGTGATTGGGGGCAGACAAAATATTTTAATGTGTGAAAACTTAAGGCAATTCTTTTCAATAGCCCATTTTAGTTTTTTTTTTTTTGTCTTTAAAATAACTTTTCAAACTGAAAATCAACTAAATAATCTTCATTAATTGAGAAAAAATCAATAATATCCTTATTTTAATTGTAATCAAATTAGAATGAATAATAAATTGCACTAAAAAAACGTTGTGACGGCGACGACGAGCATCTTTAACGACAAGCTGTTGAAATCACCTCCGATGACGAACGAAACAGTGATTTTCAATGTCGACAAAGCGAGCTGTGAATCAGTACGTTTTAATCGTTTTATCAGAGGGTTACGAAGAAAAGCTTAACTCAGTGCTACCACCAGTAGAGGAGGCAGGTAGTGATTGTTTGCTCTGGCGTCATGGGGAGAATGACTACAGATGCTGATTCACGTCGAAGAACACTTGGAATCAGGTAAGAAGATAAGGCGCTATAGTGGAATGGAGCAAGCTAATCTGATTCTCACAGGCTGTTCCCCGCTACTATTTTATCGCGTGGCAAGCCCTCTGCAATAGACTCTCGACTGGTGATATCAGTCATATCGATTATGCGGTGAGCAAAACGAGTCCTGCGACCACCTTTTTTGCATGTGCATATTCATACACGATTTAGACAGAGCTCACGGGTTCTCTTCTACCTAGGCCAAGCCCCGACTGGAGCATCACGGTTACAACGTTGTTGTCGCCTCGCAGGTCTACCGTTGACTCATGTCTTCTTCGACTCTCCTTCCAAGTTGTAATACACAGTGTAGGGAACGGAACAGCAGGAAACATACGTGTGCTTACCGTAAAGCCCAACAGCTCACGCGGTTTATAGATAAGAAGATACACAATCGCATCTCTTATCTACGTTCCAGGAATGCGAGGAATTGCAGTAGCCTGATGATTCGCTGGATGGGAAGGAATGAGTAGCCCTCTGTTTCTCTCTTTAAGCTGATGTGATTTTATGATATTCATACTCTTTCGTATTGTAAACTTTTTTTTTCTTTTGTTGATAAATAAATCTAACATTTCAACAAAAAAAAGAAGCTTAATTCTACTTAGAGTTTTCAAATTGAAATTTGGGAGTTTTATATTGTTGTTCTTTCGATGATACATTTGAGCATGCTTTATTGTTTGAATCCAATATGGAGAAAAAAATCAGAGTTACAAAGAAGAAATTTCAGGAAGCTTTTCTTAATGGATTATGAATAAAGATAAGCTCATCATTACCATACTTTTGGTAAAAAATTTGGATTAGTCTCTAAAGTAAAATTTCAAATCCAGTTCCTTCTACATACTGTTCACATGATATTTAACAGTATAAAACATTTTCTCTAAATAAAACATCAACTTTACTATATGTTCACATTCCAACTAAATTAACTTTGTTACGGTTATCGGCTTTTTATTCTACTTTTATTGAATCGATTAATCACAACCATTCATCCTATTCCACTTTGAACTAAGCAACTACAAAATAAAGTAATACACTACTGTCGCTAACCACTATCAAATACATCGGAAGAAATATCATTTCTTTCAACATATTTTCATTTTCATATTTTTAACATATTTTCTTTGCTAAGACCATAAAATGAATTGTAAATTCGTATAAGAATAAATCATACAAACCCGGCGCGTAGCGTCGGAATACCACTAGTATTATATAAGAATATTCTAGGTAATCGATGCCAAACCGATATTTCTATAAATTAAACCAATAAAAAACAAAATCCCTATTTTAGAATTTATGATATGTTAACCTCTTAATTCCAAACTTCTTGTTAGGTCTAAATTAAAACTTTATTAATTCCAAAGTTATTGTTTGGTCAAAATAAAATTCTTTTTAGCAAAATTTTAGTTTATTGCAACAAATAAAAAACTATTGAGAGTCCTTAGAAATAGTTTCAACAAAACTGCAACTACAAAACAAAGCTACTACAAATTAACTTACAATATAGCAGGGCATAGTTTGTTATCAATATAGCAGCATAGTTTGTAGTTGTTAAAGGTATAAATTAACTTACAAGACATTGCTTCGTTAAGTGAAGTTGTATTGCGAAGAAAAATAAAGATTTGCCTAGCCAAAAGATTAGGTCAAAGAGACTATATTTTTCCTTTTCAAAAAAATAAAATAAAAATTAAAGATGGGCCGACCAATAAAGGCGGATACGGGCCGATGGATGGGCTTTAACTATTTCGTATAAAATATAAACCTCGTCGAGTGTCACTATTTTTTTTATTCTATCCTAGGAAGGAACATCAAATCGAAGAGGTTAGGATCATGATTTTCATCATGCGATACATTTTCTTTGGATTGTCATATTATTTGCGATTGTTTGTTTGTTAGTGATTGTGGTTATATTGATTATAACTAGTTTGTAATTAATTGGATCGTGTGTTTTGGATTTAGGGTTCGTTAGGAAGGATGGATGGTGACAGTAATGAAGAAACCTTGGTCTCTTATTACCGCAGTATATTGTATGAGATGGTGGATGATCCTTCAACTGATTCAATAGTTTCCTGGAGCGAGAGCGGCAAGAGTTTCTTCGTTGGGGATGAAGTGGAGTTTAGAAAAGCTCTTCTTCCGAGCTGGTGCCTTGGACACTTGGGCTTTTCGCAATCTGAGAAATGCGAATATTCATGCCCTTATTTTATGAGAGGTCAGCCTGACCTTAAACCTTCGCAAGATAACCTCAGAAAGATTGAGACGAACAACAAGGTTCATTTTTTTTTTTGATCGGTGTTTTTTGTTTTGCTTATAATTTTAATATGGTCTTGTGTGTTATTTAGGGTTTGGATAGTAGCAATGATGACCTTCTCCTTTCTTGCTACAAAAAAATGTGTAGGCTTGCGAAGAAAGATCCTCCCCCTTCCTTAGCAATTAGACGCCAACCCCTTTTCAATAGAGAGGTGTACGAGATGGTGGATGATCCTTCAACTGATTCAGTTGTCTCGTGGAGTGAGAGCGGCAAGAGTTTCATCGTTTGGAATGAATCTGAGTTCCTCAGAGATGTTCTTCCTAGTTGCTTACCCTTCAATTACAAAGATATGCCATCTCTCACCACCTGGTTTCATGCCATTGGCTACAGTAAAGTTGAAGAATCTGAGCATTGGGAATACACGGCCAATTATTTGGTCAGAGGCCAGCCTCCCCACCCCTAGGATGCATGCATTCCTGGGGGTCTTATGATTACCCCAGAATTTGCACCGTTGCTTCCCGGAAGGCTGACAAACAATAAGCTCTCTCGGTGGGTTTATTGTGTGGTTGAAACATTATGTGGAACCAAACTAATTTGTAAGATAGATGGTTGATGTTTAATTTTATCGTGTGGGGTTTGAAACGTTATGTTTGGTCAAAGTTTAAGCAAAAAAAAAAAAACGTTATGTTTGGTCTATTTTTCTTTATTTTAACTTATGGTTTGTAAGATAAGATGGTCGATGTTTTTATGCATTTTAATATATATCATTATGTCCAGGTGATCTTTTGGTTCTGTTGACATCGTGTTGGATGATACACAATACCTGAACTGAATGCTTCTATTTGTGCTAGTGTATCAGTATGACCAATATTTCGTACCCTTCAACCTTTATGCAAAATATTTCGACTAGAAACCTTTATGCAAATTTTAAATAGAAGAAAAATTTATAATGGAGTATTAATATTTTATTCTCTGAGTTATTCTTTGCGAATCCTACCTGCTGAACTCTTAGGGCACCCGCAATAGTGTTACACATTGGAATCCTTAAGATTTGATTTTTTAATTATTATTTCTTTTCTTTTTCAGATTTAAAAAAATAAAATATAAAATATCAACCAATCACGGGTCGCCACGTTTCGTTGGGACCCGCAAATAGTGTAAGGATTCACTAAGAATCAATCCTTATTTAGAGATTTTCGGGACTGAATCATTAGCTTTTAGTGGAATCTATTGATTATTTAATTATTTTTTCCCTAAGGTCTCCTCGTTAAGGACTCTCATTGCAGATGCTCTTATATATATAGGGTTTTCACTTGCTTCTTAGAAACCTTTAACTTTTGTTTTTGCCAATTAATCATCAAAACAAAAGTTGATCCTGCAGGATGATCATACAGTCCTACAGCTGAAAGTCACGACGTACAAAGTCTTTACTTTAGATTAAGTCTCACTAGGGCTGTTCAATACGGTAAAATCGAACCGTACCGAACCGAACCGAACCGAAATAGACAATATAGTTTGGTTTTGGTATATACCATATAAACCGAATGGATGCGATTTTATAAAAACCGTAGGATTTGGATATGGTTTGGTTTATAACCGATTAAACCGAATAAACCGAACAAAACCGATCAAAAGTATAAACATGTAAATATGTATCTATTTTATAATGACACATGAAAATATGTTTGTTATATAAGTTTATTTTTGTTAATAACAATTACCATATTCTTATAGTAATAAAGAAACTCTAATTTGTAAAACACTTGAACTATAATTAAATAACAATACATCGCGATTGTGGCTTCTTATTTTATTAGTCTTCCTTTTTAGTTTTTTTTTGCTTTATTTTAGCATTGACTAGATTGAAGTGAAGGTTATAAATTTGATGTATAATAATTAGTGAAAATTTTTCACAATTTTTTTCTTATCAATAAACGAAGAAATTTTCAATTTCAATCGAAGAAGAATGAATTTGATAAACAATAAATATGGAAGAGTAGAAAAAATTTTCTTTCGTGCTTCTGTTTTGTTTCTTATTTTTACTTTCAAATTATTGAGTTTTGATTCTAATTCTAAATTTGATTATTTTATATGATGGCAGAAGCGTTTTTTACTTTTTTGTTCATTTATTTGAATTTAATAAATGACTGCATTGATAACATGACTTTAAAATTCATATAATATGATCTCAAACTAAATAGTTAGGTTTTTGGTATAAAACCGAACAAAACCGAAAACCGACAGTATATAAACCGAACCAAACCGAAGTAAATATGGATTTAGAATGGTAGTTATATTTTAGTAACCGAAAAACCGAAAAAACCGAACCGAAACCGAACCGATATCCGGATTGAACACCCCTAAGTCTCACTGACCTGAGCTAGTCGGATATTTTGCATTGACTTCTCTCATGTTTTATTATGTTGCAGGATATGTAGGTATACAATCTTGTTTCCCTGATACAAACTTTTATGGTCCTTGTGAATTTTTCTTTGACAGCCGAAAATCTGATGAAATCATCCTCTTTATTTTGAAAGGCATGTTGCAGACTTGCAATAAATCGATTCAAGAGCCTTGAAAAGTGAGAAGGAATACTTGTTCCCTCAAAGAACATTATAGGTAATTCTGAAATCAAATTGGCTCACATAGTGAACACAGTAGGTTATGTTGAGTTCTTACTATGGTCAATCTATGTGCAGGAATTCTCTTCTCACTTTGTCTTCTGCTCCTTGGAAAAGGGCTTTTTGATGGAAACAAACAAAGTACTGATACTGTCTCAACAGACGACTCAGATTTCTTGTATGTTTAACTTTAAGTTTGGTTTTATTGTTATCAATTGTGAGTTTGTAATGAAAACAAAACAAAAGATGCCGTTACTAGTTTCTTTACTCATAACGTTATAAACATGTTCTTCACTCACATAATTAACATGATTTCAATATTTACGGGATATCTTAAGTTTTCTATACTAAATAGTTTTTGCAATGATTCTGGAAAGAGACTGAAGAGGGCGATAATGGAGAACAAATTAACTTGGAGAAAGTGGGAACTAGGGACCATCCAATACAAGATTCTATAGAGCAAGTTCACTGGATTAGATAATATTAATAAAAACAAAAATCAACATTGCATGTTTCCATGTCATTACCCACCAGAGACAAAGGCACAATTTTGGTATCAAATGGTCCTACCCTGAGGATACATCCCCATGCATTCCTGGGGTTCTTATGATTACCCCATAATTTGCCAAAATCATCGAGAGGCCCTTTGCTTCCCGGAAGGCTCGCAAATAATTAGCTCTCTCTCTCTCGGTCCGATTCATTGGAGTTGCTTTGCTCTCGCAGTTGCTGTTTTCTTAATGATATACTAGGATCTCACCCGCCCTTCAAAGGGCGGGTATTTTTTTTTGTTTTGCATTTTTTTTAAAAATTTAGTTTTTCATATTTATGTTTTTCTTTGTAAGATTTCTGTTTTTATTTGTAATTATATTTGTGTATTTCTTTGTAATCCTATTTAGCAAAATAAAATGGGTTTTGTAAATTTTGATCCAATGTGAATAAAAATTAAGTTACTTTTGAAAACGCATGATTAATTTTTTGACGATCTTCTTTTTTTGTTTATCCAAATTTTAAATTATATATATAATTAATGTTTATATGAACTAATTTAGTTGATATGTTAGATGAATTAAGATTTTAGGTGAGAGTTTTGATCCACAGAAAACAAAATATTATTCTAATTTAAATATTTATAGAACTGTCATTTTCAGTTTTATTTCACGTTGTTAACATTTAGTTTTTGATTTTATATCTATAAATAGAAGGCGTGAATATATTTTATGTTATCAAATATAATCAAAGTTTAATCCTATTAAATATAATTTTTCAATATTCATAACGTTTAGTTTTTGATCTGCTAATTTTCACCTGTACAGTTATTGTAAATTTAAATTGATATATTTTTTTACTAAATAACCTATGTTCTTTTAAAAAATATGAATTTTTTAAGAAGGATCAAACAATTTGTATTACTATATTTGTATCAAAGTAGGATAATACATTTACTTAAGTCATGTCACTTAATTTTTGTTTTATGTTTACAGTTATAAAATTTAAATAAGATAGTTTTTTATTTGCTCTTCGTATTAGTAAAAAAATCGGCCAAAACTGAAATAAGATAATTTTTATTGAAAATAAATTTACAAATAGGTTTTGTTAGGTATTAAATTACAATATTGAAACTGACATTTATATAAACTCCGATTTATCAAAGGTTGATAGTTAGTAACAAATTGGGTGGTTAGTTATTAAGTTTTTGAACTATGCGTTGAAAACAAACAGCTTTTTTGGTCAAATAAACAATTATGAATATTTCTATGCATTGGTTGATTTAATTTATAACAAAATCCCACCTTTTGATGTGTATATGATTTTTCTTATACCCGAAAAGTATATATTTTAGAAGTGATCTATGTATAGAAATATTCCTCATTTTGAAATTTCACTACAAGAAAGCTGGGTTTTGACGAGGAAGATTAACGAGGAAAATATTTCCTCGTTAAATAACGTGGATATTACGATGAACTCACGAGGAAAAAAGAAGCCCACGTTATTTCCTCGTTAAATAACGTGGATATCTTTTCCTCGTAAGGAACACGTAAATTGACGTCGGCTTTACGTGGATGACGTCGACGTTACGAGGAAAAAACATTTCCTCGTAAAGTCGACGTAAATATAGCTTCGTATTTACGTGGTTAAAGTTGGACGAGGAATTAACCACGAAATAATTGAAACACGCTTTTTTGTTTCACCTAATTATATTTTCGTGCTTAATTCCTCGCTAATCTCAACAACCAGATTCGAAAATTTCCTATAAATATGGACGTTTGAATCTCATTTTAGACACACCAACAAATAAAAAAAAAGTTATAAAAAAAAAATTATGTCCACGTCCGGGAATATTTTTGAGTTCCGAAGGTGGATGTATATGCATAGAGATGCTAACGGGAGAGTGACGAAAGAATATCTTGCGGGGCTGGAGACATTTATGCATCAAGCAGATTCCACACCGCTCGCCCAAGAAAGTGGTAAGATGTTCTGCCCTTGTAGGAAATGCAACAATTCTAAATTGGCAAATCGTGAAAATGTTTGGAAGCATTTAATAAATAGAGGTTTCACGCCAAATTACTATATCTGGTTTCATCATGGAGAAGGTTATAATTATGATCAGAATGAAGCTAGTAGTAGTAATAGCAACTTTCGTGAAGAACGGTTGATCATCATTTGCTTAATGAACATAACCATCGGGAAGAGCAGATGGTAGTGGTAGATTGTGATAGGGTTCATGATATGGTAGCTGATGCATTAGTAGCTCATGACGAAGATGAAGAACCTAACATAGATGCCAAAAGTTTTATGAAATGTTGAATGCGGCAAATCAGCCACTTTACGTTGGTTGTAGAGAAGGTCTCTAAATTATCGTTGGCTGATAGAATGATGAATATAAAACTGATCACAATCTACCGAAAGTTGCATGAATGAATGGGCGGACTTGTTTAAAGAGTATTTGCCGGAAGGCAATGAGTCTGCTGATTCTTACTATGAGATTCAGAAGCTGGTCTATAGTCTTGGGTTGCCTTCGGAGATGATAGACATTTGCATCGACAACTGCATGATCTACTGGGAGTTGATGAGAAGTTAGAAGAATGTCGATTCTGCAAGAAGCCACGATTCAAGCCGCAAGGACGGGGACGTAATAGGGTACCGTACCAAAGGATGTGGTACCTACCAATTCTGACAGATTGAAAAGATTGTATCAATCGAGCAGGCACTGAGGGAAGATGAGATGGCATGCCGAGCATACTCAGACGGATGGTGAGATGACTCATCCATCAGATGCAAGAGCCTGGAAACATTTTAACAAAGTGTATCCGGAATTCGCTAGCAATAGCCGGAATGTGTATCTCGGTTTATGCATAGATGGATTTAGTCCATTCGGAATGTCAGGGAGACAATATTCATTGTGGCCAGTCTTTCTTACGCCATACAACCTGCCACCGGAGATGTGCAATTTACGGAGTTGATATTCTTGACCATATTAATACCTGGTCGAACCATCCAAAAGGTCTCGGATGTTTTCCTGCAACCACTTATAAAAGAGTTGAAGGATTTGTGGTTTACGGAGTGAGGGCGTATGACTGCTCAACGAAGACGAATTTTACGATCGGCGATGCTTTTGTGGACCATAAGTGACTTTCCGCCTATGGGATGTTGTCTGGATGGACAACACATGGTAGATTAGCCTGTCCATATTGTAATGGAGCGACAGATCGCGTTTCAACTAAAAATGGTAGGAAGACAAGTTGGTTCGATTGTCACCGTCGATTTCTTCCCGCTGGCCACCCATACCGAAGAAACAAGAAATTGTTTAAGCACAAAAGGGTTGTCAGAGACACACCTCCTCCATATCTAACTGGAGAACAAATTGAAGCGCAACTCGATTACTATGGAGCATTGGAAACAGCTCGGCGTGGTGGTAATTGGCATGTCCCCGATGTATGCCTGATTCTTATGGTGTTCATCACAACTGGCACAAGAAGAGTATATTTTGGGAGTTGCCGTATTGGAAGGATCTTCTTCTGCGCCACAACCTCGATGTGATGCATATAGAGAAGAATTTCTTTGAGAACATCATGAATACAATATTGAATGTCCGTGGAAGACAAAAGACAACATAAAATCGAGGTTGGACTTGCGGACATTTGCGCAAGAAGTGAGTTACATATAAAAGCAATGGACAAGTTCGGTTCCCATATTTCGATTGTCTTGAAAAAAGTCGGTGTTGTTCGACCGGGTTGCATCGAAGTGAAGTTTCCGATGGGTATGTTTCAAATCTCTCAAGATGTGTTGAAAAAGGTCAAAAGTTCTCCGGATAAAGAGTCATGATTGTCATGTCTTTATGCAACGACCGCTTCCATTTGCATTTATGAGCTACTTCCAACAAACGCATACATGAAGCACTTGCGGTATATATATATATATATTAACACAGTTATTTTAAAATGGTTTAGTTTGCTATTATATATGACTAATAATGTGTTTCATTGTATTTGGAATATACAAGGCATTGGAGCATTTTTCGGGATCTGAGCACACGACTCTTAAAGAAGAAGTCGCCGAACAACCGCAGGAGAACATTCCCATCTTATTGTGCAATTTGGAGAAGATATTTCCACCTGGATTTTTGGCGTCATGGAACACCTAGCTGTCCACCTCCCATATGAGGCATTACTGTGGACCTGTACATTACGGATGGATGTATCGGTATGAGCGAGCAATGAAATATTTGAAGGGAAAAGCAAAAAATCTTGCGAAAGTTGAAGGTTCTATAATTGCGGGAAGTTTGTCGGAAGAAACTTCTCACTTCACATCGTATTACTTTGCGTCAAAAGTACGTACTCGAAAAAGAGCTCCAAGAAGATACGATGATGGCGGTGTCGCCAACATATGCAGTTGCTGGTGTTCCGACATCTTTAGCCAGATAGGTCGACTTCGGTGGAAAATTAAAAGTGGTTTGGTGGTCGAGTGAAGAAGACGCTCATAGTGCACACATCTATATTCTACTCAATTGCGATGATCCTTTGATCGTTATTTTGAAAGGTAACATATATTGACAATTCTAAATACATATATAAGTTTAATTTTAAATACATATATATAAGTATATTAATTTTCATAAAGTTTGTGATTTTATAGCATGTTTGTTTCTCAAGTCGAAGAAACATTCCCAGGTATATCTACAAGTCATGTAGACAAAAGAAAAGATCAACACTTTATTAAGTGGTTATGGACTCAGGTATTACTCTAACTTTTAATTTTGCAGAATTTTTCATACAATGTATAATATGAAACTCTTAATTTTGCAGGTTGATTATGAAGACGATCCAGATTATCCTAAGTGGTTACATGAAGTAATTCAAGCTCCACGTGTAAAGGTTACCACATCACGATGTATTTCACACGAGGCTATACTTTTCACACATATGAGTATGGTAGGCGGTGACCAGTAACTATGGAATATGTGTGAAAGGCGAAACAGATTTCTACGGTATCTTGACGGATATTATTGAAGTGGAATTCCCGGGAATCTTGAAGCTGAAATGCGTTCTTTTCAAATGTGAATGGTTTGACCCTATCGTGGACAGAGGTGTCGGTTTAACAAATTTGGTGTAGTTGATGTCAACGGTGGGCGAAGGTACAACAAATTGAGCCTTTCATCTTAGCTTCACAAGCAGACCAAGTTAGCTTTCTTCCATACCCCCGAGTGAGAGAATCGGGAATAAATTGGTTAGCCGTGATCAAAGTTACACCTCGAGGACGAATTATCGGTGGGGAAGAACCACCATTGCAAGAAGAACAGATAAATGTCGTCGAGCAGGCTCAACAACAAATTGATGACATCCTTCTCATTGATCCGCATAATGAAGAATATGAAGATGTTATGGACGATGCCACAAACGAAGCTGTTGATGACGAGTTTAATGAAAATGATGATGTTTCTAGTGATGACGAGAATGACGATGTATCTGATTGATGTATTTGTTTTTCGATATAATCACTAAAACTATTTAGATAATTTTATTAAAAAAGATTGAGATTATAAGTATTGAAATTGTGGTTTTATAATTTAGGGTTTGGATTGGAGAGAAGAGATATGAAGAAGAAGATAAGAAAGAAAGTGTTTGGGGTTTGGAGATTCCGGTTTTAGAGATTTCCACATTTCCTCGTAATATCCTAGTTCATTTACGTGGATTTTACGAGGAAAGTTAAGATTCCTCCTTAAAACCACGTAGATGGACGAGGCCCTACGATGAAAGCTTGTTACGTGGTTTTAACGAGGAAATTAGTCCTTATTTCCTCGTTGATTCTAAATCCTAAATATCAACCCCTAAACTCTTAATTTTTATCTATTTCAAGTGTACTAAAAAAGAAGAGAAGAAAGATACTGGAATCACATATGGCAAGACCTATGCAAATCTAACCCGTAAGGCTATACTATATGTAACTCCGTATCTTCTTTTCTTCTTTTTTCTCAAATCTTTGTAATTTGAAACACAAATTTAAGAATATATAGTGTTTGATTTGGGTGATTTGGGTGGGATATGAGAAAGGGAAACATCCATGTATATATAGGAAAACATATCCTCGTTACTTCCGTCACCACATTTCCTCGCCATTTCCTCGCCAAGTGGCGTGGAATTAGCGAGGAAAGTTTTACTTTTTAATTTTCCTCGTTAAAGCCACGTTACTTGGCGAGGAAATGGCGAGAAATGAGGAATTGTGCAAATTCGAAATGTTAATATTTACATTAATTTTTAAATTGTAGCGTTAATTTTTTTAATTTTCCTCGTTAAAGCCACGTCAATTGGCGAGGAAATGGCGAGAAATGAGGAATTTTGCAAATTCTAACCTAACCCTAAACCCTAAAGTCCGAAACCCTAACCCTAAACCCTAACCCTAAACCATATATTCCAAATACATCTTCCCTTAAACCACAATCTCTTAAGTTAGATTTGAAAATAATGTTTATATTTTTATAAAAAATATAATTAAAATTAAATTTACAAATTTTTAAATAAAGATTTAAAAGTAGTCTCTAAAGTATTTTCGATTTGGAAAATGAAATGTTGAAAAAAAAAAAATTAGAAATAGAGGAGATTTAAGTTATAGGAATGATGGTTTGAGATTATATGAGGTAGAAGATATGAAAGATGGGATTATAGGGTTTGGGGTTTGAGATTTTAGGGTTTAGGACATTGGCCTCGGGCTTTCCTCGCCAAGAAAAGGCGGGCCTCGGGCTTTCCTCGCCAAGAAAAAGACGGGCCTCGGGCTTTCCTCGTGGGTTTAGCGTGGGCTTTACGAGGAACAAAAGGCGGGCCTCGCACTTTCCTCGTTAACCTACGAGGAAATAGCGAGGAACCCTAATCCTATATATATGCGCAGCCGCGACCTCACCTCATTTCTCTCCATTTCCTCTCCTCTACCTCTCCATAATGGTAAGCCTCTCTCTTTCCTCTCTTTGTATAGGATAGATTAGGTGGTTAGTTTAGAGAAGTTAGATTAGGTGGTTAGTTTAGAGAATTTAGATAGGTTTATGGAATATTTATTTATATATATTAGTTATAAATTTTAGTTTAAGTGTTGATTTTAATTTTGAATTTATTTTTCTCGAGTATTCGCAAGCATCAGCACTCCTCATTACGCACAGATGTTCGGTCCGCGGTACTCGGTTAGACCGCCATCTGTTTCAGGTCCCGGTTCTTCTTCGAGTCAGCAGGAGACTGTCCCGAGACTCAGTATTCACATAGAGTCTCGCCTCCTCCGATGGCTCCTCCACCGATGCCAGCTGCTCCTCATGTGCCGCCTCAGATGCCCGCAAATCATGAAGTTCATGCTGATTTGCAGGTGCCGCCGAGTGCCCCTTATTCTCAGTACACGGTCGAGGACATTCTCGCTATGCCAGGCAGAGAAGGCCTACCGATCATAGACCCCGACCGACCAGACGGAACTATGTGGTAAGTTAAAATATTTTATATTTTTATTCGACTTTTAAAAATAATTTTAGGTTAAAATTAATATTTATATTTTTAATGTTTTTTCAGGTTTGGGCTTGGCCTTACGACTTGCAACGGACGTAACCGACACGATGAAAGGTTACTTCGCGATCCACATCCTAACTGGAAACTAACTCCAATCCACGTCCAGAAGGACGTGGTTCAAAATTTACGCTGTAAGTTATTAAATTATTTACTAATTTAATTTTGAATTTTAAAATTTTAAAATTATCATAAATTATTTTCTAATTTATTTTTTGGCAGCAAAATATAATTGGTCTTTGGGGTCACGGAGAAGGTGCGGGAAGGGTTTCACGAGAAGGTGAAAGCACGGTTGCTTGACACGGTCTCCAACTGGAAGGGTGACTGGATCGTGAAGGGTTATGTGAAAGGCAAACCCGCTGAGCTCACCACGAAGTGCAGGATGGCCTCATCGCCTATTGGAAGGATCCGAACTCCATCAAAGTCGCACAGGCTTGCTCTAACTCCGTAACTTCGGTTGATGAGAACGGCCATAAGGCAATGCTACACTCTACGGGCCAAAACCCCACGCTGCTATCCGTTTGGAAATGGTGCGTAATTAAATATTTTAATTTATTATTTTTAATATATATATATATAATAAAAATTTAACTAATTTTCTTCAATGTTTGTAGGCCAAAGAGTTGGGACGCTTCCCCACTCTTCTCGAACTTCTGACGGACCCACAGGAATAAGGCGGGCCAGTTTCTAGATGGAAAGTCGAGCAAATCTACAACCAGGTGGCAACTTCGGGTTGCGGGCGTGAGACCAGTTGAGCGAGTCGCTGACGGATTGCCCGCCGCTTTATCCGCACTGAAGTGGATCTGATTTACGAGGAGGTAACTTTTTAAAAATTAAATTTTAAATTATTACTTTAAAATTATTACTTTAAATTTAAAATTTTAATATATATATATATATATATATTTTGTTTTAAGGTTGCCCCGAAGAAAAAGGGGCGTACGATGGGGATTGGTTCCGTCAACGATGTTCGAAGCGACATCGTCTTATGGTCGAGACGGAGGACGAAGTCTCTCAGCTACGCATCGAAGTTGGACTCGACAAAACTGAGCTGGCCTCGACAAAACCGAGTTGGCCTCGACGAAAACTTCCTTCACAGCTCGTATGGGTGGAGTGGAGGGCTTTTTGGACGTGATAGCCGCCACAAATCCGGAATGGGAGGCATTGTTGAGGAACATGCGACAACAAAACCCTATTCCAGGCGAGCCATCCGGCACACATAACGAGGCAGATGTCGAGAGAAGGAGCGATGAATTCTACCAGGCGATGCACGAGTCTTCTTAGTTTTTTTTAATTGTTCTTTTTTATGAATGCTAAATATAACATATTTATTTATAAAATATATTATTTTAGATTTTTTTAATTTATAATTTTTTAATAAATAATTTGATTTTTATTAATTAATTATATTTTTAAAATCTATAAAATAAGAAACGACGTAAATTCGAATCTAATTTACGAGTTCTTTACGTGGAAAACTAACGAGGAATTAACGAGGAAATGTCAACGTGGAATTAACGAGGAAAGCTTCTCGAGAAGTTTACGAGGATCTTACATTGAATATTTTTCTTCGTATTTACGTGAACTTTACGAGGATCTTTTTCCATGGTATTTTCGTGGTATTTACGATGAAACATTTTACGTGGTATTTACGAGGAAAGTCAGCGACGTCTTTACGTGGAAATATCACGTGGTATTTACGAGGAATACTTTACTTCGTCTTTACGAGGAAATATCTGACTAGCTAATTAATGAGGAAATGGCGAGGAAATATATTTAACGACAAACGTATTACGACCAAACGGGTTTCCTCGTTAATTCCTCGTAAGTCCTTTTTAACGAGGAAGTAACGAGGAAATTCGCCCTCGTAAAATAATTGTTTTCTTGTAGTGTTTCTATTTCTAATACACTTAAATGATCTTATGTTTTATGTTTAGAATACATATTGATTAAAATAAAAAATATAGATTAGATTTTATTTGGAGTAATGTAAATGAAACAAATATATTGAAAACAAAAAAAAAATCTTAAGATTAATATTTGATGTATAAGGCATACTTGATTTCTTTATATATTAGTTTAATATAGTAAAAGAATTTGTTAAATATTTTTTTATATGTCCAAATTTATTTATTTGTTGTATTGAATATTTCTGATTGTAATTTTAGAACTTAAAATATTAATCAAAAACCTGTTTGAATGACTGCTGTTATTTAGACCTCATTTTCAAAATTCTCACAAAAACAAATAGTTGTCTACTTATATTGTATATAAAAATTTGAAGACGATATACCTATATGTAATAAGAGGTAAACCATATATTATAATATTGCAGTTCTAATAATAATCTTTGAAAATTCAAGCCCTCTGTAAAAATAAACAGAATACGAAAGTGTCCACAATATCTGATATAATTTGTTTAACAATATTGATATTGATATAGCACGTGGATTAATGATAGAAGTCAGTCGATTCTAATTTCTTGCTCTGATATATCTATCATCTGTTCCTTTAGTATAGGGTTAGTGGGTTCGTTTACAAAAAATAAAATAGGATTAGTGGGTTACGGTTATATTATTTGCTTAAAATTAATATAATTAATATGTATGTCTATTTATATAAAGAAAATAAGTAGTTGGACATAACCTTTATCAATAGGTCATGTTAATGTTTTAATAAGATAGATTTTATCATCCTGTTTGAAAAATTATGCTGGGTCTATTTTTCTCTTCTTTTTAACTTACGGTTTGTAAGATAAGATGGTTATGTATTTACCTTTGCATTTAATATTATATCATTATGATCTTTTGGTTCTGTTGACACTTGACACCTTTCTCCAACTCTTGAACAAATCTAAAACCCCGGTTTGACAACAAAACTGCAACTACTCAAATGGAAACTCAAGCTTTTTTGAAAAGAAGATTCACTACGACTGAGATAAGAAGTCTCATGAACCAACAGACTTGAAAATCATTATTTCATGACTTGAACTCTTTCTCCCTTCTCCGTTGATAAGCAAAGACCAAGATTCTGCTTTCAGAAGCAAGAAAACAGTTGCGAACAGATTCTGCTTTCAGATTACTTTTTTTTGGTGTGCAACATATTGGCACAAGGAAAACAGAGATACAAGAAAGGAGAGGAGATGTATAAAATCATGGCATCTCGAATTTAAAGCAAGGCGTTTCAGTGCATATCTTTTGGGGACTTGGGTAACGTTGGTTCTGAGATACTTACTACTTCAGCAGCAGTATCAAGTCCTAAGTTGTACACTGCAGTAGGACTTGAGGTTATGGTATGCGTGTGAGATATGGCGGAGCATTTCCACAATACCAGTTTCATACATACAAAAAAATGGAGTAGTACTTTCCCTAGCACAAGGGATTATTTTATAATACGAAGCAATGTCATTACATAACTGTCAACAGTTTCAAAAGACACACACAACTGTGACTACTAATGTCAAACGGCATAAAAACACACAAAGAAACACACACATATACTTACATTTTGTCTATCTCTTCATATCCAACTCCTTTCCTCTGCAAACGCCTACCAGTTTTCTTCTGCTGGGTAGACACCTCCCTCTTCAAAAGCCCTCTCTTCCAAAGTAGACACGATTTTTGTGACCAACTGAGATACTTCTTCCAATTCATAATTCCTCAAGTTGCCAAGATCACATTGTTTTATCAGATCCAGACAATCATCAACTAAATCAATCATTGCACAAGCATCCGAGACATGTTGTTTCACCAAAGGCATGGGTGAACCCTGCCCTACAGACTGCGAGAGCTGTGCGTCGGGAAATGATTTCGGCTGTGGCACAAAACGGTGGGTCAAGATGAAGTTTCTTCCCAAGGAGATCACATCGCAAAGACACTCTTGTATACGCTTCAGCTTACTTAGAGACTCAAGTGGATTTGGGTTTTCCAAAACACCAACCACAAGTCTGTCCATTAAGTATCCCGTTGTTCTTGAACTAGCCCTCTCAATGGCAACAGCAGTGTCTTCAGCCTTCTGACTCTTGAGCTCTTTAAGCACCAATTCATCAATTGTCTTTAACATCTTGGACCGAGAATTATCCACCAAAGCTCGAAAGTTCACAACACTAGCCTTCACATACCTTGGATCCACCACTTTGTTGAAACCGTTCTTCATCATATCAAAATCAGACACGATGACATTGATCATCTCAAGGACATGAGAGATCAACATCTCTCCTTCGGCTTCCTCTGACAAAGTGGGCGATGGATGTTTCTCTCTTGATAAACCCAACAAGCTAACCCAGCCTTTGTTTTCCTTCAACAAAGTTTCCACAACAACAAATATACGCTTCAACGCCACAACCGATGTCTTTGAATGACGCTGTGAGAAGAAATCATTTCAATCAGTTTTGAAAAATAAAAGTCTAAACTAATCAGTGAAACAGTGCAGTACCTCAGTGTAGCTGTTTACAAGGTTCCTCAGAGCATCCATCTCCAAATCCTTCACATTCCAACCATCTCCTTTCATCATTTTTTATCTTTTTCTGTGTTTCTTCTTAGCCAATCTTTCTGTTTTCTTTTGAGTTAATTTGACCGAATATTTATATGTAATCAGGTAACTACCAGTCATTGTTTGCTTAGCATGAAATATCAGGTTAACTACCCGTCATTATTTGCTTAGCATGGAATTTTAGGTGGCTTTAGGTAGCTGTAACTACATTATTATTTGAAAGTCTGAAACTATGTTGCTCTTTGCAGAGCTGTTTATTTTTATGTTTCCGTTGTAAATCTCTTGGCTTCTTCTCCAAGCTATCTGTTTAATTCATTGGCCCAAACTGATTTGGGCATTTTTCATTTGGACCTAATGTGTTTTGGGTTTAATTCCAATTTGGATATTTTCTAAACAGAAAACAACTTTGTCTGCTTATCAAATTAGGCATGCCATTTAATATCAAAAAATTAAAATAACCAAAATAACTAATTTATTTAATTTATTATTTTAGTTTTAGGTATTAGAATTATAATAAGTATCACTACAACCAATATATTTAGATATATATTTATATTTTGAATATTTTCTGATACTCATTCAATTCACAGTTCGGTTTAAATTCTCGGTTTTTCAGATATATCAGTTTGGGACAGTGATAATATTTATCCCATGTCTGATCGGGTTTCATTACCCTGATTTTAAGCTCTGTTTTGGTCGGCTATTCGAGTGCAGAAATTTTGACGAACCCTAATAAAAATGTTGTAGAAAGGAAACATAGTTCAAAGACAATTGGATTTAATCTTATGTTAAAAACATTAAAAACTCTATAATTTAATAAACAAAATTTTGTCACGTAAATATTTTTTTCAATTCTTATAAGGATTTATAAATTTGAAATCTTTTTTTTTATAAAAATGAATGTATATTATTCACGGTGTTATATACTTATTAAGCTTTATAGTTTTGAGTCGTATAGTTAATCAGATTATTTGATATATTTTATGTATTGTTAAAAACTATCATAGAGTATGAATGCGTTTTAGATGCATTTTGAAAAATAACACACAAAAAGTTAGAGTTGAATTTTATGTTCCCATGTTTATATAAAATTTATATGTTATTCATAGTAATTATTAATTAATGATTTAAGGAGACCATGTATTTCTTTAAATTGTTTTTATTATTTTTTCTTATTATGTTATATTTTACACTATTCCATTTGAAATATTTATTTATTAATTTATTAGTATTAATTTATAATAAAAAATCTATACTATTATTTATAAGTGATTTGGCTGATTAGTCGAATTCTCCATAATTTTAGTTTACTTTGCTTATTTGTCATATTCTCAATATTTTTAATTGTTTGTCATATTTCTATTACTTTTAGATTAATCATTAGTTTGACTAATCTATATTATATATACTAGGTGATTTTTCCGTGCTCATGCACAGATATAACGCCTGTTGGTGCAGATTTCAAGTTGTCTGCCGTAGTTGATGCTGAAGCAGAGACAAGTATGGATGATATTCCATATGCTAATGCTATCGGAAGCATCATGTATGCTATGATAGGTACAAGGTGTGATCTGGCATATGCATTGGGGTTGGTTAGCAGGTTTATGAGTAAGCCTGAGATGGTTCACTGGACTGCGGTTAAGTGGGTATTGAGATACATGAAGGGAACACAAGATCTGAAACTGTGCTTCAGGAAGAATGAGGTGTTTAAGGTTGAAGGATTCTGTGATTCTGATTTTGCTTTGGATCTGGACAAGAGAAGGTCGATCTCAGGTTATGTTTTCATGGCTGGTGGGAATACAATCAGATGGAGATCAAGTCTACAAAGTGTAGTGGCTATGTCGACGACTGAAGCAGAGTATATGGCACTGGTTGAAGCAGTAAAAGAAGGAATGTGGTTAAGGGGCTTAGCAAAGGAGTTTGGATTCAAGCAAGACACGGTGGAGATATCGTGTGACTCTCAAAGTGCATTATGTCTAGCCAAGAACAATGTGTATCATGAGAGGACTAAGCATATCAGCAGAAAGATGCACTTCAACAGGGATATTATCGCTCAGAGTGATGTAAGTGTGAAGAAGATATGTACTTCTAAGAATTCTGCTGATATATTAACCAAGGTTGTTCCAGTTAAGAAGTTTGAGGAAGCGGTGGGTTTCCTCGGGATGTCCAACACTGAGGAGCATTCGGCATCGCCTGGCAAAGCATGAGTTTGATTAGCCTAAGTAGTGGATCATGTTTGATATCATCAAGGTGGAGTTTGTTGGGATTCATCAGGGACTACGTCAGAGAATCCATGAGGGACTGAATCAGGATTTGGTGATGGAAATCAAACAAGATCGAATAACTTAAACCAAGAAAAGGACGTCATATTAGGAAAAGGAAATATCACTTTTATGGAGATATGAAAGTTGATAGGATCCTGGAAATATTACTTTCATGGAGTTATAGAAATTGTAAGTATTTTGGAATATTTCCTAATAGGTTTATGGAAAGGGGCGAATGCCCTAATCCAACTGGGTTAATGTAATTGACTCCACTATATAAGGAGAGTTCGTGTGTCTCCTCTCTCCTTGTCCAAGCAAAGACCTAGCTTGGTTTGTGAGCTTTGGTTGTGAGAGAGAGAGAGGTTATATATCTTTGTTCTTAAGATTATAGTGAATTGCCTCCTTGCCAGGCCCCAGGGACGTAGCCATTCTAGATGAACCCTGGGTAAACAATTTCTTGTGTCCATCATCTATATTTTCCGTGTTCTTCTTCTAATCTCCATAATTCTGCAAACTCATTCTTTTTTACTTACATCGGCGAGTGTGCCAGAGAGTGTCTCAGCGAGTTTGTGTGTTTAATTCTGGTTTAAAGTCAAACTATTTTGCTATTGTGTGGTTGTTACTTCAACAGTCTATTCTGTCAGAAGTGAAATCTATCCACCTCCTCCTCCATCGCCAGTTGACCAAGACTTTAGTGTTTCTTCAGTGCAGAAGACCAAACAGCGGAAAGCATCTGTTGATGACCAGGCTTCGCAGCTCCTTCTTTCTTTATTACAGAGAAGTGCAGACCCAAAAGGTCAAGATACAATCACGTAGAGTGGACTACCACCATCTGTCAAAGCAAGTACTGTCGGAGAATCAGATCCAGGGAAGTCTTTGACTCTTGAGAATCTGTTTGGGAGTGCCTTCATGAACGAACTGCAGTCAATTGGAGAACCAGTCTCTGGAAGAGCTATGGTTACTCATACTCCTGGAGGCGTTCCAGGAGATGGTAACTTACTTGGCGTTGGCGATCCTGTAAACCCATAAAAATACAACCGAACCCTCATCTCACCAACAATGGGAGGTCAAGATGGTCCCTTTCTTCAACATCATGCCCAACAATATGCAACCGACCCCTCTTCTCACCTGGATGGTTTCCATCCTTTGGATACTGGACATGCTCATGTAAAACCTCAGCTCGTTTCCATGGGCCAAGGAAGCATCATAGCTCAACGTCAGGATCCTCAACCAAATCACTGGTTTCCACCAAACATGATTAACTATCGTCCACCTTTCCAGCATTCAACAACTACCAGACTTCCGGAGTTTTATCGTGTCCCTCCACATATGATGCATATGCAAGACAACCTGCAACACCATCATCTAATGCAAGGATTCCCCGGTGGTGGCGGTCCACCACACCACCACTCGCCTAATGTAAACAACCAATTACAGGGTCTCATCCCCGAGTTAAATCCATCACAAGGCTTTCCCTTCGCCCATCGCCAACCCAACAACAGTATCCCACCAGGTAAAACAAAATATTAACCGAAACCATTTCCTATTTTATCTACCCTTTAAAAATTCATAACTTTCGCTCAAATTTTTTTTGCCTGGATTCAAAACCTTGTGTAGACTGGAGTTTCCTCATCTAGGATCCTGGTCTTAATCTCGAACTATGCATGGTTATCATCCAGCTTCACTTGTAATGTCTATTATGCCCTTAATGTAATTCACAAATTACAAACCTAAACATAATACCATTTTGTCACACACGAAAAACTGAGAAAACCACAAAAATGCGTTTTTTACGAAAACCTAAAAACTAATTTTTCACGCCAAAACTCCAAAAACGCATTTTCACGCCAAAACCCCCAAAAATGCATTTCCCGCCAAAATTGCAAAAACGTGTTTTTCCACCAAAATTGCAAAAATGTGTTTTCCGCCAAAACCGCAAAATGTGTTTTCCACAAAACCGCAAAATGTGTTTTCCGCCAAAATCGCAAAATCTCGTTTTCCGCTAATGCCAAAATCTTGTTTTCCGCCAAAATCGCAAAATGTGTTTTCCGCCAAAACCAAAATCTTGTTTTCCGCCAAAATCGCAAAATCTCGTTTATCCGCAAAAACCAAAAAATCTTGTATCCCCGCGAAAACCGCAAAAATTTGTTTTCCCGCCAAAACCAAAAATCTCATTTTCCCGCCAAAATCGCAAAAATGTGTTTTTCCGCCAAAACCAAAAATCTTGTTTTCCCGCCAAAACCGCAGAAAACGGGTTTTCTCACCAAAATCGCAAAATCTCGTTCTCCGCCCATAATTGCAAGATCTCATTTTTCCCGCCAAAATCGAAAATCTCGTTTTCCCGCTAATGCCAAAAAATCTTGTTTTCCCGTCAAAACCGCCAAAATGTGTTTTCCCGCCAAAACTAAAAATCTCGTTTTGCCGTCAAAATCGCGAAAATGTGTTTTCCACAAAACCGCAAAATGTGTTTTCCGCCAAAATCGCGAAAATCTCGTTTTCCACCAAAATAAAAATCACGTTTTTCGCCAAAACTGAAAAATCTCGTTTTCCGTGAAAACCGCAAAATGTGTTTTCCGCCAAAACTAAAATCTCGTTTTCCACCAAAAACGTGTTTTCCCACCAAAATCTCAAAATGTGTTTTCTCGCCAAAACCAAAATTTGTATTTTCCGAAAAAAGAAATTCATTTTCCGCCAAAACCGCCAAAATGTGTTTTCCGCTAAAACCAAAATCTTGTTTTCCGCCAAAATTGCAAAACGTGTTTTCCACCAAAACCGCAAAATGTGTTTTCCGCCAAAATCGCAAAATCTCGTTTTCCACCAAAATAAAAATCACGTTTTTCGCCAAAACTGAAAAATCTCGTTTTCCCGTCAAAACCGCCAAAATGTGTTTTCCCGCCAAAACTAAAAATCTCGTTTTGCCGTCAAAATCGCAAAACGCGTTTTCTCACCAAAACAACAAAAACGCGTTTTCCCGCGAAAATCGCAAAATCTCGTTTTTCCACCAAAATAAAAAAATCACGTTTTTCCGCCAAAACTGAAAAAATCTCGTTTTCCCGTGAAAACCGCAAAAATGTGTTTTCCACCAAAACCGCAAAAACACGTTTTCCCGCCAAAAACGTGTTTTCCCACCAAAATCTCAAAATGTGTTTTCTCGCCAAAACCAAAAATTTGTATTTTCCGCAAAAAAAAAAAAGAAATTCATTTTCCCGCCAAAACCGAAAAAGTGTTTTCCCGTTAAAACCAAAAAATCTTGTTTTCCCGCCAAAACCGCAAAAAAAAGACTAGTTAATTTTGAAATAATTCTAAATGTAAATATAGTAGACTAAAATAATTAAATATAATATAGTTAGAATTAATATCAAATATATGATTAAATCGACACAAGAGTATTTTGGTAATTTGTTTACTAAACTCATTTAGATGGAAATGAAAATAAAAAAAACAAACATAAGATCCATCTAAATGATTCATCTAGAGGAGCTATTTGGATGAACAAACCAACAGTCACAAAAAATCTAAATAGATCATCTGAATAGATCATACAAATGAATCATTTGGATGGAGATGACAAATGGTGAAACAAAGAGCCCTTGGTTATTTTTCGTTTTGTGTCTATTCAGGTTCTCAAGTCAACGATCATCCAGCTTCACTTCAGGCACTTTTGGGGATTCACCAGAGGATGGACTCATCCAAGCAGTCACCAGCAATGGGTCAAGCCGGTGGTCCTAATCGTCAGGGTCATGAACTGGACCTCGGCTCTGGCTACAGATAACTCTGCTCAAACCAAAATCCTCCGACCACCTTAAGAGTTGTCTGCCGAACAGTTATACCTTTTGCCTGTAATCAAATTATCTTCTGAAAAAAAATAAAAGAGAGAGACTGAACTCTCGTTTCCCTTGCCTGCTTTTGGTATGTGGATGTTTTTAAATAACAAAGGTTGATTTTGATGAACTTTCGAGTTTCGAGTCCTGCGACTGGCATTATCTTTTCTTCTAGGTTTCGGTTTTTCTTAAATAAGTGCGAGACTATACGTTTTATGCACCGGAAACACTCAGCATTGATTATATAGTTACATCTTATACAGAACAAAATCTTCATGGCTAAGAAGAGTTTGACACCAATACATGGGGTGGCGTTGGTGTTTTTTTTTTCAATCAAAAAATAAAGATTCCCATTCAGACCTCCGTAATGTTAGCGATTGGATTTCCCAAAAAAATGTTCGATCTGCAGACACCCTTGAGACGACGAACCACTTGTTTTACTTCCAGCCTTGAATCTCTTTCCATTTCCTGAGCTTGCATTAGTGTTCTATGCAAGCAATAGAGAACAACGACATTAGGCAAGGTACGAAGTTACCAGATAAGCTAAGACAAGTAAGACGTTCTTTATTTCCGGATTTCGAGAGGAGAATAATTAAGTTTATGGAAACTGATAAGTAGAAAAACACTCACAGAAAATTGGGGTTTGGATCTCAACACCTTGATTCTGCCACCTTTACCATCAGGTCCAACTGAGATCAGATCATTTTTTCCTGAGACATAACCTCCGAGCGAAGAACTCGTTTCCCATCTTCTGAGATTTTGATTTTTCCCACTTGACAACCAGCTTTCTCCAGCACCTGCATTGAGTTTCCAACAATCTTCACAACCTACTACACTAGAAACCTGAAATGGAAATGTACAACAAAAGTACCATTGCTCCGTGGTGAGACTGATGATGTGGGGTTTTCTCTGATGTTAAACTTTATATCCTTGATCACGGGTTCATCACATTTCTCTTGAACATTATTTTCACTCTTCTCATCTTTCATAACAGAATCTGAATGTCTGATGCCAGGATTTGTGGTCTCAGGAACATCATCATCTATCTCGATAACCGACTCCGGTTTGCCAGAAAAAGAGTCTCCTCTTCCCCTTAAGCAGGATTCATGATTGGTGAAGCCATCATTCTTCTCAAACTTACCAAGTGGTGTAGAGACTTTCTCAACTATGTTGCCTGATGGAGGCATTCTGAAAGAAACCAAGCTCTCCATCGCAGGCTTTGAAACTTTTATATCCCTTAGAACTCTGTTCTCACTCTCTTCAGCTATCATCTCAAGTTCCCTCACTCGTTTCTGCCAATTGGAAAGGAGATAACATAGAGCTGGATAAAAGAAACAGTTGATATCGAATACAAGAACAGAAAGACTACTAACCTTTAGTTTATCCATCTTTTCCAGAGCTTTTTCAAGTTTCTCAGAAGATCGAGCTTCGCCTCTGCCCAGTTGATTGCATTTGGCTAGCAACTCTTTATAACTCCTGTCGGAGGAGGATGATAATATACACAAGAATGTTTAGTATATTACTGCAATCTCCCTTTCCTCAACTTCTTGACCAACAACTTGATTATGTAATTTCGTATTTTAAGTGTAACAAAAGGTGTTATAAGTGACCAAACAGACTTACACTACTGATCAACTTAAACCGCATTACACGTGGAGATATGACTAATGGGAGATAATGAATCGAGTCCACTAAGTAAGTAACAAAACATATGAAATGTAGCTACCTGTTTCGGATAACCAAGGACTTGACAAGTGTGTCTATGGTATCTTTTGTCTTTGCATTATTCCCCAACAAGGCTAGCTTCATAACATCATCTTCTTCCAAGCTTAGATCAGAAACCCTAGATGCAAAACAAAAGATATAGACTCACCAAAAGACTGACTAGTGTACTTCACTATCTAAAAACGTTAAAAAGAAGAGTATCAAATATTTTAACCCACAGTTTAAGCGCTGCGAGCTCCTTGGCGAGAGCCATAGTTCTGTCTTGTAGCTTAGTGCACTTGGAAGTAAGCTGAACACATTCCTATGACTCAACAAAACATAATAATAAGAAACTCAACACGAATTTGTCCTAACCTAAGGATGATGAGTTTAGTTTAGTTTTAATACCTCTGACTTAAGTTTAAGCAAGTGTTGGGTGGTTGATATCTCTTGCAGAGCCTCCCACCTTTTTGCTTTGTCCTCCTTTAACTGTTCCTTGCATTGTTGCAACTAAGAAGCAAAACCCCACAAGATTTTTTTCATGTAAACCTCTTATGCCATGACCCCGTATACCGCACTACAAGATCTATTCAGGTATTTTTACATCTCGGATTTAGGTACCTGATCGGAGACTTCAAGATTCTGCTTTTGCTGCCCCTCCAGTGCCGAAGTAAGGTTCTGTATCTTCCCTTGGAGCCGCTTCACTTCACCCCTCAACAAGACCGGATCTTCCTCAACCTTGTGCGATGCAATCGAATCGATTTGATTCCCGGAAGATTGAAAGTAGAGCCGGAAAGGATCCCTGAGATGGCACTTCTGCTTGCAAATCGGACAGTTTCGTTTGTTCGTGCTCGGGCAGTACTCGAACCATTGCTGCAAACTAAGGTTTACCAAAATCGATTAGCATAAAAAAATAAAATAAATTGATTGTTGCAGTAGTAGGGATGTACTAACCATAGTTCGTGAAAGACGTGGCCACAGGCGGAGATCGATTGCAGAGTCTCAGCCACCGGTTTGAGATCTTCGTAACAGATTGAACATATTGCATTCGTCGCCGCGTTTTCGCCGGCCATCTATTCGATAGCCCGTTCCGACAGTAACGCTTTGGTTTTTGAGCAGACTGGAAAAATATGTAGAAAGAAAAAATATTGGGCGCGGGCGCGGGAGAAAAAGAAAGTTGAGATTTCTGAGCAAGCGCGAAAAGCATTGGTATATAACTGAGGTTATTGTATGGCACATGATAGGCCCAAGATGCTTGTATAAGCCCAACTTTTTAAAAATTAACGGCCGTCATGCCCAAATTAGCTATCAACTACAGAATTTCTTCATCTTTTTTTTTTTTTCTCAAACCAACTAAAAACATTATGACAAAAATGACCACTACTCCAAGCTGCTTCTGCATTGACCTTTGAGATTAACTATGTTTTTGCAAACCCTAAGGAGTATTCCATATCAGAGAGACATCAAGAACTTTGCAGGGAAACTTTGCACTGGTCATTAATTAACCTACTCAAAAACCGATAATCGAAATAGATTTGGTTAACATAGTTTTTTTTTTCTTTTTGGGAGGGGGAGAGTTCTAAATAGATTTTTTTTTTGTTGGAGATGAATTATATTCTATATCCTTATGCAAGATCCATCAAATAAGGAACTCTGCCCATTAAATCAACTTAACTCAACATTCAAGCTCGGCTAAAAACAGTTTGACTTAACTCGATGCCACGAAATCGGTACACGAGTTCAGCTCAATGACATGGAGACTTGGCCTGGTTGCTCCCCCATTAAGCTTAGTTTGACTGATTAGGATAAACCTACCTAGGGTAAAGAGGAGAGTAGATTTGTGTATAAAAAGAGATGAAAATGATTAAAAAGGAAATCTAAACTCGATCACAGAGAGACTGACGACTAAAAATTATGGTTTTACTCTTTACTTTTTCACCATTTTATACTTTTCTGGCCAACTTTAACGAATACCGACTTATTTCTATTTTTGTTCGCTCACTGTAACCTTCCTCTATTCTAATCAATTCAAATGTTTTTATCATAACCAGCAAAACACTAAATTTTAATTAATATTTCTTTCCAGTTATAATTATGAACTGAAATAAAAATATTCTAAAACATCATTTTCCTTTTAAATGAGAAATAACAATTATTATTTGTGATATTATTAAACAATAAATATAGTATTTTAAAATTTTAATTTAATTATTTTATCAAATTATATTATATTTTAAATGATCTATCTTGGAGGTAGACTAATTTATTATCATGAAATAAATAATGTATAAATGTTTTTAAAATTTGAATACTCTTGAAATAAATTTTGTATAATTATTTTTATATTTTTATTATGTCACATCGAAATAGAAATGATAAGTATATCTATTATTACATTTTATGGATTCACTTTTTAATTTTGTATTCTCTAAAAAATAGAGAATAATGAAGGTTACTGTCATTTTAATTCAAACCAAAAATATTTATTAAAAATAACAATAGAGGTGAGAGTTTTTTTCATTATTTGTTTGTTTATAATATCGTTTTCAGTCTATAATGATTTAAATACTTCATAAAGCTCATATAAATTTATATAAAATAGTTTTTATTATAACTTCTCGCCACTGGGGCGGGCCAACCCTATATATATAATAAATAAGTAATAAAATTCAAATAGAAAAAATATGTAAAACATATCATAAATTTCAACTTAAAATTTAATAAGAAAATTTGTAAATGAATAATTGTTACTTTTAAGTCATTATTTCCTACATTAATGCATTCTTCTATTTTATTTATTTTAATGAGTGATCTAATGTTTTTTAAGAAGATACACATTAATAAAATAAAGAATTGAAACATAATTCAGTTTTATATAAAAGAAGAAAATAAACATAACAATGATTAACTGATCATCTTTTAATTTTAAACAAACAATATATCATTACATTTTTGAAGAAAATATTTTTGTTAAGTAATAGTTTATTGCACTTCGTTCATTCTGTTGATAGAAACCTCCATATTCAACAATTCACCATGTAATAAACTTTGAGGGATCAACATGAAATTGTCTTGAGGGATTTGAAGACTCACTTTACGAACCCTTTTCACTTTTAGTGATTTGTAAGTCATAGTTTGTTCACCCATATTATAAGAGAGATCGTATGAAAACTCTTCGACTTCTGGAGAAGATGGTGCAATGCAACATACTGTTACACACACACCATACGGCTTTCTGAAACACTGAAATACAAACAATAAGTTCTTCTCATGTTCCCTCATAACTGATACCTTATCGTTGATGTTCAACTCGAGAATAAAAGACATGCCAGATGAGAACATATCAAGCATAGGTCTTTCCCAGCAGGAACTTTTCGGGTGGCCAAAGTTATAGTGATCGTAGATATCCTTGTATGAGGCAGTGTACGTGCAGCCTGGTACAGGGCATGTGCAAAGAGATACAGTGCATTCTTTTTCATGGGCTGATAATTCTCCATAACATACAGTTTTGGTGCAACCTAGCATAGAGCATGGAATACTAATCGATTCAAGAACTTTTTCCATAGCTCTACATCTTTTGTCACCGATAGGCAAAGCACAAAAAGGACATTTGTTCCTCAATTTAGGGCAGCAAACAGAGCACACCAGGTGGCCATTATCACACTGGGACACAAAACCAATGAATAATAACCAAAGTTACATTACGAAAAAAAAGATTGAGATATCACATTAAATTATGAAATCCACTTTAATAAAACAATAGAAAATGGCAAAAAATCTCAAATATCATCTTTCTAACACAATGTTATCAAAATTTAACCTGGAATATCGGACCAATGAATGGATCGGTACAAATACGACAATCGAAATCTTCAAAATCGAGCATGGCAGAGCGTATTTTATCATCTGTTCTTTGCCTTTTTTGAAAGTGAATGCTGCTTGAATCATTTTCATTTTTTGAACCACAATTCATAGCGATATGCTTAATGAAAAAATGAATATAGAATTGAATCAGTTTTTCTAATCAACTCACATGAATAAGATATATGATGTATGTCGTTACTTACTTGGATGGAAATCGTGCTGAAATAAAAATATTCTAAAACATCATTTTCCTTTTAAATGAGAAATAACAATTATTATTTGTGATATTATTAAACAATAAATATAGTAATATCAAATTTATTGACCATTATCAACAAAATCTTCTTACTAATATAGTTTTCTGTTATGCCGTCAAAGACATCTTCTATCCTAACTTAATAATCAATGATAACTACTAGTGGTATATATGATATGATTCATTATGTTCCAAACACTGTTTTATGCCAGACAATTATCATTACATTCTTTTTGTACTAGACTCAAACTGCACAAGTATCAAACTACTCTTTTTCTTTCTTTTTACCATCATAGTTGGATCAAATACTTTGTGTTGTAAGTATCTAATACCACATACATGAAATGTTGTTTAAACATCTTTAACATCATTATATTCGAGTGTTGTCTCCTCTTCTTATATTGATCCAAATTTTCATTAAAACCTCCACACATTATCTAAGAAAAGATAAATAGATTTTAAAATATTTAAACTCAATAAATAATTCTACAAGTCTTGCATCAAAATAAATAAAACACAACTTTTCTATAAACAACTAAACGATCACTTAGTCTATGAATAGAAACAATGCTTATCATCCCTGGATAAATTACCATCATCTTTAACATAGTCATCTTCAATTTAGTTTCTACCAAGAACAAATTTTCTAGGAAATGCACCATATGCATCTTCTGAAGAGAAAAAAATATGAGATGTTGTCCCAAACTGCAATAGTTCCATCCCCTTAACTCTCATGGATCTTTTATTGGTATCAAATTCACCTTTCCTATGCTGTTGGAGTTAATATATAGGAAAATTAAATGGAACCTGAATATCGAAACATAACTGAAGCCGAACCGATATTCACAAATATCCAAATGGTTCCTATTTTTATATTTCTGGAAAACCGAAAATGAACCAAATATAGAATTGGTTGGGTACTCATATTTTAAAATACATTTTATATGCCAGACAATTATCATTACATTCTTTTGTACTAGACTCAAACTGCACAAGTATCAAACTACTCTTTTCTTTCTTTTTACCATCATAGTTGGATCAAATACTTTGTGTTGTAAGTATCTAATACCACATACATGAAATGTTGTTTAAACATCTTTAACATCATTATATTAAGTGTTGTCTCCTCTTCTTATATTGATCCAAATTTTCATTAAAACCTCCACACATTATCTAAGAAAAGATAAATAGATTTTAAAATATTTAAACTCAATAAATAATTCTACAAGTCTTGCATCAAAATAAATAAAACACAACTTTTCTATAAACAACTAAACGATCACTTAGTCTATGAATAGAAACAATGCTTATCATCCCTGGATAAATTACCATCATCTTTAACATAGTCATCTTCAATTTAGTTTCTACCAAGAACAAATTTTCTAGGAAATGCACCATATGCATCTTCTGAAGAGAAAAAAATATGAGATGTTGTCCCAAACTGCAATAGTTCCATCCCCTTAACTCTCATGGATCTTTTATTGGTATCAAATTCACCTTTCCTATGCTGTTGGAGTTAATATATAGGAAAATTAAATGGAACCTGAATATCGAAACATAACTGAAGCCGAACCGATATTCACAAATATCCAAATGGTTCCTATTTTTATATTTCTGGAAAACCGAAAATGAACCAAATATAGAATTGGTTGGGTACTCATATTTTAAAATACATTTTATATACCAAAAAAATATAATTATATTTATCTTGTACATAACCAAATAACTTAAAATATTGATTATAAAACGAATAATTAAAATATCCTAATTATCGACATTTTTTTGAAAATACTCATATTACTTTTATCCAAAACCCTGAATTTACCCAGTTTTTTACCGTTGTCCAAAAAACCATAACTAAACCGAAACCGAATTAGACCATACTTATCTGAAAAAAAAACTAAGCCAGAACCTAATTGGAGCTAGAAATTTCTCGAATATTAGCAAGTTCTTAACCTTATTATCCAAAATGAATACGAAAATAATCGAGCCAAAACATACCTAGAACTGAAATCCAAAAACCATAAAATTGAACCGAAAACAAAAACCAAATAACATACCTAGTACAATAAAAATAGATGGTGTTCGATAACATATTGTAATATATACATGTTGGTTATAAAAGAGCATTGAGAGAGAGACTATTACATCTAAGGTTTATAAAGAAATGGTACAAGATCCAACTTTTGAAAAGGCTCTTTTATGTACTACTACTGTACGTGGGTGCTCAAGAAACCACCAAGTAAACCAGCTCCATTTCAGACCCACACAAAACAAACATCTTACCACTGCCCACCATAGGAGGATATTCATTCATCCATGAGTTTGTTCATTGTGGAAGTAGGAAGAAAGAAGAAGAAAAAGAGAAAGATGTAGGCTAACCTACAAAGCCAACATGAGTCACCAGCTTTAGATTGCTCATTAAAATGGTCAATCAAATTCACACTATTTTTGTCAAATTCTTTTAACCAATTCAGTAGCAGAAACTCTTTAAGAGAATAATGGCAAGCTCTTACCCTTTCTTTCACAGTTTGGACAAAGTATGCTGTTCGATTTTTGGTCTGAGTAATGTCTGTGGTCTATTGTTGGTTCCAAAAGATGAGTTTTTTAGTTATGTAAGCAGTGGTATAGAAGAACAGAGTATCAGAAAATATCTGAACCTGAATCTACTGATTAAGATTCGTCTAACTTCAATGATGCATTGTTGACAGAATTTTATCAATTTTAGGGGCAGTGAAACCATCATGGCCTAATCCTTTATCAGCACCAACTGAACACATTGTTGTTAAGATTTTCCAGTTCTTTTGAAACAAGTAAAAATCCCATCTTTGAACTAGATTCTTATTACTCATATATATATTCTTTTGATGAATTCGGAACCATGTCTACCAATCACTTGATTTTCTATTAGCACTGTGTCATTCTCGTCTTGTTCTTTGAGTAATTGAGAATCAATAATAAAATTTGACATATAATTTTTGGTTGGTTTGGATGTTTGGTTTTAAAATCACCAGCAATAAAATAATTTGATAATATATTCACCATCATTGAATAATTTGATAATATAATTTTCCATGAGAATTAGTGGAACATTTAAATAAATTATCTCTGTTTTTCTCTTTTTAGTATAAAGAAACTAAGGCAAATTAACCAAAATAGTTACTTTTTTTTTGTAACACTTACTCATTAATTAAAATAAAATGGCCTCAGGCCCAAGAGGTGTTAGCTCAATACAGGGTCTGATACACGGGAAAGAAACAGAGAGAGGTTTGCTTCACATCTCGAGTAGTTTTAGAAATTTATAGGGAGATTTGCCAAAATACCCCAAAAAATTAAATATGTTGTCCCAATACACCTTTCCTATTTTTTCCTGTTTTTCTCTAAAATACCCCAAGTGAAAAAAGAAAAATATTAAATTTTTTTTTAATTTTTTTTTAAAAATTAAATAAATAAAAACATGATTTTATTGACAATATGATTGGATCGAAAGTATTTTTTGAAAAACTACAATTTTTAAAGAAAAATTTAAAAAGTTGTTCTACTATTTCCAGAATGTGTATTCTAAATTTTTGACTACTTCTACTCTTTGTAGAATGTGCATTACACCACTTACCTATCGATCTACAATTTGGTAGAAAACAGTTCCTACCACTTATACATAATTCTTGAAAATCAAAAATACACCTTCTACCTTTTTTTAGTTATTCTACATGTTTCAGAAAGCACTTTCCACCATCATCTACCAATCTTCTTTCGATCTACGTTACGAAGAATACAGAATCTGCCACTTTCCTTTTGTTCTAAGTTGGTAGAAAACCTTTCTGCAGAAACAGTTATAAAATATCTAAATTTTAGGAGATTTAGTTATGAAATCTTATCTCTAGATTTTATCAAGATTTGATGGCGTAAACCAAAAAATCTCCTCTTCTTACACTATACCTTACTCTTCCAATTGACGTTTTCTTCTTTTCAAGACTAAAATTAGGACTAAATCACTATTTTCTCTTGTTCTCTAGTAATCTTTATCTCGGTTAATATGATGCATGTATTTGTAAACTGTGGTGAATGAATATTGGAAGCCGATAACGGATGGAGCTTTACTGTGGATAGATGAAACACAAAATCATACGAGTGATTCCAAACCCGATTTTGGGAGACAGTAGGGAGGAGAAGTAATGGAGAATCGGACCGGCCGTCGCGCTAAATGAGCATACGCCCGGTCACCGACAATGAAGGAAACGGTCACGGACAATGAAAGAAACTTGGCGGAAGTTGGGGAAGAAAATGAAAAGTTGAGGAAGAAGGTTGAAATTAGATTTTTTTGTCAACCAGGTTGAATTTAGTTCTAGATTTAGGATTTTGTTTATTTACTTAATATATAAATTATTTATTTAATTATTAATGAAATATTAAAAAATATTTATTCTTAAATTAATTTAAGGGTAAAACAGTATTAATGTAAATTAAAAATGGTATTAGGACATTTTTAAAAGAGAAAAGAGTATAAGGACGAGACTCTTGTTTTTTTGACCCAATTTAGCAAATTTTTCAATTAATTATGAAGCATATATCCACACAAAGTCGCACACTTTCTAATTCTATGCGATTTTATATTGAGACGGAATCTCTAGTTATATGAAGAATTAATATGTCTATAGAAAAATGTAAAAATATTATACACTGAACCAAAAAAAAATTATAATACCGTAAAACCGAGTTTTTGTTTCAAAATACCACAATTTAAATTGTATTACAAATACCACAATTTGGGCTTAGCAAACCTTCCTAATTTTTACTATACTTCAATTTTGAGGTATTTTGGTGGTAATTTAAGAAATTAAGCATAAATATGATATATTCTATAAATATAGTGAATTATTTACACATGTAATTTTTTAAAATTGCTTCGTGTCAGTGACTTGCAATACATAATTAGAAATGAAAACAAACATGATATTTGAGGGAAATAAACAGGTTAGCAAAATTAGGACTAAATATATAAACATATAAAAAGTAAAATTCTCATACATACAAACACATATATACTGTTCACGTTACGCACATATGGAAAACTCATGGTTGCTTTTCTTTTAGGGTTTTTAGTGATTTAAACATCTAACTATTTTTAAATCTGATAAAAAACTTTCAACTAAAATTTTATGTTATTAAACCTCCAACTTAAACCGTAAATGCCGTTAACTTTTCGTTAACAAAATCGTTATTTTAACGGTGATTCGTTAAATCGAAACGCAGCGTTTCATATAATAATGAAAACGACACGAAGTTCTTATAATTAATGGATATTTTAGTAAATTAAACTCCCAACTATTTTTAAATTGGATGGAAAACCTCCAACTAAAACTTTTCGTTTTTAAATCCTCAACTACTAAACATTTAATGCATTTAACCCTCTATAAACAAAGTTATCTTTTCTTAATGGAAAACCGTTAAATTGAAACACAGAGTTTCATGTAATCACATAAACGACACGAAATACTTAAAATTATCCTCAAATATAAAAAATATTAGAGTTCTTTTTCCTTTTCAAGAACCATCGAAGATGAGATTAGTCAAAAAGTTGTGTTGTTTCTAATTCTAATTCTTTCTCTCCTATTCATTTACTTAACATTCTAAAATTCACCTTTTTCTACGCCCGAATCTTTGTCGGGATCACATTTGTTTTGGAAAGACGACTTTGTTTACGGATCACCTTTAACCCTCCGTAAACAAAGTCTTCTTTTCGGAATGTGGACTCATTAAATTGAACATTTCATTTAATCATAGTAACCACACGAGATGCTTAAAAGCACCTTTATCAACGGCCATGGACAGTCACGATTTATCCCCAAATCAAAAATTAGGGTTCTTCTTCCTTTTCAAAAACCATCAAAAGTGAGATAAGTCGAAAAATTGTGTTGCTTCTATAGGAGGTGGACAGATGCCAGATCGATTTGCATAGAAAAAAGAAGAATTTTTGAATGTTAAGTAAATGAACAAGAGACAAAGAATTAGAATTAGAAACAACACAATTTTTTTTACTTCTCTCACCTTTGATGGTTCTTGAAAAGGAAGAACTCTAATTTTTTTTTTTAATATTTGAGGATGAATTGTGATTGTCATTGCCCATTGCTATAGAGGGGTTTAAGCATTTCATATCATTTATGTTATTAAACCTCCAACTTAAACCGTAAATGCCGTTAACTTTTCGTTAACAAAATCGTTATTTTAACGGTGATTCGTTAAATCGAAACGCAGCGTTTCATATAATAATGAAAACGACACGAAGTTCTTATAATTAATGGATATTTTAGTAAATTAAACTCCCAACTATTTTTAAATTGGATGGAAAACCTCCAACTAAAACTTTTCGTTTTAAATCCTCAACTACTAAACATTTAATGCATTTAACCCTCTATAAACAAAGTTATCTTTTCTTAATGGAAAACCGTTAAATTGAAACACGAGTTTCATGTAATCACATAAGCGACCACGAAATACTTAAAATTATCCTCAAATATAAAAATATTAGAGTTCTTTTTCCTTTTCAAGAACCATCGAAGATGAGATTAGTCAAAAAGTTGTGTTGTTTCTAATTCTAATTCTTTCTCTCCTATTCATTTACTTAACATTCTAAAATTCACCTTTTTCTCGCCGAATCTTTGTCGGGATCACATTTGTTTGGAAAGACGACTTTGTTTACGGATCACCTTTAACCCTCCGTAAACAAAGTCTTCTTTTCGGAATGTGGACTCATTAAATTGAACATTTCATTTAATCATAGTAACCACACGAGATGCTTAAAAGCACCTTTATCAACGGCCATGGACAGTCACGATTTATCCCCAAATCAAAAATTAGGGTTCTTCTTCCTTTTCAAAAACCATCAAAAGTGAGATAAGTCGAAAAATTGTGTTGCTTCTATAGGAGGTGGACAGATGCCAGATCGATTTGCATAGAAAAAAGAAGAATTTTTGAATGTTAAGTAAATGAACAAGAGACAAAGAATTAGAATTAGAAACAACACAATTTTTTTTACTTCTCTCACCTTTGATGGTTCTTGAAAAGGAAGAACTCTAATTTTTTTTTTTAATATTTGAGGATGAATTGTGATTGTCATTGCCCATTGCTATAGAGGGGGTTTAAGCATTTCATATCATTTATGTGATTACACGAAATTCTGTGTTTCAATTTAACAGGTTCCTGTTCAGAAAAATGACTGTTTATTGAGGATTAAATGCATTAAAAGTTTAATAGTTGAAGATTTTAAAACTTAAGTTTTAGTTGGAGGTTTTCCATCTGATTTAAAAATAGTTGGAGGTTTAAATCACTAAAATTTCTCTTGATTATAAGATTCTCGTATTGTTTTCGTGATTATATGAAACACTGCGTTTTGATTTAACGGGTCTCCGTTAAAAAAAACGATTTTGTTAACGAAAGGTTAATGATATTAACGGTTTACTAGTTGGAAATTTAAAAACATGTAAGTTTAGTTGAAGATTTTTATCCGATTTAAAAATAGTTGAAAGTTGAAATCATTAAAAACCTTTTTTAAACCATTTATCTAATTTATTAAAACATAATCATTCTTATTTTTTACCCCAATAACTCCTTGGAATATTACATTAGTGCCACTGGACCTACCTATACTAATTGAATAACCGTAATTGCTGTTCGTGTTATACATATTATTTAATCTCAACTTTAGTTCCAAAAAACTCGGACCCACTTTCTCTCATATTCTTTTATTTTTCGATGGCTGGAAGATGTTTTTGAGAGTGGAATTAAAGACCCAATAAATCATCGACTAATATATATTTAGATATAATATATATATTTATAAGAACTAATGCTAAGTAATTATATTATTTATGTTTGATTCAAACATATAATTGACAGCATGTTTCTTCACCAAACAACCTAAAAATTAAACATTCACGTTAATATTAGACAAATCTTTAGTTCGCAAAAAAAATCATAATCGCCCTCTGACAATTATATGATTGATTTCCTATACCATAATGGGTACAAATTGGTACTTCATCATCAAATACAATCCTCCATGTGATACTACCCAATCCATATACGTAATTGAATAACTCAGTCAATATAACAAGTTATACTAATTGTATTTGATGAACTTGGACACAATTTTGCTGAAAATCACATTATTATACTGTATAGTGTATTTTATTTTGATTTTAATGGAATTTCAAATACTCTCCACCATTAACATGTTGGGAGCTTTTGAGCATACCAGACTCAGCAAATTAAACCGACCATAGTTAAGTACTCCCTCCGTTTCAAATTACATGTCGTTGTAGAGTAGAATTTTTGTTTCAAAATAAATATCATTTTCGGTTTCAATGCAAAATTTATTGACAATATTCTCTACTCTATTTTTAATGGTTAAAATATGGTTAGGTGTATTGGTAATAGTGTTTTTATTTTGAAAATATGTAAAATTAAATGTTTTTTTTAATCTGTGTGTATATACTAATAAATTCATGAAAAATAAACCACAACCAGCAAGATTACACGCTTTAAAAATCTTTCATTATATAATTATTTGAGTACAGTTACTGACATTTATTGATAATGTTTCTAAAAAAAACCTCATATTGACATTTTCTAGAAAAATAATATTATTAAAACAAAAACATTTTTATCTACTTACAAATAATCAAGTATATAGGCCAGGTTTAATAGAATATGCGACTATGATTTTCGAGTCGAATCCAGATCGAGTTTTTTTGGGTACGAAATATTCTTGACTAATTATGTTAGGTAACTAATAAAAAATATAATATATTGCAAACTTTAAAATAAATTTTAAAAATAATTTTTGATATGCATATGACACAAATGTATATTTATGGAACTTGACATATTTAACATAGTTACCAAAAATTATATTATATTAAATTAAAATTAAACACAAATATGTTTACAAAAATTAATACATATATAAAAATTGAATTTCTCAAAAAAATGCAAAACAAAAATATTACCGTCCTTTCAAAGGGCGGGTCAAAATCTAATCAATACTATTAAAACAATAACATGCCCAGTTCATAAAAGGTTTAGTCCAACATTTTTTATAACTACATGTAAATGATTTATCAAATAAATACTTCAATCAACATATTTTGTAAGCTCTACGTTAATTACACCCAAAATTTGCGGGACCCACTTCTTCTTCTTTTTTTTTTTTGATCAAACCTGGCGGGACCCACTTCTTCTTCTTTCTGAAATATGAGAGAAAGTTGCTCCTTCATTTTTCAATCTGTCTGTAAATTATAGTTTTATTTTTTGTTTCTGTTCGAATAGTAACTCTTTGCTATGATGCTATCTTGATTCAAATACTAAAGCGTTTTGATTTTCATCGGTCTTTTTTACCAATCAAAATCAGAAAAGGTAAAAATGTTTCTTTTTGAAATAATAATTTTTTTCTAAAATATGAATCTTTTTGATTTGGAGGGAATACATTTTTGTAACCTTCACTTTAACTCCAAAACTTTCACAATTCACGGTTACTAAGATATATTTAAGTGGGAAAATAAATATTGGTCAACCAATAACGTATAACATACTAACCCCTTCAAATATAGTTCTTTACTACGAATACATTTACCACTCACATCACATGTATATCTTTTATCAATACGTGAGACCCAAGGTATTTATCCTTTCCATAACATTGCAACCAATTCTTCTAGATATTATTTGGTTTCATGTCTTAGATTTTATAATTAACCTATCAGATATTAAAAATTAAAAATTTTCAAATATTTTTCAAAAAAATTTATACGATTTTTCGGTGCCGGTAGGTTTGATATTGATTTTCGGATATAACACTGTAAGAACCGTTCGAATATATAGACCATATATAATAGAATATGAGAATTTGATTTTCAGATCGATTTCGAGTCAGATTTTTTGGATATGAATATTTTTGACTAATTATGTTAGGTAAATACTAAGAAAATATAATATGTTGCAAACGTTAGGCATAAAAGTTAAAAATAATTTCTGAAATGCATATGACACAAGTGTATAATTATGTAACTTGAAATATTTAATATAGTTACCAAAAATTATATTATATTAAATTAAAAGTAATTTAAAATAGAATTACAGAAAACACACATATAAAAATTTAATTTCTCAAAAAAATTAAAACAAAAAATATACCCACCCTTTAGAATCTAACTATTCTATTAAAACAACAACATGACTAGCTGATAAAATGTTATGTCCAACTTAAAATATAATTGCATCTAAATTTTCTGAATTGAATAGCATACTTTTACATCTGATTCTATAACTGTAATTACCTTTTATTAACCAACACATCATTTGTAACTTCCAACCCAAAAATCTCGATACCACCTCTTCTTTCTAATACAAATATTACCGACAGTTATAAATATATATATAACAAATATTCCTTCTTTCTGGGTTTTATCAAATCGAAATTATTAACATATTTTATTAATTATGATTGAAATCTGTTACATTATATACTTAAATAATCACTATTCACGATAACATTAGCATGTTATGCGGTTAAATTTGCTTCCTTTGTCAGTATTCCATCCAAGTTGTTTTTTTATGTTATTCAATAATCTCAATCTTTTTGAGAATTTCAACATTTTATTTGATTATTATTTTTTGTCACCATATTTTATTTGATTAATATATCACGTTAGTTTATATGAATGATTTATGTATACAGTTAAATTATTGACATATATTTCTATAATTATATGTTAATTACTCCTTATAGTATCGGCTAAAAATATAAAATTTGGTTATTAACATAAAATCACTTTATATTTGTTAAGAAATAGTACAAAATAAAATACTTTTAGTAGTTTCATTTTTTATTCTCATCTCTGATATTAAAAAAAATAATATACATACTATTTTCCCCAACAATTACAGTATAACCTCAGGTTAGAATTAACTTTGATATTTTTATAAAAAAATCATTCATACTATAACAACATAACTTACATCTCAGCGCAAGAATTTAGGATTTATTTAACTAGACATTAATTTATTCAAATTGTGAATGTTATACACAAACATTAAGTTTATATATTAACAAAATATATGATGTTAAAATGAGGTTTACAGGTTTTAAGTAAACTCTTAATAGAGTTAACTAATATTAATATTAATGGTGGAACGGGTTATCAATGACATTTATTTTTTTATGATTAATGGAGTTTAATGGGTTTAAGTTAAATTTAATAGAAATAAATATTTATATCAACTCATTTAGTTTAACGGAGTTTTTTTGTCGTATTATTCGATTAAATATATTTATTAAATATGATTTTACTTAAAGTTAGTGAAGACCACACACACACACACACACACACTCCATGTCTAATATAGTATATGAGACTTTGATTTTCGGGTTGATTTCGAATTAGGTTTTTGGGTACAAATATAATTAACTAATTATGTTATGTAACTACTAAGAAAATATAATATGTTGTCGAGCTTAGGAATAAAGTTTAAAAATGATTTCTAAAATACATATAGCACAAGTGTAGAGTTATGAACTTGACATATTTAATGTAATTACTAAAAATATATATTAAATTAAATTAATATTAAACACAAATATGATTACAAAAAACACAAATATAATAATTAAATTTCTCAAAAAATTTAAAACAAAAAATATACTTGCCCTTTGTCAGAATCTAGACAACTATTGAACATTTAATACTTTTAACCCTCTATAAACAAAGTCATATTTCCTGAACTAGAAACCATTAAATTGAAACACAGACTTTCATGTAGTCACATAAATGACATGAAATGCTTAGACCCCCAATATCAATGGACAATGAAAATCACAATTCAACTTCAAATAAAAAAATTAGAGTTCTTCTTCCTTTTCAAGAACCATCGAAGGTGAGATAAGCCAACAGTTCTAATTCTAATTGCTCTCCTAGTCATTTACTTAACATTCCAAAATTCACCTTTTCTATGACCAAGGCTTTGTCGAGATCACATTTGTTTCGAAAAGACGACTTTGTTTACAGAATGTGGACTCGTTAAATTGAAACACATTGTTTCATTTAATCACATAAACAACACAAGATGCTTAAAACCACCTTTAGCAATGGCTACGGACAGTCACGATTCATCCCCAAATCAAATTTTAGGGTTCTTCTTCCTTTTCAAGAACCATCGAAAGTGAGATAAGTCAAATAGCTGTGTTCTTTCTATAGGAGGTGGACAGATGCCAGATCGATTTGCGTAGAAAAAGATGAACTTTGGAATGTTAAGTAAATGAACAGGAGAGAAAGAATTAGAATTAGAAACAACACTACTTTTTGACTTATCTCACCTTTGATCTTTCTTGAAAAGAAAAACTCTTAATTTTATTTCTTTATAGATGAATTGTGATTGTCATTGCCCATTGATATAGGGAGTTTTAAGCATTTAATGTCGTTTTAAGCATTTCATGCCGCTTTTAAGCATTTCATGAAACTCTGTGTATCAATTTAACGGTTTCCGCTTAGAAATGAGGTTTACAGGTTTTAAGTAAACTCTTAATAGAGTTAACTAATATTAATATTAATGGTGGAACGGGTTATCAATGACATTTATTTTTTATGATTAATGGAGTTTAATGGGTTTAAGTTAAATTTAATAGAAATAAATATTTATATCAACTCATTTAGTTTAACGGAGTTTTTGTCGTATTATTCGATTAAATATATTTATTAAATATGATTTTACTTAAAGTTAGTGAAGACCACACACACACACACACACACACTCCATGTCTAATATAGTATATGAGACTTTGATTTTCGGTTGATTTGAATTAGGTTTTGGGTACAAATATAATTAACTAATTATGTTATGTAACTACTAAGAAAATATAATATGTTGTCGAGCTTAGGAATAAAGTTTAAAAATGATTTCTAAAATACATATAGCACAAGTGTAGAGTTATGAACTTGACATATTTAATGTAATTACTAAAATATATATTAAATTAAATTAATATTAAACACAAATATGATTACAAAAAACACAAATATAATAATTAAATTTCTCAAAAAATTTAAAACAAAAAATATACTTGCCCTTTGTCAGAATCTAGACAACTATTGAACATTTAATACTTTTAACCCTCTATAAACAAAGTCATATTTCCTGAACTAGAAACCATTAAATTGAAACACAGACTTTCATGTAGTCACATAAATGACATGAAATGCTTAGACCCCCAATATCAATGGACAATGAAAATCACAATTCAACTTCAAATAAAAAAATTAGAGTTCTTCTTCCTTTTCAAGAACCATCGAAGGTGAGATAAGCCAACAGTTCTAATTCTAATTCGTTTCTCTCCTAGTCATTTACTTAACATTCCAAAATTCACCTTTTCTATGACCAAGGCTTTGTCGAGATCACATTTGTTTCGAAAAGACGACTTTGTTTACAGAATGTGGACTCGTTAAATTGAAACACATTGTTTCATTTAATCACATAAACAACACAAGATGCTTAAAACCACCTTTAGCAATGGCTACGGACAGTCACGATTCATCCCCAAATCAAATTTTAGGGTTCTTCTTCCTTTTCAAGAACCATCGAAAGTGAGATAAGTCAAATAGCTGTGTTCTTTCTATAGGAGGTGGACAGATGCCAGATCGATTTGCGTAGAAAAAGATGAACTTTGGAATGTTAAGTAAATGAACAGGAGAGAAAGAATTAGAATTAGAAACAACACTACTTTTTGACTTATCTCACCTTTGATCTTTCTTGAAAAGAAAAACTCTTAATTTTATTTCTTTATAGATGAATTGTGATTGTCATTGCCCATTGATATAGGGGAGTTTTAAGCATTTAATGTCGTTTTAAGCATTTCATGCCGTTTTAAGCATTTCATGAAACTCTGTGTATCAATTTAACGGTTTCCGCTTAGAAAAGATGACTTTGCTTACAGAAGGTTAAAGACATCAAAAGTTTAATAGTTGAGAGTCTAAAAACATAAAGTTTTAGTTGAGGATTTTCCATCCGATTTAAAAATTGTTGGGGGTTTAAGTCACTAAAATATCCATTAATTATAAGAACCCCGTGTCGTTTTCGTGATTACATGAAACGCCGCGTTTCGATTTAACGGGTCTCCATTAAGGAAAAACGATTTTTGTTAATGGAAGGTTAACGGCATTAATGGTTTAATAGTTTGAGGTTTAAAAATATAAAATTTTAGTTGGAGATTTTTTATCCGATTTAAAAATAGTTGGGAGTTTAAATCACTAAAAATCCTTTTTTTATATTCAATTATCTAACCATACTAATATTCAACGGCAACTATAGTTTTTTATAGGTTCATATGCAATCTAAGAACACAAACTAACTTCGGATACTGTAAAAAACGAAAACATTTTGTTACACGATCTAAATTAAACTCAACTCGTGTTGAAATCTAATAAAACAAGTCCACCCCCAGGTCACTCAAATAAGTTTTTATTTCCGTTTTGGTAGTCTCTAGAGGCTTCGGTTATATCAAAAACACAATAAAGAAAAACAAAAGGGGGAGAAATAGAACTTGGAGGTATCATTAATAATGATTAGATTAGGGGAAGATGATAACAAAAGAAAGGAATAAAACTACTAAATTCGAAAAACAGAAAAAAAAAACAGAAAAATGGTTAACCTGATCAACAATAGGCAAGGTAGTGATCTGATACTGAAATATGTTGTGAAAGCTTGAGTTTATTGATACGTAATCATCTGTTTATATACAACATCGAATATCTTTGTCCAGCAAGGTAAAGGTAAAGATAAATACTAAGTCCCTAAGTAATAGAAAACTACTATTAACAACATGTTTATCCCATTACTCCCCTCAAGTTTGCAATGAAGTAGCTTGAATGCCTAACTTGAACAACAAGTATTGAAATGTAGGAGTCGGTAGAGCTTTAGTTAGGAGGTCCGCCAGTTGTTCTTTCGTAGAGACATGCTTCAATGTGATCATTTTAGACTTAACCTCATCTCGAGTTGTGTGACAATCATTCTCAACATGCTTCGTTCGTTTGTGAAAGACCGGATTAGTAGCGATATGGATAGCTGATTTTCTGTCACAATGAAGAGGAATAGGTTGATCATGCTCGAATCCAAGCATCTGAAGTAAGCGCTTCAGCCATTTAAGTTCACACGTAGTGTCCGCCATGGCCCGATACTCCAATTCAGCTGAGGAACGTGACACGGTCGGTTGCTTCTTCGTGCGCCATGAGACAAGAGAGTCACCAAGAAAAATCACGTACGCACTAAGTGATCGACGAGTTGACGGACAAGAAGACCAATCCGCGTCACAATAAGCAGTTATTTGCAGGTTACACTCCGACTTGAGCATAATACCCCGATCAGGAGTGCCTTTAAGATATCGAACAACTCGTAAGGCAGTTAACCAATGAGCTTCCAACGGTTGCTGCATGAACTGAGATAGAATGTGGACGATGTAGCTCAGGTCCAGTCGAGTAAATCTAAGGTATATAAGCCGACCCACAAGGCGACGATACTTACGCGGGTCAGACAGTAACGTATGAGAGTTCGTTTTATCTGCATGAACAAGTTTGTGATTAAGCTCCGCCGGCATAGGTGATGGTTTCGCCCCCAGAAAACCACATTCCATAACAATATTCAATGTATATTTGCGTTGAGACACAAAGATTCCTTCTGGACCCTGAGCTATTACCAAGCCAAGAAAATATTTAAGTTTACCCAAATCTTTCATCTTGAAGCACTTGTGGAGGTAAGCTTTAAATTTCTGAACAGACGACAGATCATTCCCGGTGATAATGAAGTCATCGACGTAGACCAAGATATGAAGACATATGTTCTTGGAGTTGTCAACGTATGTAAATAGAGAATGGTTTTCATGACTTTGTATAAAGCCGAAAGCAAGAAGAGCCTTGCTTAGTGTGGGAACCGAAATTCACACCGTCAATTTTAATGAATAAGATTGCGGAGGAAAGCCAAATTAACCCGACTTTCCTTGAAGGTCCGGATTCTCTGCGACAGCCAACGACAAGTGACCGAATAAATGCGGAAAAAGTTTTGTTAAGATTTGAGACTGGACCTTAAGAAAGGCTGCCCTCATTACCTTTCGAGGATCAAGTCGGACGTAGTTCAGTTTAGAAAGAATTGAACAAGAGATCGAACAGTCTGGGCGGGTTCGATCTAGTATGGCGTTGTCATAGAAACAGGCATGTCGAAGATAGCGCCTAGGGTTTCTATGCGGAGCTCTTAAGTAAAAATTGTCCGATCCTTCCGAGAGGAACCTGGGTCTGCGGAGAAGATAAAACTAGAACAAGAGGCGCCAGACGCTCTAGGGCCTGGTTCGCCTAATATGGCGTTGGTCATAGAAGCGGGCATGTCGAAGATAATGCCTAGGGTTTCTATGCGCGGAGCTCTGAGTAAAAGTATAGCTAGATCCTTCCGAGAGGAACCTGGGTCTGCGGAGAAGATAAAACTAGAACAAGAGGCGGCCAGACGTTCTGAGTCCTGCCTCGCTGGCCTAACCGCCTAAGTTCTAAGTTCTCTAAGCTAGCAGGATGCTCTAAGTCTCCAATCTAGGATTTTCGGATCCTTTTCTCTTCTGCCCTTGCTCTCCTTATATATCCACTCCAAGGTCGGTTTGCCTTAGGATGATGGACCTCGCCTTTGGGCCCAAGCTTATCTCTTCAGGAAGTATTCCATTTTCGTCGATCTTTGTAATTATCCTCGAGTTTTCGGTGACTTGATGTTTATCCGATGTTCGGGATATCGGACAAACCGTCATAGCCTGATTGGGCCTGAATTCCTAAAATCGTAAGTTAGTCCGTGGACTTGTCTTAAGTCGTTAAACGTTTTATACGATTTCTCGGCAAGACTATCTTTCTCGTAAAATAAACCGTATAACCTAAAGGATCGATGTTCAAGTTAATCGACCTTGTTTTATACGATATCTTCTACGAGAAATCCAATCCTTCTAGTTTTTGTCGTAAAACATCGAGGACGATTCCAATCGAGTCGTAGGATGTTTATTCGTAGCGTGATCGTCCCAAGCTCATGATGATTGATCCAAACAAGCCAAGATGGGATCAGAGCGAACACGATGGGACGAGACCAGGCGGCCCGTGTGGCGAGGTGCCGCCGGCGCCAGGCCAGCCTGCGGCGACGGTGCCGGGCGCAGGCCAGCCCGCGGCGACGGTGCCGCCGGCGCCAGGCCAGCCCGCGGCGACGGTGCCGGCGCCAGGCCGGTGCCGCCGGCCAGGCCAGCCTGCGGCGACGGTGCCGGCGCCAGGCGGTGCCGCCGGCGCCAGGCCGGTGCCGCCGGCGCCAGGCCAGCCTGCGGCGACGGTGCCGCCGGCGCCAGGCCAGCCTGCGGCGACGGTGCCGGCGCCAGGTCGGTGCCGCCGCCAGGCCAGCCCGCGGCGACGGTGCCGGCGCCAGGCGAGTGCCGCCGGCGCCAGGTCGGTGCCGCCGGCGCCAGGTCGGTGCCGCCGGCCAGGCCAGCCCGCGGCGACGGTGCCGCCGGCGCCAGGTCGGTGCCGCCGGCGCCAGGCGAGTGCCGCCGGCGCCAGGCGAGTGCCGCGGCGCCAGGCGGTGCCGGCGCCAGGCGGTGCCGCCGGCCAGGCCAGCCCGCGGCGACGGTGCCGGGCGCCAGGCCAGCCCGGTGTCGGTGCCGCCGGCGCCAGTCCGGCCAGCGTGGCGCGTGCCGCCGGCGCCAGGCGAGGTGCCGCCGGCGCCAGGCTGTAGATCTCGGCGAGGGCCGATTTGATATCTTGATCGTTTTCTGGTTCCTCACGGTTTGAGAGAACGACCTCTTGAAGTTCGAGGCAGATTCTTTTATGTTTAGGGTTTTGTGGTGATCGAATCTTGATGTCCTTGGCGGCGGACCGATCTTTCGGGGACTCTCCGTCGCGCCGCATAGTCTTCCGATCTCACAGAGAGTGGATATTCTAATTTGAGAAAATCTCGTATAACTCCTTTTAGAAATTATCCGAGACTTTTTTGTTTCAAGAAATACTTTCTAGAGACTTTCAGTCATTGATTCCGTCGCGACCGATTTTGACACCAACAGTTAGCCCCCCAGCTCGTTAGAACCTTCGTGATGTTCTTGCGAGCGATAAGACATGTCAGGTAAGATAGGCGGAATCAATGGTTGAAAGGCTCCGTTGAAAGTGGTAAGATTGGGGCTGCGCCTTTCGAAGGCTGCCTACGTACCCTTGTTGTAGGGATCAAGCCTTCCGTAGTTCGTTTTGGAGTTTAAGACCCTTGTGATCTGTTTTCCGGCGAGACTTATATGGTCTGGTTATGTGTCATGAGAGACTTTCGAGCATGATGCTGTTGATGTATTTGTTTTTCGATTATTTATGAACTTCAGTTTTTTCGAAGTATGAGAAAGAGGGTGTGAGTTGTCGTCTCATTCCTAGTTCCCTGATGATCACCGTACCTATTGTTTGCATAAAGCGAGATTTTCCGCGGTTTACCGATTTACGCGGAAAGTTCGTGAAACGAATAGGCTTAAGTGAAGAGACAAATTTTTGGATCTCGTATACCATACTATGTCTGTGAGATGTCAAGATCCAGCGTGGCTGGGTTTAGGGCAAGACCTAGGTTTACTCGGACTGAGGCTTTGCGATGACAAACCGGCTTTCGTTTTGCCTGTTTGCGATTTTAACCTGACTCGTACCGTTTAAAATCCATGAATTGTTGTCGGCTTATATGCCGGCGCCAGGCGGCCAGCGTGGCGCGTGCCGCCGGCGCCAGGCCGGTGCCGCCGGCGCCAGGCGAGTGCCGCCGGCGCCAGGCCGGTGCCGCCGGCGCCAGGCCAGCCCGTCGCGGCAGTGCCGCCGGCGCCAGGCGAGTGCCGCCGGCGCCAGGCCAGCCCGTCGCGGCAGTGCCGCCGGCGCCAGGCGAGTGCCGCCGGCGCCAGGCGAGTGCCGCCGGCGCCAGGCGAGTGCCGCCGGCGCCAGGCGAGTGCCGCCGGCGCCAGGCGAGTGCCGCCGGCGCCAGGCGAGTGCCGCCGGCGCCAGGCCAGCCGTGTGTCGGTGCCGCCGGCGCCAGTCCGGCCAGCGTGGCGCGTGCCGCCGGCGCCAGGCGAGTGCCGCGGCGCCAGGCGGCCAGCGTCCGCAGTGCCGCCGGCGCCAGGCCGGTGCCGCCGGCGCCAGGCGAGTGCCGCCGGCGCCAGGCGGCCAGCGTGGCGCGTGCCGCCGGCGCCAGGCGAGTGCCGCGGCGCCAGGCGGCCAGCGTCCGCAGGTGCCGCCGGCGCCAGGCGAGTGCCGCCGGCGCCAGGCGGCCAGCGTCCGCAGTGCCGCCGGCGCCAGGCGAGTGCCGCCGGCGCCAGGCGGCCAGCGTGGCGCGTGCCGCCGGCGCCAGGCGAGTGCCGCCGGCGCCAGGCGGCCAGCGTGGCGCGTGCCGCCGGCGCCAGGCGAGTGCCGCCGGCGCCAGGCCAGCCGTGTGTCGGTGCCGCCGGCGCCAGTCCGGCCAGCGTGGCGCGTGCCGCCGGCGCCAGGCGGGTGCCGCCGGCGCCAGGCTGTAGATCTCGGCGAGGGCTTCGATTTGATATCTTGATCGTTTTCTGGTTCCTCACGGTTTGAGAGAACGACCTCTTCGAAGTTTCGAGGCAGATTCTTTTATGTTTAGGGTTTTTGTGGTGATCGAATCTTGATGTCCTTGGGCGAGCGGACCGATCTTTCCGGGGACTCTCGTCCGCGCACGCCCGTAGTCTTCCGATCTCACAGAGAGTGGATATTCTAATTTGAGAAAATCTCGTATAACTCCTTTTAGAAATTATCCGAGACTTTTGTTTCAAGAAATACTTTCTAGAGACTTTCAGTCATTGATTCCGTCGCGACCGATTTTGACACCAACAGTTAGCCCCCCAGCTCGTTAGAACCTTCGTGATGTTCTTGCGAGCGATAAGACATGTCAGGTAAGATAGGCGGAATCAATGGTTGAAAGGCTCCGTTGAAAGTGGTAAGATTGGGGCTGCGCCTTTCGAAGGCTGCCTACGTACCCTTGTTGTAGGGATCAAGCCTTCCGTAGTTCGTTTTGGAGTTTAAGACCCTTGTGATCTGTTTTCCGGCGAGACTTATATGGTCTGGTTATGTGTCATGAGAGACTTTCGAGCATGATGCTGTTGATGTATTTGTTTTTCGATTATTTATGAACTTCAGTTTTTTCGAAGTATGAGAAAGAGGGTGTGAGTTGTCGTCTCATTCCTAGTTCCCTGATGATCACCGTACCTATTGTTTGCATAAAGCGAGATTTTCCGCGGTTTACCGATTCTGCGGAAAGTTCGTGAAACGAATAGGCTTAAGTGAAGAGACAAATTTTGGATCTCGTATACCATACTATGTCGTGAGATGTCAAGATCCAGCGTGGCTGGGTTTAGGGCAAGACCTAGGTTTACTCTCGGACTGAGGCTTTGCGATGACAAATCGGCTTTCGTTTTGCCTGTTTGCGATTTTAACCTGACTCGTACCGTTTAAAATCCGCGAATTGTTGTCGGCTTATATGATTTGTGCGGTGAGTCGAGCTACTTCCTTTACGAAGAGCTAGACCAAAATTTTGGATTTCTTGTATAGCGCGCTATGTTTATCCTTGTCGGATGCAAGAGAGCCTACCCCTTGAAGGGCGGCTATTTGTCTGTTTAGGACGTTAGAGTTCGTTTGTTGTGATCAGCAACAACGAAATGATGCCAGTTTAGAGGCATGTTACCGTTTAGAGGTGTGTTTGTATGTTTTGAGTTCTAGAGACGAGGATTTCGTCTGGAACGTTTTGAGAAAAGAATGTCCCGGCGTTAGCGGCGTCTCGCCAGTGCTGAAGGTCGAGTTTCCCTTGTGCGCATTCGTGGTTGAAATGGTCGCGGGCTTTGGAGATATTTTGCGAATGTTCGCAGCCAGAAACTGTTGTTTCGGTTTAGACGCAGGACCAAGAGGTCGCGTAAGTTCGACCCAGGGAGAAGCGTCTACATTCACAGTGCTTCGTGAAGTGTTGGCCTTCCGGGATTTGTTTGTATTTATTAAGGATGACTCGTATAACTCTTGGAGCCTTGTCACGAGTGTTTCTTTTCATGCAGTGTTTACGGGGCGTATAGAACTTAATCGATTGACGATGAGTTTGAATCTTCCGTTAACCATATGGTTGTTAGGACTGAGTTTTGGTATGGAGAGTTTATCGTATGATTTCCGATTCTGGGTTATGCGACAAATTGCTTGCGTAATAGTCACTTGGCGTTCTATGAACAAATCGTGGATTGTTGTTTTTAGCCGTTAAGTGATTGAAGCGGTGGTCGCTCAGTAGCTTTGGATTGGCATGGAGGCTAGATTCAGCCGTATCGCCAAGGAAGTTGTTTGGTAAACGATCAGACCATGACCCTTATTAAGGTCATGTTAGTTCTGATTGTCCTTAATGGGGATGCGAATTTAGGTCGGGCTTTACGGAAGGCGTAGTTGGCGAGGGCCAAATAGCGTTTGCGAGATAGACATGCCAAGCATAGCGGAGTTTTCTGAGTTCGGCTGATGGCTTTTAGAAGCGATCTTCCACTTTAGGTTTCAGTTACACGATGAATGGTTCGTATAAAAATTTTTTGTTATCTGAAAGTAATGGATGACGGTTTCATGGAGATAGAAAATGAATTATTAAAGTAGCGATGTTTCCGCGGATTACGGAGATGTTTCGCTATGATTTCGACCTTTGAATAGCTGCTTGAACTACTCGTGGAGTTTTACGAAGGTTATTTCGTTATTTTCGTAGTTCACCGTCGTCTTTATTAGTCTGGCGTCGGTACGTTTTTAGTTCGCGAGTTTGCAGCGAGAGGTGACATAGAGTTTTCAGGACTATGTTTGTAGCGGTTGGGCTATGCGCTAGCGTTCTTAAGATGAATCTTATTGCTGCGAGTTTTCTTTGTCAAAGCGTTGTCTTGATGCTGAAGCAAAAGTTTTCGAAGATGGGATTATCACGGATATAGTATCGTACCTACTTCCCCTTTTTCTGAAAAGCGGGTTAGCCGTTCTTCGAATGCTTATTATGCGTTTTTCTTTCTTTTAAGCGGGATGAGTATGCTTTTAGAGCGGCGTGGCGATCGTTTCGGTTTTAGAGACTAGATCGGTTTGCATGTTCTGCCTGGACAATCAAGGAACGATGGAACAAGACTGGAAATTTTGCCTAAGACTTAGCTTGCTAGACTGTCCACCTAAATCCTGTGTTCCCTAAATTCTACGGCAGTTTCTCAAGACGTTTTTGTCCTACAAAGAATTAAAACCTTTACAAAATTTTTCGAGAAAATAGTCTTTTGAAGGTTTCGGCATTTCCGAAGGAATCCCATTTCCTCGTATAGTTGAGACGATTGGTATTTAGAATAATCGTGATCGTACCAAACTTACGAAGATTGATCCGATCAAGCCAAGATGGAATCGGACCGGGCACGATAGGACCGAGACCAGGGCGAGGGCGTGGACGGCGCCAGGCGAGGTGCCGCCGGCGCCAGGCGAGGTGCCGCCCGGCGCCAGGCGGCCTGCGTCCAGCGTGCGCCGGCGCCAGGCGGCCAGCGTGTCGCGTGCCGCCCGGCGCCAGGCGAGGTGCCGCCCGGCGCCAGGCGGCCAGCGTGTCGCGTGCCGCCCGGCGCCAGGCGAGTGCCGCCAGCGTCCGCATGCTGCGGCGCCAGGCAGGCCAGCGTGGCGAGTGCTGCGGCGCCAGGCGAACGCCCGGCGCCAGGCGGCTTCAGCGTGACTACGCCGGTGCCAGGCCACCTTGCCGTCTGTGGGTTTTCGTTGTTGACCTTTCCCGTTAGTCGTTTTGTGGGAAATCTTTGAGTTTGGAAAGATCTTTAGCGTAGATTATGAGATAATCGTTTCTAATCAACGAGACTCCTCGAGTATCGGACTGAGATGGACTTGGATTTGTAGACTTTCCGTCTTCGAGGGTTTGAGTAATGAGGCTTGAACTTAGATTTTAAATCAATTTCGTCAAAAATCGAGAAGGCTTTGCGGAAGAATCGTCATGTTTTGAACAATCGAACATGGGTTTAAGGGACCAAGATGTTGCCGTTGCCGATCACGAAGGCGACTACGCGGATGGCGCCAGGCCCTTACATGGCGCCAGGCCCGCCAGCGTGTCGCGTGCCGCCCGGCGCCAGGCGAGGTGCCGCCCGGCGCCAGGCGGCCAGCGTGTCGCGTGCCGCCCGGCGCCAGGCGAGTGCCGCCAGCGTCCGCATGCTGCGGCGCCAGGCGGCCAGCGTGTCAGCGTGCGCGGCGCCAGGCGAGTGCCGCCGGCGCCAGGCGGCCAGCGTGTCAGCGTGCCGCCCGGTGCCAGGCCACCTTGCCGTCTGTGGGTTTTTCGTTGTTCGACCTTTCCCCCGTTAGTCGTTTTGCGGGAAATCTTTGAGTTTGGAAAGATCTTTAGCCGTAGATTATGAGATAATCGTTTCTAATCAACGAGACTCCTCGAGTATCGGACTGAGATGGACTTGGATTTGTAGACTTTCCGTCTTCGAGGGTTTGAGTAATGAGGCTTCGAACTTAGATTTTAAATACGAATTTCGTCAAAAAATCGAGAAGGCTTTGCGGAAGAATCGTCATGTTTTTCGAACAATCCGAACATGGGTTTAAGGGACCAAGATGTTGCCGTTGCCGAGATCCGCAGGCCGGGATGCCGCCGGCGCCAGGCGGCCAGCGTGTCGCGTGCCGCCGGCGCCAGGCGGCCAGCGTGTCGCGTGCCGCCGGCGCCAGGCGAGTGCCGCCCGGCATGAGCCGACCAGCGTGTCGCGTGCCGCGGCGCCAGGCGAGTGCGCCCGGCGCCAGGCGGCCAGCGTGTCAGCGTGCGCCCGGCGCCAGGCCGGCCAGCGTGTCGTGTGCCGCCGGCGCCAGGCGAGTGCCGCCGGCGCCAGGCGGCCAGCGTGTCAGCGTGCCGCCGGCGCCAGGCGAGTGCCGCCGGCGCCAGGCGGCCAGCGTGTCGCGTCGCCCGGCGCCAGGCGGCCAGCGTGTCGCGTCGCCCGGCGCCAGGCGGCCAGCGTGTCGCGTCGCCCGGCGCCAGGCGGCCAGCGTGTCGCGTCGCCCGGCGCCAGGCGGCCAGCGTGTCGCGTCGCCCGGCGCCAGGCGGCCAGCGTGTCGCGTCGCCCGGCGCCAGGCGGCCAGCGTGTCGCGTCGCCCGGCGCCAGGCGGCCAGCGTGTCGCGTCGCCCGGCGCCAGGCGGCCAGCGTGTCGCGTCGCCCGGCGCCAGGCGGCCAGCGTGTCGCGTCGCCCGGCGCCAGGCGGCCAGCGTGTCGCGTCGCCCGGCGCCAGGCGGCCAGCGTGTCGCGTCGCCCGGCGCCAGGCGAGTGCCGCCCGGCGCCAGGCGGCCAGCGTGTCGCGTCGCCCGGCGCCAGGCGAGTGCCGCCCGGCGCCAGGCGGCCAGCGTGTCGCGTCGCCCGGCGCCAGGCGGCCAGCGTGTCGCGTCGCCCGGCGCCAGGCGGCCAGCGTGTCGCGTCGCCCGGCGCCAGGCGGCCAGCGTGTCGCGTCGCCCGGCGCCAGGCGGCCAGCGTGTCGCGTCGCCCGGCGCCAGGCGGCCAGCGTGTCGCGTCGCCCGGCGCCAGGCGGCCAGCGTGTCGCGTCGCCCGGCGCCAGGCGAGTGCCGCCCGGCGCCAGGCGGCCAGCGTGTCGCGTCGCCCGGCGCCAGGCGGCCAGCGTGTCGCGTCGCCCGGCGCCAGGCGGCCAGCGTGTCGCGTCGCCCGGCGCCAGGCGAGTGCCGCCCGGCGCCAGGCGGCCAGCGTGTCGCGTCGCCCGGCGCCAGGCGGCCAGCGTGTCGCGTCGCCCGGCGCCAGGCGGCCAGCGTGTCGCGTCGCCCGGCGCCAGGCGGCCAGCGTGTCGCGTCGCCCGGCGCCAGGCGGCCAGCGTGTCAGCGTCGCCGATGCTGCTGTTGCTCGCCTTCGTCGATCCCCGGGGCTCACGGACTCAAAGACCGAGTTACGAAATACTCAGGCAAAGATGCATGGTACTGAGACAGGACCGGTCTCGTCCTATGACGGGACAGAGAGATCCTTCTTATGGGCGAGTTGGTCGAGACAACGAAATTGTTTTCTTCGTAAAATCTCAACGGAAGCTCCGATTGAGACGAAACGAAAACCATCTTGACCTAGGCTCAAAGGAGAGCAAAGTGAGGTTTCCACAGGCGAGGTGGCCATGGGCGAGGTGACCTTGGTGATGGTTGTTCTCGTCCATGGGCGAGGTGGCCGGGAGAGTGATTTTGTTCCCTTCGTAAAATCTCAACGGAAACTCCGATTGAGATGAAACGAAAGCCATTTTGACCTAGACACAAAGGAGAACAAATTGGGCTCTCACTAAGGCGAACTGGGAAGATTGATCTTACCCTATGGCATGTCGTCCTAGTAAGATTAAGCTCCGACCTCCTTTCGCTTTCCCGTTTATTCCTCGAGAGTTGTTTGTAAGAAGTATGGCAGTGGGAATCGGTGAACCGATTTGCCGTGCTTCTGTTCTGCGAGTAATATAGGGTTTCCCCAAGATTTCGAGGAGAATAAGTTTTATTTTTCCGAGAGGTTCTCGAAAGAAACGTTTTTCGTAGAAACCTTGCTTGTTGCGATTTCTCTAACTTCGTAACAAGACGAATTTTCGGGGTTTGATAGATTTTATCGTTGCCCTTTCTGTTTAGATAGAGAAATTGCGAGCTCGTTTTCGTGCTCTTCCTGTGGCGGAAAGCCGCGGCTAGGTTTTTGATTTGCTCGAGCACCGTGGCGTTTGCGTAAGCGTTGGCCGTAGGAACAGTCGCTGCTGGAGTTGTTTTACCATCGTTGACGCAAACTGCAACTTTTTCTTTTATATTTCCGGACATCGGTTCGATCAAGCGCTTTGCGGCCGTATGAGTAAGAGTAATCCGTCCCCCCCTCCTTCTAGCGCCAAACTGTGGGAACCGAAATTCACACCGTCAATTTTAATGAATAAGATTGCGGAGGAAAGCCAAGTTAACCCGACTTTCCTTGAAGGTCCGGACGCGACAGCCAACGACAAGTGACCGAATAAATGCGGAAAAAGTTTTGTTAAGATTTGAGACTGGACCTTAAGAAAGGCTGCTCACGCACTCTTCGAGGATCAAGTCGGACGTAGTTCAGTTTAGAAAGAATTGAACAAGAGATCGAACAGTCTGGGCGGGTTCGATCTAGTATGAGCGTTTGTCATAGAAACAGGCATGTCGAAGATAACGCCTAGGGTTTCTATGTGCGGAGCTCTTAAGTAAAAGAATTGTCCGATCCTTCCGAGGAGCCGGAGATTTATGAAGCAGGAGGCGCCAGACGTTCTAGGGCCTGGTTCGCCTAATATGAGCGTTGGTCATAGAAGCGGGCATGTCAAGATAATGCCTAGGGTTTCTATGTGCGAGCTCTGAGTAAAAGTATAGCTAGATCCTTCCGAGGAACCTGGGTCTCGGAGAAGATAAAACTAGAACAAGAGGCTGCCAGACGTTCGAGTCCTGCCTCGCTGGCCTAACGCCTAAGTTCTAAGTTCTCTAAGCTAGCAGGATGCTCTAAGTCTCCAATCTAGGATTTTCGGATCCTTTTCTCTTCTGCCCTTGCTCTCTTATATATCCACTCCAAGGTCGGTTTGCCTTAGGATGATGGACCTCGCCTTTGGGCCCAAGCTTATCTCTTCGGAAGTATTCCATTTTCGCCGATCTTTGTAATTATCCTCGAGTTTTGGTGACTTGATGTTTATCCGATGTTCGGATATCGGACAAACCGTCATAGCCTGATTGGGCCTGAATTCCTAAAATCGTAAGTTAGTCCGTGGACTTGTCTTAAGTCGTTAAACGCTTTATACGATTTCGGCAAGACTATCTTTCGTAAAATAAACCGTATAACCTAAAGGATCGATGTTCAAGTTAATCGACCTTGTTTTATCTGATATCTTCTACGAAATCCAATCCTTCTAGTTTTTGTCGTAAAACATCAAGGACGATTCCAATCGAGTCGTAGGATGTTTATTCCGTAGCCGTGATCGCCCCAAGCTCATGATGATTGATCCAAACAAGCCAAGATGGGATCAGAACGAACACGATGGGACCGAGACCAGGCCGGCCCGTGTGGCAGTGCCGCCGGCGCCAGGCCAGCCCGTCGCGGCAGGTGCGCCGGCGCCAGGCCAGCCCGTCGCGGCAGGTGCGCCGGCGCCAGGCAGTGCCGCCGGCGCCAGGCCAGCCCGTCGCGGCAGGTGCGCCGGCGCCAGGCGAGTGCCGCCGGCGCCAGGCCAGCCCGTCGCGGCAGGTGCGCCGGCGCCAGGCGAGTGCCGCCGGCGCCGAGCCAGCCCGTCGCGGCAGGTGCGCCGGCGCCAGGCGAATGCGCCCGGCGCCAGGCCAGCCCGTCGCGGCAGGTGCGCCGGCGCCAGGCGAGTACCGCCCGGCGCCAGGCCAGCCTGCGGCGACGGTGCCGCCGGCGCCAGGCCGGTGCCGCCGGCGCCAGGCCAGCCCGCGACGGGTGCCGCCGGCGCCAGGCCGGTGCCGCCGGCGCCAGGCGAGTGCCGCCGGCGCCAGGCGAGTGCCGCCGGCGCCAGGCCGGTGCCGCCGGCGCCAGGCCGGGTACCGCCGGCGCCAGGCGGGCCACAATGGAATGCCGGCGCCAGGCCGGTGCCGCCGGCGCCAGTCCGGCCAGCGTGGCGGAATAGGCCGGGCGCCAGGCGGGTGCCGCCGGCGCCAGGCGAGTACCGCCCGGCGCCAGGCAGTGCCGCCGGCGCCAGGCCAGCCCGTGTGTCGGTGCCGCCGGCGCCAGGCCGGTGCCGCCGGCGCCAGGCGGGTGCCGCCGGCGCCAGGCCGGTGCCGCCGGCGCCAGGCTGTAGATCTCGGCGAGGGCTTCGATTTGATATCTTGATCGTTTTCTGGTTCCTCACGGTTTGAAGAGCGACCTCTTCGAAGTTCGAGGCAGATTCTTTTATGTTTAGGGTTTTGTGGTGATCGAATCTTGATGTCCTTGGGCGGACCGATCTTTCAGGGACTCGTCAGCGCCGCCCGTAGTCTTCGATCTCACAGAGAGTGGATATTCTAATTTGAGAAAATCTCAGATAACTCCTTTTAGAAATTATCCGAGACTTTTTGTTTCAAGAAATACTTTCTAGAGACTTTCAGTCATTGATTCGTCGCGACCGATTTTGACACCAACACTTAGTTTAGCAAGCCAGCATCTAGGTGCCTGTTTAAAATCGTAAGTTAGTCCGTGGACTTGTCTTAAGTCGTTAAGCGTTTTATCACGATTTCGGCAAGACTATCTTTCGTAAAATAAACCGTATAACCTAAAGGATCGATGTTCAAGTTAATCGACCTTGTTTTATCACGATATCTTCTGAGAAATCCAATCCTTCTAGTTTTGTCGTAAAACATCAAGGGCGATTCCAATCGAGTCGTAGGATGTTTATTCGTAGCCGTGATCGTCCCAAGCTCATGATGATTGATCCAAACAAGCCAAGATGGGATCAGAGCGAACACGATGGGACCGAGACCAGGCGGCCCGTGTGGCGGGTGCCGCCGGCGCCAGGCCAGCCCGTCGCGGCAGATGCCGCCCGGCGCCAGGCCAGCCCGTCGCGGCAGATGCCGCCCGGCGCCAGGCAGTGCCGCCGGCGCCAGGCCAGCCCGTCGCGGCAGATGCCGCCCGGCGCCAGGCCGGTGCCGCCGGCGCCAGGCCAGCCCGTCGCGGCAGGTGCGCCGGCGCCAGGCGAGTGCCGCCGGCGCCAGGCCAGCCCGCGGCGACGGTGCCGCCGGCGCCAGGCCGGTGCCGCCGGCGCCAGGCCAGCCCGCGGCGACGGTGCCGCCGGCGCCAGGCAGTGCCGCCGGCGCCAGGCGAGTGCCGCCGGCGCCAGGCGGGTGCCGCGGCGCCAGGCCAGCCAGCGTGTCGAGTGCCGCCGGCGCCAGGCGAGTACCGCCCGGCGCCAGGCGGCCAGCGTCCGCGAGTGCCGCCGGCGCCAGGCGAGTGCGCCCGGCGCCAGGCGGCCAGCGTGGCGCGTGCCGCCGGCGCCAGGCGAGTGCCGCCGGCGCCAGGCCAGCCCGTCGCGGCAGGTGCGCCGGCGCCAGGCCAGCCCGTGTGTCGGTGCCGCCGGCGCCAGTCCGGCCAGCGTGGCGCGTGCCGCCGGCGCCAGGCGAGTGCCGCCGGCGCCAGGCTGTAGATCTCGGCGAGGGCCGATTTGATATCTTGATCGTTTTCTGGTTCCTCACGGTTTGAAGAGCGACCTCTTGAAGTTCGAGGCAGATTCTTTTATGTTTAGGGTTTTGTGGTGATCGAATCTTGATGTCCTTGGCGGCGGACCGATCTTTCCGGGGACTCTCGTCCGCGCACGCCCGTAGTCTTCCGATCTCACAGAGAGTGGATATTCTAATTTGAGAAAATCTCGTATAACTCCTTTTAGAAATTATCCGAGACTTTTTGTTTCAAGAAATACTTTCTAGAGACTTTCAGTCATTGATTCCGTCGCGACCGATTTTGACACCAACACTTAGTTTAGCAAGCCAGCATCTAGGTGCCTGTTTGAGACCATATAGCGACTTTCGCAAGCGATATACCTGATTTGGTATGTCAGTTTTAAATCCTGGAGGAAGCTGCATATAGATTTCTTATTCTAAGTCTCCATGAAGAAATGCGTTGTGGACATCCATCTGATGAATCCCAGCGTTGAGCTGCGGCCACTGCTAGTAAAAATCGAAGTGTATTCATCTTAGCGACAGGAGCAAAAGTATCTGTGTAACCACTGCCTTCTTTTTGTCTATTGCCACACGTCACAAGCCGAGCCTTAAGGCGTTCAACAGTTCCATCCGCGTTCTATTTGTTACTATAGATCCATTGACACCCGATAGCTTTCCGTCCAGGAGGAAGTGTAGTGACATACCATGTATGCTGTTCCTCTAAAGCCACAATCTCTGTTTTCATTGCACCATTGAAACGAGGACCGCGAACAGCTTCCCTAAATGTCTTTGGAACTGACTCCGTAGTAATAGTCACGAGAAAAGCTTGATGCTTCTTAGTAAAGATAGACATAGATAAGTAGCTAGCAATAAGATACGGAGTTTTACCTGAACCAGATGTCGAGAGACCCTGACCGGAGATTGCTGGAGCGAGAGAGAGGGGGGGGGGTCGTAGTCTGAGCTGTGTTGATAACAAACTCCTTTAGTAGAACCGAAGGCGTTTTAATTCGGTGACCTTTTCCAAGAATTTCAGGCAGTCCAGACGAAGGAGGTTCAGGTTGTGTATCATTAGGAGACTCTGTAGCAGGCGTAGAAGAAATAGGAAGTGGTGTATCATTAGACGATGGAGTCTCAGCTGATGTCGAACTAGTAAGTGCAGTCGTAGGTGTGTTATCAGTGGAAGATAAGTCCGCCAAATCAGATGTGGGAGACACATTAGAAGAGTCTTGTTGTTGAGGTTGAATGGAGTTACTCCCCCTTGACTCATGCACTGGTACAAGCCAGTCATCAATGGGTTCGTTAACCTGAAGAACCGGCGGAGAAACATATGGAGCATCCTCAACTCCAGGAAACTTATCTTCAAAGAAGATAACATCTCGACTAATAAAGAATTCATTGCGTTCTATATCAAATAGCTTCCAACCTTTAGTCCCAAAGGGATAGCCTACGAAAATAAATCTGCGACTCCTATCACCAAATTTATCTTTGTCCCGTGCGTGTCTGTGTGCATAACATAAGCAACCAAAGACTCGCAGAAGATCAAACGCAGGTGGCTTTCCATGTAAAACTTCATAGGGAATTTTTCCTTCTAGAAGTGGTGATGGCGTGCGGTTTATTATGTGAGCAGCAGTCATGATATTTTCTCCCCAAAAATCAACTGGAAGCCGAGCCTGAAACAAACATGCTCGAGCTATATTTAAAATATGTCTGTGTTTCCTTTCCACACGACCATTCTGTTGCGGTGTATAGACACACGAAGTCTCATGAAGAATGCCATTCGTTTGAAAAAACGTTTTGAGTGCCATAAACTCGGTCCCGTTTTCCGTACGAACCTTCTTCACGTCATAACCAAACTGTTTTGCAGCCATGGTACAGAAATTTCGAATGGGAGTTGGAACCTCAGATTTTTCTAGCATCAAGTATGTCCATACTTCTCTTGAGTAGTCGTCAACAATAGTGAGAAAATAGTTTGCACCAGAAGAATAAGGTTGGCGATAAGGTCCCCAAACATCACAATGTATAAGAGAAAACGGTGCCTCAGCTTTATTCAAACTATCAGGAAAAGCTTTTCGTTTTTGTTTAGCACGAAAACAAATATCACATTGGCTAAAAACAGTAGAATCAATTTTAAAACTATCAAACACTGGCAGAGTAGATAACACTTTGTAGGATGGGTGTCCAAGACGACGATGCCACAGTACAGTTGAAGAAGACTTCGAATTTGATGCTGCATTAACCCGTGCGACTTTGACCCCAGTAAAACAGTAAACCCCCTCTCGCTTTTCACCTGCTCCAATCAGAGTCTTTGAAAAATGGTCCTGTAAAACATACAATGTATCAGTGAATATTGCTATACAACCAGTTTCTTTCAATAATTTTGAAACCGATATTAGAGTGCAATAGAAGTCTGGCACATATAGAACGTCGAAAAGTGCGTAATCTTTGCTTAATCGCAAAGTGCCATGTTTCGTTGCTGTAGAAGCTTTCCCATTCGGAAAAGTGACTGTCGATGGTTGTATATCCTTGACATCATGTAGAAGAGACAGGTCCCCCGTCATATGATGAGAGGCTTCTGTATCAATAATAGCATCAGTAATATATGTTTTACCCATCAACCGTTCCGAGGACAACTTGGATTGCTGGTTTTGGAGAAGAGTAATCAACGATGCGATCTGATCATTGTTGAGAGAGGTTATAGCATGAGAAGCACAACCACATCCACGACCTCTGTTCCCACCTGAACGACCTCCTCTGCCCCCACGAGAGCTTTGTGAAGACTGACCCGAGGATGAGTTGTTCGACCGCTGGAACTGTTCTTGATACCACTCAGGGTAACCATTAAGTAGAAAACATTCAGACACCTCGTGTCCTTTGCGTCCACAGTGAGTACAAGATCTATTAGGATCACGTGAACGGTAGCTTATAGAGTCGGTAGTAGAAGATGAAGCCGTGTTGATTGGTTCTGTTTTTGCTGAGAAGCCAAGAGCATCTGCACGTTGTTCCTTAACTTTCATATTGACCATGTTATGTTCCTCACAAATCACATGAGAATAGACATTTTTGATATCTGGTAATGGTTCTTCATCCGCAATCCGAGACTTGATGGACGAGAATCGTGCATCATCAAGACCAAATAGAAACTTGTGAACACGAGAATCTTCTCGTTCTTTCTTTATATCAGCCGCTGCCTCACACGTACACGGCCTTGTTGTTTTAAGATTTTGAAGTTCTTCCCACAGCTTGGTAAGTCTTCCATAGTATTCAAGTACTGATTGACCATCTTGACGACAGTTCGTAATTGCATCCTGAAGTTGATGCAAACGGGTTCCGTTTTTACTAGAGAAACTGAAGCTAAGAGTTTCCCAAAGCTTGTGTGCCTCAGGAACTAACATGACCGTCGACCGAACCTTAGCATCTATTGACATCCTGATCCAGCCAACAATCATTGAATTTGCAGCCAACCATCGAGAGAGATCCGGCTCAGAATCGGGTTTTGGAATTGTCCCGTCATTGGTTTTCTGTTTTGCTTGAAGAGAGTATCGAAGTTCCGTTGACCACTCCGAATAGTTATCACTATTAAGCAAGACAGAAGTTATTAGTGCCCCTGGGTTATCTGAGGGATGAAGATAGTACGGTGACATAGCAGGGATAGCTTGTGTCATCGCAGTAGTAGAAGTAAGATGGGACGATGATGTATTATCGTCATCCATAGTAGTTTAGAAGTATGAAAAAGGAAAAATTTAGGTCAGAGTTTTGTAAGATCTATGGTTGATACCGTGAAATATGTTGTGAAAACTTGAGTTTATTGATACGTAATCATGTGTTTATATACAACATCGAATATCCTTGTCCAGCAAGGTAAAGGTAGAGATAAATACTAAGTCCCTAAGTAATAGGAAACTACTATTAACAACATGTTTATCCCATTAGATACTCGTGCATCGTCCAAGGCGTCCAAACGAGATTAGAAGAGTTACCTTCATGGTACACAAGCGTCTTTTTGTACTCCTTGACTTTCCTGTCCTTGCCCATAGATTTCCAATACCCAGAAGGTGTAGTCCTCTTCATAAGTTTGTTCTTTGGAGACGTGTACTCTTTTGGAGAGATGAAGTACCATACAAGCTCTTTCGATTTGAACATCGACAATGCTGTGGCCATATTTTAATTTAAACCAAAAGCAAAAAGCACACCAACACACTTTTTTTTAACGTCTAATGCATTAATAAGGAGAAGTTTAAGTAGCAGAATACAAGTTTGCTAGTGCGCTCTCTGCAAGAGAGTCAGCAGCAGAGTTGTTCGATCTAGGAATGTGCGAGAAAGAAAACAGAGAGATAACAAGTTAAATTATGGATATCCTGAAGAATTCCAAAAAGTCCCTTGATAGAGTCTCTCCTATTTATGGCTCGGATGATGATCTGAGCGTCCGACTTGATGGCGAGATTGTTGTACCCGAGTGCTCGAACTTGGAAAAGAGCTTCTCTAATGACTAGTCCTTTGGCGACTAGCGGCAAGTTAACCCATTCTTCTGTAGTGTGTCCCAGTTGTAGTAGCTGGCCATTGTTATCTTTGAAAATCCAGGTGAGTCCTGCTGTTTTTGTCTCCTCTCTCCAAGCAGCATTTGTAGTTGCCGTGATGGTTCCAGGTGTAGGTAAGTGGTGCTGGTTTTGCAATTTAGGTGGAACAGTCTGTGGTGCTTTTCCAGGTTATGCCTCCTCCCATTCGCGAGCATCAGTTACTGCTTTGGTGATGGTTTCCCTTTCAGTGAACTGTCTGTTCTAAAAAATTCTGGGATTCCTTGTTTTCCATATTGACCGTACAATCCATGCGAACAGAGAGCCTAGTATCACTGCAGACGGTGGGAGGTTTGGAGCTTTTCTTGATATCTGCAGGGCCGTTGTGAAGTCAAGTGCGTTTGCAGCAGAGGCGCCATGAAGTATGGGCGTGATTCTCCATATTTCCTTTGCAAAATTTCAAGTCAAGAACAGATGGTTTGCTGTTTCGTTCGAACCACAGAAAGTGCAGGTTGTAGCTGTGGTTATGCCTCTTTTCTCCAAGTTGCCCTTTAGAGGTTGAGTTCCTCTTACAATTTCCAGATAAAGACTCTGATTTTTTGTGGGAGAAGTAGTAGCCAGATATCCTTCATCCATTCACAAGTTTGTAGTGCAGGGGTGGTAATCTCAGTCTCTTCCGATCGTTTTAAGGCGGTGTGGTAGCCTGTCTTGGTAGAGTATCCTCCGTTTAAAGTGAGGAGCCAATTGTGGGTGCCCAAAGCGCCTGTTTTGCTGGGTTTGAGGCAGAGAATTTCATGTGCTTCATTGGGGAGTAGTCTGCTGATCAAATCCTTATTCTATTCCCCGTATCTTCACTCAATAAGTCTGCAACCTTGAGATCCTATGTCGAAAGTTTAGGCGGTCCCATGGGCTGTAGCATTTTCTTAGATGAGCATCATCTTTTGTTCCAGACACTTGTGTCTTCCCCATTACCGATGATCTTTGTAGTGTGTGCCGCTATCAAATCTTATCCACACAAAATACTCCTCCAACCATGGGAGTATGAGGTGGATGCTTTGACTTGTAGGAATGGTTCATACTTACAGTATTTACCTTTCAGACTCTCACTAGGAGCCAGTTCGGTCTCCGCAGGATGCACCAGCCTTGCTTGGCTAGGAGTGCATCGTTAAAAGATTCGATTTCTCGAAAATCCAGTCCCCTCTCTTTCTTAGGTTTTGCTAAGCTTGACCAAGATATCCATGATATTTTCTTCTTTTCAGGACTTTCATCCCACCAGAATCGCATTAGTGCAGATTGGATACGCTTTGTTAAGCTCTTTGGCAGCTCGAAGAACATCATGGAGTGTGAAGGTGTAGCAGATAAGACTGATTGTAGCATCACCATTTTTCCTACAGTAAATAGCTGTCTTGTGCTCCAGCTTGCTGCTTTTTGCCGTATCCGATCCACTATTAAAGTAAACATGTCTTTTTGCGGCATCCGAAATGTTCCAGTAAGCCTCAATACTTTCCAAATCCTCCCCCTTTAGTAATTCCAAGACTTCTCTTTACTCTATCCCTGAAATCTGGTGGATTTTTGTTGGAGAAAGTAATTGCAAGACTTGTTGGCATTGATCATTTGGCCCGATGCTGCCTCGTATTTGCGTATCACTTCGATCAAAGCTTGAACACTTCTCTAGCCTGTCTTCACAAAGAACATCATGTCGCGAATAGGAGGTGATTGATCTTAGGACTAACGCGAGAAACTTGTAAGCCGGAGAGGTTCCCGCGTCTCTGAGCCACTGCGTAAAGTCCGGAAAGGACTTCACTGCAGAGGATGAACAAGAAAGGGGAGAGTGGGTCACCCTGCCAGATCCCCCGAGTCAGAGTGATAGTTCCTTGTGCTTCTCCATTCAACAGAATTGAGTACTGAACTGTGGTTAAGCAGCTCATGATCCACCCGCAGAACGTCTCATAACATCCAAATCTCCTCAAGACTGCTTCAACAAAATTCCAACCCAGTCTATCGAATGCCTTTCTCATGTCGGTCTTGACAGCCATCGAACAGTGCTTAGTTGCTCCTGAGCGCTTGAGGTAGTGGAGCGTTTCATGCGTAATCATGATGTTTTTGGTGATCACTCAACCGGGAATGAAAGCTGATTGATTCTCTGATATAATCAGGTCCAAGATTGGTTGTAGACGCCAAGTGAGTATCTTAGAGATGATTTTATAGTATACACTGCATAAGACTATGGGCCGGTAATCCGCGACCACTTTGGGAGAGGTGATCTTCAGGATCAGCCTGATATGAGTGAGGTTGATGTTCTGCGGCCATACTCTGTCTCTGAAAAATTCAATAATCTCCTCGAACATAGCAGGTCCAACCGTTGCCCAGTTTGTGCGGAAGAAATATGATGAGAAACCATCAGGGCCCAGAGCTTTGTCCCGATGAATAGTGAAGAGAGCATCTCGAGTCTCTATAGCTGTGGGTATCGCTACGAGTTCTGCATTGACTTCCTCGGATTTACGGCTAGTGATGGCTTCTTCGATTACTGCCATGGGTGACGAATCAATGGAGGTAAATAGGTTGGTGAAATAACCTGATATAATGTGTGAATCTCGGCTTCCTCATAAACCGCTTCACCCTCTGCATTCTCATTTACCGGAAACTTATTAATCCCACGTCTAACTCTCGTCGTAGCATAAAAAAATCCAGAGTTTTTATCTCCCAAGGCGAGCCATAGGGTTTGGCAGTTTTGTCTCTAGTAGTCTTCTTCTTCCTTGTAGCTTTTTTCAGCACTAGATTGATTTCTCAGATATGTCTCATTTGTTTCTGTGCTTGACATAGCCTGTTCCAGCCTTAGCTTCTCCTCTTTTATCCTGGCTTGTCTGTTTCCATGGTGGATTTTATTCCACTTCGAGATTGCTTATCGTCATGCTGTTATTTTTCTCTCCACTGTGGATCGATAGTGGAGGTTCCAAGTCTCTCCGATGAGTCGCTTTACCTCTTCGTTTTTACAAAGCTTCCTGTCGTATCAGAATAATCCTCTTCTTTTCTTCGTGTCTGGTTCAAAGTAGGTTAGGACAGGGCGGTGATCTGACCCTTCCAACGCCAGGTATGAGCATCTTCCTGATGGGAATTCCTCCGCCGCGGTGCTGTTGGAGATGGCTCGATCTAGGCGACAGTGTACCGTGTGGGAGTGTCTAATGCCTCTCCATGAGAGGAAGTTCCCAGTGTGTCGTAGGTCAAAAAGATTACATTGGGACATAAAAATCCTAAACTCCATGAAGGAGTCTTCCGTTCTTACCACTCCCTTTTTTCGGAGTTGTCTAATATCTCGATGAAGTCACCAGTGAGGAACCATGGTTGCGTCCTAGTTTAACCCAAACTCGTGAGTTGGTGTAGGATTTGTCTCCTTTGTTGTAGCTTGGGAGCCCCATAAGTAAAGGTGGCAAAGAACTTTTTCTTCTTATAAGAAACTTCAACATCGATAAGCTTATAACAAGTTGATATTACATTTATGCTCACAGCAGAATTCCAAAACAAAGAAAGGCCTCCCGCTCCAGGGCTATGAGGCGTAACGTGGACTGAATATTCGAAGTGTGGAGTGTCCAACTTTTCCACTACAAACTCCGGGGGATTTTTTGTTTCCATTATGAAGACGATATCTGGATCAAATTCCTTCTTGAGATCCTTCAATCTCTGAACTGTTATGGGATTCCCCAATCCACAATAGTTTCAGCTTAGTATCTTTAAGGAAGAGAGCTGGGCGGATTGTGAAAATCCGCTTCCTTTGCAGCTGGTGTCGACTCACTTCTTTGACTCATATTTCTTTGCTTTGATGGACCACCAGTGGCTCTTGTCTTCTTTGAGTTTGCTGCAGTTGGTTTTGGAATTTGCGGTTTTATCCTTTGATTCTATTGACTGCATTCCGCTTGTCTCTCTGCAATTCTTTGGCTGGAGTATGGTTTCCTCACTCGGGGAGAGTGTTGAATTGCTTGTGCCTTTCTTTTTCTTGAGCCTACTACGGAGAGGAGGTTGTTCCTTGAGTTGTTGTTACTTGTCCCAGGTGGTGTTTCCATTCTCCTTGGTTGAGCTGGTTCGTTTGATTCAATGGGAAAAGGCTCCCGTACAGGTTCAAGCAAAACACCAATTACTCTTATTAGAATCTCTTTAGATAATCTATTACAAGATCTGTTTAATTCAATTTTTACACGTTTAGTGTTAACACCCTAACACATGATACTAAAAGATTCCTAACCTACCCGCTTATGTCTCTCCTCCGTCAAGTACTTCAGCCACTGCTTCAGCACGACCCAAGAACACTTCCAAAAGCTTTTTTTCTCTCTATATGAGATCAGCCTTTGTGTCTCTGTCTCGATACAGACGACCTCATATCTATCTTATAGTTATTTTCCACATTTCCAAAACCCTAGTCTCGAAGCCAACATAGATATGAACATCTTCCATAACAAAAGTGCAACTTTCATTTTCTTGGAATGTCACTTATTACTTTTCCTTAAGTCATAAACTTGCTTCTCAAGTTTATTCCTCTTTTCTTTTCTCCAGGATACACGTTTGCTCTCCAAGTCTACACGAATCCAGCTCAGTATCTTGCATCCACATGGTCTTCACCACTTAGCACGTCGTCAGCTTCTACGTCGACGACTTCTTCAGAGCAGACTTCAATCTCCCTTTTTAGCTTTGTGTGCCGATCAAGCACATCATCCTTCTGATTCAACAACCACGTTTTCCACCTTGAAACTTCCACGTTAATTGTGCTTTTTTCTCCTACGAGATGTGAATCACAACATGCTTTTCTCCCCTATGAGATAAACACCATCTATAGGACATCCTTCACCATGCTCTTCTCTCCAATGAGAGATGCACTCCTTAGACCAGAACGCCATCACTTCTCTATCTGCTTGATTGAATACTAAGCTAAACACATATGTTTATATGTCAAGCCTTAAAGACACACCCGTCTGCTTCTCCACACAAGTTCTTGTTCGTTTTCGTCGTATCAAATTTTTTACATTGCTTTGAAATTTTCGTTTTGATTTGTTGATTCTCTTTTATGGTTTTGACATCGATTTCACACTACTCCGTTGCATTTTTAATTACCAACCTGTTGATTTGGACGAAAGCATATTTGTTAAGGAACCTGAAACTGATAGGGATTTTCTCAACAGACTGTCTCAAAAATACCTCTAATACTACAACGAGGAAGCGGTAAAAACATTCATTCTCATGCAATCAAGTTTACTTTTGTAGACAATTACATGTTCTTATGAAAGGGTTTTGACTTGTTACAAACAGAATACAAAATATGAATTTGTCAAGGTTGTGATTTGTGAAAGCCAATTTCCACAGTTGTGCTGGGAGTTTGTTTCTCATCAACTTTGAAGTTAAGGATCCTTATGATAACCTGGCAAAGCTCTTCTAAGCTAGGATCCGCTATTTTTACCACATTACGACTGACTACATCGTTTGCAGGCCCAAACCCCATCGAGAAGGTAGTATTTTCTAACTTTTTGAACTTTTAACATTTTCTAACTTGCAAAAGCAATCATTTCTATAGATCAGGAATAGATTTGGATGATAAGATCGTAACAAATTGAGTGTGTTTGCCTTTTTATCTGAATGATATGATTGTATGTTTCATGATATTTTATGGTAATTTGATGGTTGTGTCAGTCAAGTGCTTTGGGCATGCAGTGGGAGAGAGGTCAAGAAAAGAAGGTATACGAGTAATTTACTTTGATTCATCTTTTGTTTGTGTTGATGTTCTCTTCTATTCATTATATTTACAGATAGACGTCGGAGCTTACAATACCTAGCGGTTTGGATGGTGAGTAAAAGGGTGGACGTAATTCTCCTTCTGCCTTGTTGCCAGATTCTCATTGAATCATCATTTTAAAATTAACTATATATTGTTACTTTTCTTTTATGGACGAAGAATTATAATTTTCTTGTTGTTATAGTAATTCAAATTTTAAAATAGTCTTTTTATGGACAGAAGAATTAGAAAGAAAAAAAAACTGATTTTCCCCTAAATATAACATACTAGGGTATGCAAATGAACGAAATCGTAAAAATATTTTTTAATTTTTTAATTTATTTATTATTTTACTGTTACAAATTTTACTATTTTATAGAAATTATAAATTTTTGCTATATTAAACAATTCATAAAAAAATATAACTATTTTACTTTGTTCTCAATATTTGCATTTCTTGAATTTAATAGATTTTTAATACATTTTCCCTTAAATTTTATAATTGAAAAACACTACAAGAAAACATATTTTTTACGGTGATTATTCCATGTTAATTAATTAAGTAATAGGGGCTTCTGACGAATTAGCGTGGGCTTTAGCGTTCGTTAATTGCGCTTCGTCGTAGCGGAGGATTAGTCGTAAAGTCCGCGTAGCGTTCACGAGGAAAGAATTTCCTCGTAAAGCGGAAGGAAAGTTTTCGTCGTAATGCACTCGTAAATTTCGGCGTAAATACCTCGTAGTATTTCGTTGTAAAAGACACGTAATACTTCCACGTAAAGTCGATGTAAAGTTTACGAGGAGTTTACATCGACGCCATGTAAATTCCTCGTAAAGTTTACATCGACTTTACGTGGAAGCTTATAACAATTTACAATTGAAGATATAATATTAATTAATTATAATTATATTAATTTATAATATTTAAATAAAATTAAATATAAAACCAAAATCAAATTTTAAAAATTATAAATTCATAAAATAATATTTAAATTTATAATACAAAACAATGTCTAAAAAAGTACTAAAGGCCAACATCGTCGAAGTAGTTGGCGGCGTTCGGTGAGAAGAAGTTCCTGCCGGGATCCGGCTGTTGCATCCTGAGCTGCTTTCGTCTGTCCGCCAAAGCGCCTGCATGGTCGGGTTTCCCACCGCCATAATATCCAGCAAACTCTCGAGAGAGTCCAAAGCGCTCCTGCTGGGTATCCAAGCGAGCCTGCATCCGCCGTTGTCCTGGTCCGTCTCGAATGGTATGACAAAGTCGCCTTGCAACCGTTAGCGGAACCTATTCGACCGTCCGTCCCTTCTTTCTAGGAGCCACCTATATATAAAGAGCGTATTTAGAGTTAATAATATATATACTCAAACAATTAAAATTAAATTTTTAAAATTTAAAATTTTACCTCCTCAAAGATCCGGTCGATCTCTTGGTTGACAACTTGACGGGTAACCCATCTGCAGACTGTTGGGTAAGTTCGTCTCGCTCTACAATCCGAGTAGCCACCGCGTTGAAGAGTTTCTCGGATGCAGGATCAACAAAACCCTACGGTGGCGTGAGTCATCTTGAATAGGTGGGAGAGAGATGGCAGAACTCATGTCTTCTCAAGCTAATAAACAAAAATAATAAATAAATTTAATTAATAAATATAAATTTAAAATTAAATTTTAATTTTAATTAAAACTTACAACTTCAAGGCGAATCGGCATGTGGTTTTGGCGGTTCTATGAACCATGGGCAAATTGCCATCCTTATCCTTCGTTCTTGAGCGGAGCAGGAGTTGGCTTTACGGATGGAGCTGGGTAGTTGCCAAAGGCAATGAGACCATCCCATGCTTCCTTTGTGACCCGTTCGGCTTCCCCTCATAGCCGTAAATCTCCACTTGTCCTTCCAGTCCGATCACGGTGTTGCAAAGGCGAGGCTTTGCCTTTGCAATGAACTCCCTCTTCACCCTCTCGGTGATTCCTACGGACCAGTTCCACTTTTGCTGAAAAAAACAAATTTTAAAAAGATTAGAAAAATAATTAATTATTTAAAAAATATAAATATAAATAATTATATGTAAATATTACCGCAAATTGCTTAAACCACGTCGTCTTGGCGTGTTGAGTCGAGCTCCAGTTGGGATAAGGGCGTCGTAATATCCCTTCATCGTCTCGAAGCGCTCCGGCCAACGGTTGTTAGCCCCAAACCGCAAATATAACAAATTTGTTAAAAATTGAAAAATTTAAAATTTAAAATTAAATAATTTAATGTACTTACCAATAAGTACCCGGGGGTCTATCGGGGTCCAGAACGTCTAAACCCTCTCGTCCAGGCTGGGCAAGCAAATCCTCGACGGTGTATCTCGCGAATGGTGCATAAGCAGGCACCCGCAAATCGGGATGAACTGCGGCCGGTGGAGCAGGCTGATCCGGGGCGACAGGTGGAGCTGGTGGGGGAGGCATCTGAGGTGGAATAGGAGGAGGGGTCGAAGAAACTCCCCGAGATGCCTGAGAGTCGGAACAGTCGAAGAAGGCGGCGGACCGGTAGATGAACATGTGCCATCGCCAAACAAGTCGGCATCGTCGGTGCATCGAAACTGGTTTCCTCTTCCTAGGAGCCATCTATAAAAATTAAAAAAAATTAATATCTTTAAAGAATTCTTTAATCTAATTTCCTAAACTAAACACCTAAACTAATCCCTAAACTAATAACCTAAACTAATTCTCTAAACTAACCACCTAAACTTAAAAAAAAGTAAGAGAGGAAGTACCTTTGTACAGGAGGATTTTGAGAGGAAGTTACAAGCAAAGCTTCGTAACAAATGAGCTCTGCTATATATATAGAAACGTTGTCCTCGTGATTTCGTCGTAACGTTACGACGAAATTACCAGGCCAGCGTTTTAAAGTTCTGACAATTTACCAGGCCCGCTTTTCTGTATTACGGCCAATTTACCAGGCCATTATATTTTTATTTTCTGACGAATTTACCAGGCCGCTTTTTTTGTATTACGGCCAATTCTGAGGAAAAGTATGAAACCCCAAAATCAAATCCCTAAACCCCAAACTTACTCATTCTTACCATTATCACTCTTTCTATCTTTTATCCTCTTTATCCAACTAAAACCCTTAACTTCAACAAATTAAAATTTTAACCCCAAATAAATAGATATTATACAAGACAATATATAGTACACATACATTAAGTATCTCATTTAAGTAATAAAAAACAACATTTGGTACAACAAATTTTTAAGATAAATACAACATTTGTTACATATATTACATCATTCTGAATTGTTTGAGTTCTCATCAACATCAGAACAATCATCGTCGTCACTACACTCAAACTTCGTCTTCCGTGCTTCATCATGCATCTTCGGAAGATCTTCATATTGATAGTTATTTGGGTCGATCAAAAGAATTTCATCAGTTTGTTGATCAGGAACCTCAACTTCATTAATAGCATCTTCTTCTTGCAATGGTGGTTCTTCTCCAGCAACAATTCGTCCACGAGGTGTAATTTTAATAGTAGCCAACCAATTAATCCCGAATTTGGCGAGGGTATGGAAGAAAACTAACTTGTTCGGCCTGGGAAGCTAGGATGAAAGGCTCAAATTTGTTGTATCTTCTCCCAGAGTTGACATCCACAACACCAAATTTGTTAAACCGAACACCTCGATTCTCAACGGGATCGAACCACTCACATTTGAAGGGGACACATTTTAGCTTCAATAACCTGGAAATTCCACTTCAATAATCTCTGCAAGATCCCGTAAAAGTCTGTTTCGCCTTTCACACATATTCCATAGTTACTTGTTGCCCGATGACTTCCATACTCGTATGTGTGAAAGGTAAAACATCGTGCGAAGTACATATGTGATGTGGTGACCTTTGCTACTGGACCTTGGACCAATTCGTGAAACCATACAGGGTAATATGGATCATCATACTCAACCTACAAAATACATCACCGTTAGAATAGTACCAAAGATTGCTTAATTTTAATTAAATATAATACCTGTGATTTTAACCACTTGACAAAGTGCTTTTCTTTTCTTCCTTCCACTTCAGTTTCAGATATTTCCGGTATTGCTTCTTCAACTTGAGATACAAACATGCTGCAAATTAAACAAATGTATCATATCATATAATTAACAACAATAAATATAATTAACAACAATAAAGATAATTTTACCTTTCAAACGAAGACGTCATTGCATCCCCACAGTTCAGCATAATATATGTGTGGGCACTATGCTTGTCCTCTTCACTAGACCACCATACTTCTTTCAGCTTACCACCAAATCGTCCAATTTGACAAAAAATGTCAGGAACACCGTCTATGGCATATGACGAAGGTACTCCACCATCATCATATCTTCTAGGAACTCTTTTCCTTGTACGGACGGTTGGAGCAAAGTAGTAAGACGTGAAGTTAGAGGTTTCTGCTGTCAAACTCCCATCAATGATCGAACCTTCCACCTTTGCTAAATTTTTTGCTTTCCCCTTCAAATGTTTCATGTACCTCTCATATGGATACATCCATCCGTTGTGAACAGGTCCACAGTAATGCTTGATGCGGAGGTGAACGACTAGATGCTGCATCACATCAAAAAATGATGGAGGAAATATCTTCTCCAGGTTGCACAATATGATGGGAATGTTCTCATGAAGTTGTTCGATGACTTCTTCCTTGAACGTACGTGTGCTAAGATCTCTGAAGAATGCTCCAATTACTGTATGTTGCAAAAATAACCCAATTAATAACATTTTATAAACATAAGGAATATACTATTAATTAATACTAGGAAACAAACCCGTGCATTCGCACGGGCATTCAAATTCTTTATTAAAAATTAAAATTATTTAAAATTAATAGAATGTATATTTATAATCATATTTATTTTTATTTAATATTAGTGGAATTTATAATAATTGTTTTTATTTAATATTTTTTGTTTAATTTAAATAGTTAAGAAATTAGTCAAAATAACAAAATAAAATAACTTAAGAATGCGAATTTCAATTTATGTAACAAAATAATAAATTAACTTTGGCTGTTAAATTTAGAGGAAATTATATATACATAGTTATTAAACGATCATAATACATGTTTTTAACAAACCTGTTTTCTAAAATAATATAAAAGTACAGAAAGAAGAAAGTAACAGTTCTAAAAGAATTTGAACATTTCCCAAAAGGACAAAGAAAATATCATACATGCTGTTCGAAACTTAATCTTGAAACAATTTTTTTTTTGTACTTAGACAAACAATAAATGAAATTTAAAACATGTAATAAAAATTGGTTTTCAAAACTAAAATACAAATAATACATATAGAGTTTTTTTTTTCTTTTTGGTCGAAATGCATAAAGAGATTGTAATGTATGTATGTACTTCTCCAAAAACTAATGGCGTTATTTGAAATTCTCATCAGTTCTTTTGCATGTCTCATATTCATATACAATATACAAAAAATTAGTTTAGGAGTTTCAACAAATGTATGGGAAGTGAGTTTGCTGATTGTTCCTTGACCATAAAGAAGACACAAACACTATCTCCTCCTACGCATAAACATTAAAAAAATTGTATCTCTTAAAATAAAACACCCACTGGTTCTCGGAGACGGCAAATGTCGTGGCTGGTGTTTGGAGACGGCAAATGAGATTGCATTATCGATCAACAACTTTGGTTTTCGGAGACAGCAAATGTCGTGGCTTGTGTTTGGCGAGTTGTTCGTCGTCCCTGTCTCGGCGTCGCATTTGTTCAACGGCCACATCCCAGTGCCAAGTGTCGATTCTTGGGTCCTTCTTGGTAGTGTCCTTGAATGACTTTCTGTGTAGGCAGTCCGAGTCTAGTCTGAGCAGAGTGCTTTGGCATTTTCGAGCCCGTCTTCTGTTTGTTTGGCTGTTGATGGATAATGCAATCTCAAATCAAAGTTGAACGTGGAACACAACTTAAACGTAACTCAGAAGTTTTCTCCATTAACGTCTTTTACGTGTCATAGTCAGCTTTATCTTTCGAATGATAAAATACAAAGTCAAAAAGATGTGAGAGGAGAGTGGAACTCGCTCACACACTCCAAATCTAGTATTATTAATATTTTTGCGGTGATCAGATTGGGTAAATTTCTGAGCTACTATCAAAAAGATAATGGAAACTCCTGGTTTACCCCGGTGATTTGGTTTGGACGACTCGTGCACGCATCAGTGGCAATGTGCTTACTTGAAATATAACTATAGTTTCCTATTTATTAAAAAATATTACTTCAACATTAAAATTAATATAAGGTTAGACTTTGATGACGCATATGTTTATTTGTTTTGTAGTGAATATTATTTATGATTGGTTCACAATTTTTAATAGTTTGTATAATGGGTGGGTAAATAAAGAGAATTCGAAAAACATGTATCAAATCTAACCTAATAAAAATAAATCGAACTGAACCGAATCCAATATAAATACCAAATGAGTTTAGTTTATAATATTTTGAATTGTGAATTTTTATCTAAACTGAATCTGAACCTAGATGAATATTTTGAAAAGCTCAAAAACAAATCTCTAAAAAAAAGAAACTTGTACACCCTTATTTAGTCCCAAATAAATATCTAAAATACATTAAATACTATTAAATATAAAAATAAGAATATTTAATATACATACTTAATTTAATATATATATATATAAATATTGGTAATTGGTCAAAGATTAAGGTGTATATGTTTTGACATGTTTATGAATTCATTATAGTTATTTTCATTCTATTAAATTTGTCACAAAATAATATACCATTAACTATTTTTTAACTAAAAAATACTATTATAAAAAATTAAGAAATTAAATAATTTCATAAATATTATTGCATTCCTATTTTAAAGTAGTATTAATTTAATTTTTGTTGATACTAAAAGAAATACTATAATATTTATATATGAATAATTAAATTATCGTACATAAAATTGTTAATAACTTAATACTATATTTTAAAATTGGGTAATTTCACTCTTGCTGTCAACTTGAGAAGGTTCTTTACACCCTTTCAATCTGATCAAAAATATTTGCAGAGAAACTCTTGTGGCTTCTTCTCCTCTCTATGGCTTCGAGAATTAATGATTGTTTCTTCACCTTCTGGTACTTTTTCTTCAAACATAAAGGGCTTCAACTTTCGCACTCTTCTCTCTTGCCCATTTCTTCTACTTGAGTTTACCATTATTTGTTTATTTGCTATTGGTTTCTCAGGGCCACAACAATGTCTTCATAGGGTTCCTCAAGTTTCTTCTCCTACTTGTTTTTCTCCGGCTTCTCTTATTTCTCCATGAATCCTTCTTCGAGTTAACTTGGGTACACTTATGGAGTTTCAGTAGAAGGAAACAATGTTATCATCGCTCCTTGTGTCAGAAAAATAACAAAGAAAGTGACTTTGGGGGTTTGTATGTTTTTAGTCAGCAAATTTCTCGTCTTTGCTGCAGGGGTTCGCTTGTGTTCTTCCAGATTGCTCTTAGTTCTTGTAGGTTTTCTTATGTGCATCCGGAGGGCTAAAGCAGTGAATCATTCTGTTGTGTTGGTGGATGCAGGTGTGTATGTTGTGAGAACGACTGATCTTCTATAAAAAGGAAGACGCATAGAAGAACGTTCTTGGTTCCTGCAGAAAAGATATGGGTGTATAAAAAACAGTGGCTGTTCCAGCCGCATCGCTTTCAGGTGACAGTGTAGAAAGCAGAGAAACAGTTGGCATATAGCTATGGATTCAAACAAATTGGACATGCTTTCTTATAATGTCACTTTCTATCATATAATGGATACGCTTCCCAAAGAGGTATATAGATTTCCTATAAGTATTGCCATTCAACATCTTCTTGTTACTCATTGTTTCAAACATGATTCTTCTTCAGGTATTTGAGATTCATATATGTGATTTCCTCCACTTTGGGGCTCTTCATGATTGTAAAAGCGCCATGGTATTTGCTTCCCTTGGCTTGGCCATGGTATCTACAATCTGAACATTTCAAGCAACACCCTCCAACACTTGTTATTCACTTCTAAACTTGCACAGAGGACTCTCTCTCATTTTCACTTCAAACAGAGTGATCAAAGCAATTTGGGGAAGAAAGGAGCATCTTACCTCAAATGGAAGGTGTGTGTGTCTGTCTATGTCTTCAAAAACCCATGAGCAGCTAAAAGATTTTAACTTGTATGCTGTAAACACATTAGTTAACCCTTTTGGCTACACAATGTTTCTCTCAACATTTTAATATATTTCATAGAATTGCAACATAGATGACTGAATCTGCATACAAAACCCACGATGCATATATATCTGCTATCCACAACCAAGATTGCAGAAACGAAAAGTTCCAGGAATGTACTACATAACCTATTATAATGCCGACAAGTCCATACCTTGTTATCCCCACGAAACTCAACCTCGTTCTCAAGAGCGACACAATCTCCCGGAGTCTAGAACAAAGACATGGAATACCGCCTGTGAACAACTCCGACATCCAAGTATATAACGCCGGAGCTAGGTATGTCCACGCACGGATCTTTTTAACCGGAAACCACAAGAAGAGATCATGTGCCTCGTGCCGATATACCCGATAAACCACAAGAAGTATATAATGCTTCAGTAGCCTATCGTTCCCGTCGTAATGTTGGCTTTGTAATTTAAAAACGTCTGATAACCTGTACAATCTCTTCTATATATAATCTTCTGAAAAGATACAACTTTTAAAATGATGACGGTTCCACTGAAACGCTGAATGTTAAAAGATACAATTCTCAAATGGGTATGACGGTTCTGCAATTGTTTAGAGGACGCCATTGAAGAGATACGATGAAGGCGTCGATTGCTAATGTGAATCATGACGTCATACCCTTCATCCTAACAAAATTCTATCCCTTAGATTATATTCTCTGAACCACTCTAGCCGTTAGATTTTGATTTTATTTTCCTATAATAAAAAGATGACATCAGCAGTTTAAAAAAACAGGTTTGCTATTATATATAGATTTACCTGCAAGTGCTTCATGTACATTTGTTGGAAGGAGCTCAGCAAAAGCGAATGGAAGTAGTCGTTGCATAAACACATGACAATCATGACTCTTCATTCCGGAGAACTTTTGACCCTTTTCAACACATCTTGACAGATTTGAAACATAACCATCAGGGAACTAAACTTCGATGAGACCGGTTAAACAAAGTTGTTTTAAACCCGATGACAACCGGAAGATGGGAACAGGAACGCTGCCATTGCTCTTGATATGTAACTCACTTCTCCAGCAAATAGAAGGTAAGTCCATCCTTGACTTTTTGTTATCTTTTGTCTTTCCTGGGACGTTCAATATTGTATTCATGATGTTGTCAAAAAAGTTCTTCTCTATGTGCATCACATCAAGTTGTGGCGTAAAAGAAGATCCTTCCAGTAAGGCAGCTCCCAAAATATACTCTTCTTATGCCAATTGTGAGAGACTCCATACCCTTCAGGCATATTTCCCGGAACGTGCCAGTTTCCTCCACGCGGCACAGTTTCCAGAGCGCCATAATAATCAATTTCTGCTAAGTGCATTTGCGGTGAGATATGGAGGAGGGCGATCTCGACAACTTTTTGTATCTAAACAATGTCTTATTTCTTGATGCGGAAGGAAATGGGAAGAAATCGGCGATGACAATCAAACCAACAACTCTTTCTGCCATTCTTCGGTTGAAAAGCATCACGTCGATCCACGACAAATTGGACAAGATAATCTTCCATGAGTTGTCCACCCGACAGCATCCCATAAGCGGGAAAGTCACTAATCGTCCACGATAGAACTGCTCGCATCGTAAAATTGTTTTCATGGAACAATCATACGTTCTCACCCCTTCGACCACAACGATTGTAGCTCTTGTATCAATGGTGGAGAAAAACATCAGCGACCGTTTTGGATGCTTCGCCCAGAATTAATATGGTTAAGAATAAAAATTCTTGTTCCATACACATGTCGGTGGCGGGTTATCTGAGTAAGAATGACTGGCCACAAAGAATATTGTCTTCCGGACATTCGAATGGACTAAATCCATCAGTGCTTAACCCAAGATAAACATTCGAATATTGTTAGCGAAATCTGGGTATACTTTGTTGAAATGTTTCCGCTCTTGCATCGATGGATGAGCAACCTCGCCATCCTTACGTCCATGTTCAGCATGCCACCTCATCGATGCAGCAGTCCTCTCAGATTGATATAATCTTTTTAACCTATCTTTAATTGGTAGGTACCACATCCTTTGATGCGGTACCCTATTCCTTCCGTCCTTGCGGTTTGAATCGTGGTTTCTTGCAGAATCGACACTCTTCCAGGTTCTCATCGTCCTTCCGATAGATCATGCGGTTGTCGATGCAAACATCTATCATCTCGAAGGCAACCCGGACTATAAACCAATTTCTGAATCTCATAATAAGATTCAGCCGACAAATTGTCTTCGGCAAGTACTCTTTCAACAACTCCGCCAAGAATCCATGCAATTCTCGGATAAATTATGATCTGTTTTAATATTCATCATCCTAGCTGCTAGAGACAATTTAGAGACCTTCTCTACAACCGGTGTAGATTGGTTGATTTGCAGCATCTAGCATTTCATAAAACCTTTTGCATCCAAATTAGGTTCTTACATTTTCAGTTTCATGAGCTATTGTTGTAGTTGTTTAAAAATGCATCAGTAATCATGTCTTGAATCTATCATGATCTACCATCTGCTCATTCGATTCGGTTCTTCATTATTACGGGATCCTCAAAATGATTATTACTACTGCTAGCTTCATTTCCACCATAACCCTCTCCATCTTGATACCAAATATAGTAATGCGGTGTGAATCCTCTATTTACTAAGTGCTTCCATACAGTTTCACTAAGTGCAAATTTTGAATTTTGCATTTCGACAAAGGCGAGAACATCTTACCGCTTTCTGTGTGGCGGTGTAGAGCCTGCCTGCTGCATGAATGTCTCTAGCCCCTCGAAGGTCTCCGTCACTCTACCGTGGAATCTTTATGTGAATACATCCAACTCATTATCTCGTAGATATTGTATCCATCAGCCATTTTTTGAAGTTGTGTGTTTTCAGTTTTTTCTTAGATTTGTTGGTGTGTTTTAGCATTGAGAAATGACATATATATAGAAGATTTTCGAGTTTGGTAGGTAAAGGTATAACAAGTATTTTACAACAAAATGTTTTACTCTGGTTTACAACTCTTTATATCGAGTGTACATCAACTTTACAACGAATTCAGTTAGGTATAAAGCACACTAAATACGTTTGGACCAAGTATAACTGTAACAAGGTTAGATTAAGTAAAGTAGTTGTAAAATTACAAGCGCTTTACGAGGAATGGTAATTAGCGGGGTTTAATCAGTAAAGTAGTTGTAAAATTACAAGCGCTTTTACGTGGTAGATAATATTAGCCGTTGTAACTTTACAACTACTTTCTGACGAAACATGTTCGATGTATTATTACCTCCGCTTCTGACGAAACAACATTTAAATTAGTAAAGTTCTAAATAATGGACTCGTAATTTTACGAGGAAATAATTTCGTCGTAAGTTTTCGTTGTAATGCCCGCGTTTTCTTGTAGTGAAAATTTGGAAAAATAAAAGCCAATTTATTATTTAAAATAAAGCAAGTAGTATAAAAATATGATATTAGTTGTTACTGTCTAATATTAATTGATGTTGTTGGTAGTTTAAGGGAGTAATATTTGGTTGTAACTACTTCTGTGGAATGATTCTGATGTTATTTAGTAAATTTGTTAATCTTGATTTGTTTGAGAAGTTATTTTCACTTTTGAATTCCTTGCGGACGTACCCACACTATGGTTTAAGACTTTGAGTAGTATGTGGCACCCTTACTAATGTATGTGCGTTATTAACACTACAATGTTTAACTTGTGAAGATAGCAGCTTCATATTCGACCAAAGAAAAGGGTATTATTAGCTTTATATAGTTTGGCCAACCTAGATATTCTTTTATTTTTTGGATAAAAGACACCGGTTATGTAATTGCATTACGGTAGACAATTTTTGACTGTCACCAAAAGAAAAGTTATATTTGAGAACTGATAACTATATTTTGCAAATGCTTAACTTACAAATCTGCTCTAAGAGACTACAACCAAGTGTGTGATTCTTATATGCGAAATCAAATAGCAAGAAAACTCATAGCATTGGATTGGGCGGTTTGGGTTCTTGAGCCCAATTCATGGACGTCAGATCGCCCGGATAATAGCTTTTGACAGCTTCATCTTAGCCAGTACTACATCTATGAAGTCTCTTCATCATCTTGGGAAGACTGGCTAGATTCATCTGACTTTCTCAACCAGAATTCATCTCCAGGTGGAGACAATGTGTTGGATGTCGAAATCAGTGGCAATAGGTCCTTTCGCCAGCTTTAAGTCTGACCTATGCTCACTTCTTTGCCTTTGACTAAAACAACAGCTATATTGAGCATATGTTCTATTTTCTGGTCATAGTTAGAAGCAGCCAGTTGGAAAAGAACCCTAGGGAATAACAGTAAGACAAACTTGAAGGCAATACCTTCTCAATACTTGGCCTCGCACAGACTCATGCTTCTCCTTAGTGACCTGTCTGGGTTGCTTTCAAGCTCTCTAGCTTTCTCAGAGATCAAAACAAACAAAACCAATAGCTTATACATCATACTTTGCCACTATTCTACCCAAATAAAGAGACATATATTGCAATCTTTTCAGCAAAGAATTATCCTTAAGAGCCACATGCTTCCTACACAACTCCAAAATGTTTGAATACTTCTATGTCACATCAACTTGAAGAACTTTCTTTTGAAAGTTTGCAAGCCAGGCCCTTAAGGATAGACAAAACCAACAGTTTCTCGTTATAGTTGTATTGTGTCTCCGAAGTTTTAGTCTCAAATTACACGATGATCTTATAAGCAAAAAAACATTCATCTTGCCATAAATATTGACCCTTATCGAAAAGATTTCATGTGATAAGCTTGGCTTTTGTTTTGATTACGTTCAGTTCATAATCTTAGGAGATTAGCAGTCCGGACCTGCCAAAAAAAAATAAAACACCAAAACATCAAGGGGGGTTTTAACTAAAATTGATAAATTGTTTACAAAAAAAACTAAAATTTGATAAACAACAGAACTCAAGAAATATTTAAACACAAAGTAGAAAGGATCGGATGAGATGAAGTGAATTGAGAAGCAGACGAGTAAATCACTTTAAGACTAAATCGGGTTGAGAAAACTTACATTGAGCTATTCGCTGTAACCATTGATAAGATCAACAACTTATTGTGCGGGAATGTGCTGTTATAATCACAAGCAAAAGAAAGTTATAATCTTTTGCCTTATATGGAAACATATACGTTGTTACAAAAAAAAATGGAAACATATACGTTAGGATACAATTTTTTTTTGAAAATTTTGAGATTATACGCTAGAATTTGTTTCAGTACTAAGATATGTTTTAAAAACAAAATACCTTAGAATCATGAGAAGCATGTCAACTTCCCAGAATCTGAGCAACCTCTCCTTCACGGTTGAAGAACAACCCATAAGTCAGATCAGCAAGTAGAACAGAGGAGTTAGCTATTATGAGAAAAATATCGAATTCTATTGGATTTGTGAGGATGATTCTCAAGAGATGAGACCTTACCTTTTTATTATAGGTGAAGATCCATGGCCTAGAAGAGAGATAAAGTGAGATATTATGAATGAGAAATCGTGGAAGCATTTAAAAAGGTTGTTATGTAACGCTTCGGATGATTACAACAGAAGACGAAAAGACGCAATTGAAGCTTGGCACAGAAGTTCTTCACGTCGATTTGACTCACTCAATTCATTAAATCTCCTCCATATCTGGTGCATACCGAAGAGGATACGAAACCTAATTTTCGGTCCTGAATTGTTGGTTACAGAGACGGGACGAAGAACATGAAACCTAAAATTCTGTATCGATTTTGGGAGAAGACGATAATCTTGACTGCTGAGTTTCATAATAAAAACATAAAGCCCATAATTGTTAAGTCTGGCCCAAACAAATTAAAAAGCTGCGTATTAAAAATGAAACGATACGTTTCTAAGATGTGTTTCTGATGGGCCAAAACACTTGACATTGGACGCGTAACGAATCAAGCCCGATAAAGTGAGAATGCAGAGTCAATGAAACGTTGAGTTTCACTCGTCTGGGACACGTGTCACGCCTACAGAGCTCGAATTTCTGAAGTGTCTGATGAGGTGGTGCGTCCTGAAGAGAAAAAACATTCTTTTATATATAAAGACTAGGGTCGGTCCGCCCTACGGGAGGAATGTTTATTGAATGATAATGGGCCGACGATCTATTTTCCCATGAGAACTATCATATATCATTAGATCTCCACCAAACTATGACCTCGTGCCAAATCTCCTTGGTTTGAAAGTTATAAACTTATTTCTCCACAAACTAACAATTTTGTATTTATTTTTCCTCGAACTGATAGTTCGAAACTTAATTACCCATAGACTATGGGTTTAGTTGGTTTAAAATCAACCAAATAGTTTTATACTGATGAACCCAAAGTTAAAATTCATTTTTATCAAAAAGATATTAAATATTATTGTTCATTTTTCTCGTTGAAATTTCATAGAAAAAATATACTTTTGATAAAAAATTGATTCTCGTTGGATTTGATTTTGGATTTGATTGGGTAAGAGCGGTGTTGATTGGTTGATTCTGGAACTAAGCGTTGGATTGTTGTGGTGGCCAGAGATACCATGAATCGGAAATTTGAGAGAAAAGGAAGATGGAAGTAAGAGCTAGTTGTGGCTGCAACAGATTAGGACGTCGGAGGAGAAAGCAAATTGAAATGAAAATGAGTAGAGTCATGAGGAGCGAAATGATGTTGCAGCGGTCAAATCAACGGTGAAAGAAACTTCGGTGAAGGCGAACAAACTTACGTATTATTCATTGTTCGGGCTTATGCTTTTTCTTAACAAATATTAGGATCTCATTGATTTGTGCTGATTTAATAATGTATCTGATTCTCAGAGAAGTAGCTAACGAATTGAATTGATAATGTATCATGGATTTGTGTAGACGATTGACTGATTCTAAGAACAATGAGTGAGGGCATTGAATTCTGTCAAAAATAATTTTTAATTTTTATTAAAACTAGATTTTTATTAAAAATTGTTTTTTTGATGAAATATGAATTTTGGTTTGGTTTAACTGATTTTAAAATATTTGGTTAATAATAAACCAACTAAAACCATGGTCTATAGATAATTATGTTTCGAACTATCGGTTCGAGGATAAATCAATTCGAAATTGTTAATTCGTGGAGAAATAGGTTTATAACTTTCAAATCAGAGAGATTTGGCACGAGGTCATAGTTCAGTGGAGATCTGATGCTATATGATAGTTCTCATGGGGAAATAGATCGTCGACCCAATGATAATTGAAATAGTTTGATTTTATATATAATGTATATTTGTATTTTACATATTATTGTAACAGCAGAATTAATAACTCATGATCATGGAACATTACTTTTGCAATCTTAAAATGGAATCAGAGTAAAGTTTTTTAAACGATAGTGTTTATAGTTTTTGAAACAATGTTGCTGCCGAAGCGTAAAGGTGGATTATAATTAGTGCCATGATTTTTATATTAGTGCTTATAGCAGACTAATAAGTCATGTTTTTTTTTGTATATTTAAGCTAAATGTTTTGTATATATCAAATCAATTTGACGTATGTGTAAGTGTACATATGATGTTGCCATTAAACCGAGATTCATAAAACTATTAAGTAAGAGTTGTCTTTCAACCAATTGTATATATGAAAGGAGAGTAAAGAGTCTCAAAATAATAGTTTTTGAAACGATGTTGCTGCTGAAGCATTAAAGGGGTATATGTTGTGACTTCGTGAACCTGTACGGGTGTGTTCCCCTCACTGCAAGTAATGAGGTGTTTCAAGTACACAATGCCAAGGAACGTGTGTGGTCAGTTACTGTAAACGAAATCAGGTTGATATGGATGTATTATGTAGACGTGTAGATCTAACCTGAGTTGTTCGGACGTTCTCGAAGATTTCCTTGTAGACGATATTAGTAACTCCATCTTCAACGTCTACACCGGAAGTTTGAAACCGATATCGATCTCTCCTATGACGTCTACATGAAGTTCGAGACACAACAAACAAAGGAAAGTTACTTAGAGATATTATCTAAGAACTTAACCCTTGCGAAAAGAAGAAGCTGAATGACAAAACATACTAATAAAAACATTTTTTTACTAATTAAAAAACATTATTTACCCATTTTTAATGTATTCATCACTTTTAAAGGAGTTGCAACAATCATTAGTTATAAATGCTAAAATGCTAAACCATCAAACACAAACTATTACTTGCAAAAAAATAAAATTTGATTCAAATGACTAATAGGTTTTATTTACCCATTATTATTTTGGGGTTTTAAGGTATGTTGAGATTTTTGAATTTGTTAACACAATGTAAGTAAAATATCCGAATCATTCCCCAAAGATCTTGATCCACTCAAACCAAAAAACTCACCCTTTAGATGTTTTTAAAATTCTCATTTGAGAAACCGTTGGAATTATTTTGCAAACATTGAAATCATACCAGAATCAATTATTATAGAGAAACTGTTGGAATTATTTTAAACAGAGTGCAAACCAAACCAAATTTTTCAGATCGGTTAGCATATTCTACGGACGGTTTGTAAGCCCAGTAACTATGACCGGTTGATGATATTGACGTTATAGCATTAAACCGTACTGAGTAAAAGAAACGTAATATGTTTGCACAGTGCAAATGTGTTGTTCTTTTAGATACAAACATGAAGCAGATGAAGACCAAACAAAAAAAGCTAGACAGTTTCCGGAATAATGTAAAAGTAAAGTGGAGAATCATTGCTATTAGACCCGGACATTTTGGGATAAAACAACTGATCTCCATTTACAAAGAAAAAAAGTAGCTGCAAAACGCGACAATAGAATGTGTTATCTCTGGTACGTTGGTGTTGTATTATATCAATGATCAGCAAGGATTTGAAACGATCAAGATTCCCAGCGAGTAAGACCATTGTTTCAGCTTCTGTAGGAGCATCCTTCACGTCCACTCTAGCTCCTGAAATCTATTTAAAGTCCCCAAAACTGTTTATTAGAATCTTTATCAAATTCCAAAATGATTAAAGTACAGAAGAGACACCTGTTTAAGATTATCTAGACCGGCTCCATCTCTTCCGTAGAGTGCAGTAAGAGCATCCTTCTCCACAGCTAGCTCCAAGGTAACGTTTCTCAAAGATACACCTTTACTTCTGCTTCCCCCAAAGAAAAAAAACACGCACAAGAAATTATGTCAGGAGACTGTTGACAAAACATATACATTTGTTGTTGGCAAGAACAGACCGTGGTGGTAAAAAGAGATGTCACCATTGTCAGAGAGGTGAAGCTGTTTCAATCCTGTGTCCTCAAGCCATTCTCCAGCACGGTCGGTGGTGTAAAGCCGTTCACTTCATTAACTATCTCAGTGTGCATCAATTGATAGATCGACTTCATAACTTCTGTACCGCTTCTGACCATCTTCAAGTCTTGTTCACCATTTGATACCGAGAGAGAATCACCTCTGCTTGCATTCTGCGGGTTTGTTAAACCACCATGCTTCTTAAAATGCAACCATCCAAAAGAGGGAGTAAAGAAAACACACACTTGCTTGTTGTGATGGTTGTAGATTATAACTTGCTCCTCCATTTTCATATGGACTACCAACTCTAGCTCTCATTTCTTCCAAGTCCTTCCTTGGCAATAGGTTCTCCCTTAGTTTAGAAGAAACATGAGACAACGCCTTCTGTACATGCCTGCACTCTCCCATAATCTTAAAAAAAAACAATCAAAGAGTAAAAAAAGAAAGTCCATTATCTGCATTATATCACACGATCTTCTCATCTATATAGGTAAAAAAACTTACCTCTATCACCGTTTCATTTTCTGAAATACAGTAATGAGTCTGGCCACCTACTGAGATGTGTACATCAACATCAGTTGCTATTGGTTGCTTCTTTGTTTCCAATCAAGTCATTAGCAAACTGTGACGGTACCAGTAGCTTGGCTTTCACTAAAGCACCCGGGAGCACACCTTTTCCAACATCAATCTCAATAAATCTTGTAAGACATGAACCAGAGCTTTTTGTGCCTGAGAGGACCATGACTCCAGGCTCTTAAAAAACCGAGAAAGACAAAGTAAATTAGTGTGATCATATCAAATGAAACTTGGATCAGAAAGAAGTAGCAGGAAGCAAGAGGCTAAAAGCTAAAAATCAGACAAACCAAACCAAGATATTAAATCAGACAGTGGTTAAACTTCACGTGAGACAACAACAGCATGACAGAAAAGATAAACTCAGAACAATCGATATCTAGAATCTATTATTATAAAAAACACTCACGTTAACATCAACAAAAAAGCAAATCGGCCCACATAAGTTCTCCACCACGCTGGACATTCTTAGCCTCCCAGAATCACAGCAGCCTGGCCTCCACAATGGATGAACACCTCCCGGCCTTCAAGTCAGAAAAGAACACCTTGGAGTTAGCCATCGAGATATGAGTACAAATAGATGAATATGAGAGAGATGGAAAGCAGAGAGTTTTGGAGATCGAAACCTCTCAGAAGCGAGATACACAGATTCGCTGACCAAAGAACGAAATTAATGACAGTAAAGGCGTAGAGAACACAACGATTTCAGTTACATAAACGAAACGACTCTCGATCGTTCGCCGTCTCAGCCAAAGGAAGTATCGCGAAGAACACAAATCACCGCGGATTAGGGTTTGTGTAAGGCGACGTGGTCTCTGGGCTGCAAAACAAACCGCGATAGAAAGCCCAAGAAAACCGAACGCAAGACAAAACTCAAGACGCACCGTTTCATTAACTTGACACGTGTCAGTACGTCGTCGCGCGAATTGTTGACGTGGCGACCTACGTGTCATAAACCGAGGGAAAGAAACTCGTTTTATAATATTAGGTAGAGTAAGTCAGCGGCATTTCGGGAATTTATTTTCGTTATGTTTTTTGTGTAATATTTTTTTTAGTTTAAAATTTTAATTTTATAAAATGGTTTATCATTATTTTTTTTTCTTTTAGAAAATTTATCACCCATTTTCATTATAACTTGTTTACTATAAAGAAAATCATCTTCAATCTCGCTACTGTAGACTAAACTTTCTAATAAAATTTTTGTTTATTTTATTTAAATATTGTAGTTTTAGTTTTACTCTTATATGTTTCTTATCAATGTTTGTTATATTATATTTTTCGGACAGTGGTTAAGCTCTTTTTTGTAATTCAGCATGTAACTTTTACTTTTACATTTTCTATATTTATATAGGTGGTGACAAAAATTTTATATCATAAAAACTAATGTGTTCATGATTTATTGTAGTAGTAGCTACTGCATATTTTTCCAAATCATATACTTATTTTACTATAAAAATTCACTAAAAATATAATTGTTGTATTTTGAATTGATATACCTCCATTTTCAATGTGCGATGTTTTATACTATTTTTCTAAATTATTTTGTGTAATTGTGTAAATTTGCGGTAAGTGATTTGATTTTAAATAAGATACTAAAATAAATATTAAAGATAATCTATGTTATTGAGATTATGTGTTTTCAAATCATTAAAACATATTTGTATACATATATATTTTTGTTAGAGAAGATACACATATTGAATATCTTTATTTTTGGAAAAAAGTATTCATGATACATCTATTACTTCTAAAAACGTTTATGTAGTTTTATATTAAAATATTTCAATTGATAAATGTGTGTGGAAATATAAATAGAATTGGTGTCCAAGAAAAAGCTCCAAAATCTCATTAAAAAAAACTTCTCGTTTTGAGTTGTTTTAAGTTGTATTTCGTGACCATTAACAACCTAAAGAGGCCACAACGTGTTCGTCTTATAGAATTTTGTTCAGCTTGTGCTTTCATGCATAGATCCAAGCTCTGGTGAATTTCGAAGTATCTTTGTGAATGAGTTGGTAATATAGTTTAGCAATTATGAGTAGCCATTAAGCTGAGATACCGACCGCAAAATAACAAACATCAAACACATAGGAACTGCTTTCTCTGTGTCTGAAGTTTCATAAAATAAAAGAAATACTCGGAAGGGCCTTCGAGGTGGTATAGCCCTAGTTTGGCATGATGATTCTCACTCAACATTTCTGACAATGTGACACACCTTCCTTTGCGGTTTTGAGAGTTTAAAAGTTTTAGCGGTCGCAACGTATAATTGTCTGTCATCTACAGATACTTAATCTGTACAAAGATATTTAATCTGTACGATGGATATAAATACACATTTTTTGTTTGAACAGAAGAACAATCAAAAGTCAGCTTAGTCATATTTAAAATTCGTATATTTCATTTCTTAAAGACAGTCGTACAAAACCAGAGCAACATACATGAACAAAACCTTATACAACAGTTAAGCTGATCTTATTAAGCCTCTCATCAAGATCCAAAGAGATAAAATCAGGTGGAGATTAAGCTAAACTTAATCCTTTCTTTTTTATCTTTGCTTCTGTAATCTCTTGTGTGGATCAATTATTAATTTAAGAAAACCCTTTATCAAAAAAAAAAAATCAGGTGGAGAAATAATGTTAGTCCTCGCTATCACTGTTTCGAGTCCAACAAAGTTAGTCATACTGTATACTGAACTCAGGAAAAAAACTGGCATGACTATCTCTAAACCATGTGTTCAGATGATACAGTCACACAAAAATCTGCTTAAAACTCTTCCATTTTATTTCAGAAAGACCAGTCATGCAACAAACAGAGAACACCAATACACAGAGAAAATTAACATTTTACCAAAAAAGAAAAAAAAAACTGATCTTATTTAGCTGACCTTTAATGCATGATATGCATCCACTAACATCTACTACCCAAAACAAATTGTTAAAGCACGCATACAATGGTGTTTGTACGCAGACCAAATGACGGATCCAGAGTAAAAGCTTGAGACTTGAAACCAATCAACAAAATCTGAGCGAAAAGGCAAACGAATCATAAAGGAGCTATGGTCTAATTCAACCGATCAACTATACTTATAAGAAAATGGGTAGAAGAAAGATAAAGAGATCGTGAATTCAAGAAGGAAAATACTGACATATTTATATCCGATATGACAGATCTCGCCGACGCAAACAAGGCAATGAAGAATTCGTAGTGGGCGTCTGAATTAATGGAATTAAACTTGTAAAGACCGTAACGCAATCCGTTTTTGAAACCTTGAGGAAGTTTGATCGTCACCGTCGCAGCCGAAGAGCAGCGAAGAACATGTGTTCACGTTTACAGATTAGAGTTAGGGATGTCTGGACCGAAAAAATAATTTGATCTTAAGCCCAATATAAAGTTCAAAAGTCCAAAAATGCACAAACAAAGAAGCGTTGCTTTTCGAGAGTAAGTGACAGACACGTGTCGTCTCGGCATCATTCGAATTATCTACGTGTAATCCAATGTGGAGGGCCCCAAGAGAGAGTAAACTCATTTTTATATATAAAGATATTTTGTTAAACAAGTTATGTAGAGAGATGTAGAGTAAAACTCTATAAATTAAAATTTGTTAAGTAAATAGATAAATTAATAATCTAAAAAGTTCGAGCTCAGTTCGGCCAACTGACACAAATTATTTAGATTGGTTAAAATTTTATAAATTGAACGAATGGCACAGTGACGCTGTGACCAAATGATGAGGACGATCTGACCAAGTAGGTTGGGTTGAAATTTTACAACAATATGACAAGTCGGAACACGGCCAATTCCACCGTGAAACTTAATCTCTCCATTGTTTTCATACATCAAATATTGGATCAAGCCAAAACCACCATGAACTACTTCTTATTTTGTATTTCCTACATAAACTTATTCAATCTAGTTAATTACTACATAACCGAATCTGATTTCGGTTTATTTAGCTTCAGGAGATGAGGTGGCACACGAGGCTGTAGGAAGATAGGTCGGTTTAATGCCAGACCAAATTCTCTTTTAAAAAAACTCGACCCGATAAAACAATGTATTTTTATCATCTTCACTTTTACAAAAAGAAGGAAAAGAGAGAGCAGTAAAGCTTTCATTAACACTTTAACTAGCCATTTCTGTAATGGTTCTTCATAAGAGCACTAAATCTTCCACATACATTGTTCCTCTCTATCTTCAGCTTCACTAGCACATTTCAGTTCTGATTTGTCTATGCTTCAGCACGTAGTCAACCATAGCTTTTTTAAAGCCTCCAGACTATCAAAAGCTGGTCTTAATTTCAGATCACCACTGCCTTTTATATATCTCAAATACCCATCTGTCTCAACACCAATCTTCATCATCATCTGAACATACATGTGTAGCATACTCATCAAAATCGTCATCAATAAAATCAGCAACATTCCTTTCTACTCTTTCTTCTTCATCATATTGTCTTTCATTCCTCTGGCCTCATACGGTTATACCTCTCTGCCTCTGTCTCATCTCGCACTGTCTCATCCCTCTCTGTCTCCTCTCTCTCAGACCTTAAAAAAGCAACAACGGGTTAGATAAACAAATTCTATAAGACATATAACCCTAATATGTACTAAAAACTCCAAATTTTCGTTGAACAATCTCGATGTACCTCATGTTTCAGATTCACTAGTTACAATAAACACTCCTCGCTTATGAAGCTACCACTCAAACTCGATATTACTCCTCTATTCTTCGGTTTCTTCAAGCCCAGTCTTCTCCCATGTTGCCTCTCTGTTTCTTTTTTCTTCCTCGTCGTTTTGTTTCTGTGAAAACAGGAAACCCTAATGTTTTTAAGTTAAGATGACAAAACTACGTCGTTTTGACAAGTCGATCTAAAAAAAACCGGTCTGACTTTTAACCGACCAATCCTCCTACAGCCTCGTGTGCCACCTCATCACCCGAAGCTAAGTAAACCAATATCAGATTCGGTTATGTAGTAATTAATCATATAGAAAAAGTTTATGTAGGAAATACAAAATAAGAAGTAGTTCGTGCTGGTTTTGACTTGATCCTATAGTTAGTTTATGAAAACAATGGAGAGGCCAAGTTCATGGTGGAATTGGCCGACGTTTTAGAGCGATAGTGAAACTGACTTTATGAGTATGAAAGTTTATTTTTGGCGCTGGGTATTCATTATGTAAACATCATGTGTGGGCGGGCACATCACACCAAAACTGTCGTGTTGAGCGAAAGCAGTGTTACGTACTATAAATTGCTCGAGATTTTCAGTTTCCAACAAATATTTCAATTCATTTTTGGAGCAAGTGTTCTTATTTCTGGGTATTTCCTTAATTAATCAAACACCATGTGAAATTTTGAAAGAGAAAACCCCACATGAGATCATCTATAGAACCAAGTATAAGTTGATTAATCCAAACAAAGTTTATAGAAGCTCAAAAACCAATGGATCACGATTGAAGTTCAAGTAATCAGATCCAAGATCTGCTCGTATGAAATGCTCACTGCCAATATAACCAATTCTGGAGATTACCTAAACAAATCAGGTCAAATATGGGCTCGCCTTAGCGAGATGCTAATGAACATTCATGTACTGTGTGTATTGTTGTTACCTGTTGGGGTTCTATGGGGAGATCAGCAACCTAGACTACAGAGGAGATTATAAAGTTGAACAAAAGAGGTGATAAGTTATCTTAGGCATTTAGAATGTAGAGAGATAGTAGGTTCGCTACAGGTAGATTTGCTTACAAGAAGACAACAAGAACAATTTAGAGATAGTAACTAAAAACATAACCAAGAGTCGATGGTAAGTTTTGCCACGAGTAGAGGGGGAAAGACTATGAGGGAGCATCCTACTCCAGTCTGCAAAAAATATCAAAGGAACATATAAATAAGGCTCATTTAGGTGAATATACAAATATCAGTAGGTAATTGCAGATGTATGTATGATTTGAAAGTATTTGCATATTTGGTAAGAGAAAGTGCATGAATTTACATTGATATTCCTATACATTGAATTTACGTTCTTCTTCTTCATCTTTCTTCTTACAACTTTTTTCCAGAAATTATTAATTCTTTTTCCCTTTCCTCATTTCTTTTCCTTAACACTGCAACAACCAACGAATCTAAGCGAGAAATATCGTAAACCATTTTACCAGATAAAAATTTAGAGATAAACCTTCACAAAAAAAACAATGATCAGACCATGGTGATGAACCAGAAAAAAACTTAAACTTTCAGATTTCCTTGGAAATTTCAGAATATGAAACCAATAGCTCCTCCAACGAGATAACTTATTAGACATATCAATTTTTCGGATTTGGTCCTCGATTTGGTCTGGATCCTTCTTCGGAATTCTCACATCTCTCACCTTCTGCCTCTCTCTCTTGGTCTGTTAAAGAATCAATATAAAGCTAAATGCAAAGTATTTGGAGAGAGACAAAGAGACAAATCTTGACAAATGGGTACAAAAATCTCGTATGGAATCTATTAATCAAAACCATAATTGATAAAAGAAGAAGAAAACGATGGAATCAGTGAGAGATCGAATGGAGGAAGAAAGAACAGCTCTCCTTGTTCTGAATTTTTCTTTTATTTATTTTTTTTTTTTTTCATTTTGTTAGATTCACGGAATAGGATTGCAGCAGGGGCACAGTTGGAATTATCATTTATATACAGTACGTTTTCCATATACCTAAATAACTATTTTTCTATTGTCATCTACTGCAAATTACCTATAAATAATCACATCAAAATGACAGTAGAAAAGATGGTAAGATATAATAGTATGCACCTTTGTTTCTTGGGGTCATTCTCGTCAACTCCAAGGCTATCTGCTTGGTGGTGTTTTGGCCGGCACATGATGAACTGGCTCTTGCTACAATAGGAGTAATGAATCCTAGCTTGGAAGTCTTTTTCTAGATTATCAACAGGATCCTTGACTTGGAAAGTTATGAGAAACATGATCCCAATAGACCCGTGAAAGTTGGCATAAAGAGTCTTGACAAATTCATATGCTGTATTCTGTTTCAAAACAAAGATTTTTTTTTCTTTTTTTATTTATTTAAAAAACACAGTTTGAAGAAGCAAAAAGCAATTGATCATTAATAGACTCACATTTTCATGATTGTAGTGACCAATGGATTTCTCACAGAGCCTGTTGAGCAGATCAAGATTGGTTTCAGCCCCAGGCTCATCAACAAAATCATCATCATCAAATTCAACAGGATGGTACGTGTACAGGCAGCGGGCCTTGGTCCAATCAACATCGAAACCCTACATAAAATCTCAACTCTAAATACTTAAGCATAAATCATCAAGATCAAGAAAAACCGACGGAAACAGAAGACAAACCTCGCTGGCTTGGATCTGTCCATTAATCAAATCATATTCTTGATTAGGTGTGAGCTGAAGCGTCTTGTCTTTCTCGTTCTCGATGAGATGCTTTGGTCTCACCCAGTCAGGCTCATCAGGTGTATGCAGCAAAAATACATCTTCCAGATACCAACACCAAGCTTGTGCGTAGTACAGAGATAACGAGCATCAATATTGATTTTTAAAGAAAAACCCACAAAATTTTTTAGAGAAAATAATTGTACCATCGCATTCTTGACCCATCAACGCTCCTTCCATACCCACCATCGCTCCTATCGAAACCCTAGTCTTTGGTCTTTCGATGCCGCGATCTCTCCAATTAGTGGCTTCCGAACCCTAATTTTTGGGAAAGCACACCCCCGTCTCTGTCTCTCGACTCGAACAATTTAAATAAACAATTTTACAACCAAGTCCCTCAACGTTTCTTTAATCTTTACACTAGATTTTGATCCGCGCTTTTTTTTTTCTAAGTTTTAGGTTATAAATAAATTGAATATAAATTAGTATGGTTTGTTGTATATTATTATGTTATAAAATCATATTATATTGGATAAGAATTTTGTTTTTGTAAAACTAGTTTATTTGAGATTTTGTATGCACATTCTTATGTAACTTTCTTTTAAGCATGAGGATTTTTTCAGTTCTAAAACAACACTGAGAAACTAACACAAAATATAGGTTTTGGTCTGGGATCGCCGACGTATTAGATTTTTTGGACCCGTGGATCTACGTTTGAGTTTGGATATCCAAAGTAAAGAAATGTTTTGTGTATATTATGTAATATTTGGATATTTTAGATATGTTTTCAGTATTTCAGATATTTTAAAAAAATTTAGGTTCACATTTTCGATTATAGTTTTGGGTTTCATGTTAATTTTCAAATTTTTAAAAATATATTTCGACTACTCGAATAAAACTTTGGATATTTTTAAAAAATAGTTTGAATTCGTGAAATGTTATATGTGGCTCTATTATTTAATATTGTATGTTGGAAAATAAAATTTAAGAAATATATTATATTTTGGTTTGTGTTATTTTTACTAAAAAATATGAATATAGCATAAAATGTTTATATTTGTTTTATATAAAAGGTTAATATGATTATTTTTTAAGGTTGGACTAAACTATTAATTTTGAAATTCTTAACCCATAAACACAATAAAAATGGCCCAACATGAATATTGTAGACAAAGCCCGTATGCTAACTAAATTTTTCAGGAATGAAAAAACTAAGTTACATTATCAAAAAAGTTACCAAGCATTGAATGTTGTACATAAAGAGAATTTAATGTCCTATAGTTAGCGAAATATAAGAGAAGATCAAATAATTAATTGGTCACATATTGTTATCATATTTAGGGTAGGGAAAGATCAAAAAAAAAGTGTCTAAAACAACTTTCAAATGTAGATTTATTTAAACTCTTTCCCTTTTAATAAAGTAGATAGATTATGATCCACGCTTCAAAAGCGCGGGTTATTTTGAATTATAACCAATTTTTTATTTTAAATAATATTTTTGGTTATTGTACCTCATTGTGTTATAAATATATCGAATAAGATAATTTTTTAAAAAATTTATACCGTTTATGAGTTAGTTTATTTGAGATCTTTTATGTACACTCTTATGTAATTCTCTCTTAGGCATAGACGTTTTATCCGGATTCGAAAACTTGAATCAAAACTGACTTAAAAAAATAGGTTTGGGTTTGATTCGGATCCAGAACAAAGTACCTATTGGATATTTTTTGGACCCGCAAGTCTTTGTTTAGTCTATATCCTACCCAAGACCGATTGGGAGTCCAAAGTACTCAAAATATTTTGTGTATATTGGGTATATTTAGATATTTTGAATATGTTTTCTTTATTAAGGATAATTTTTAATTTTCAGGTTTGGATTTTCGGTTTTAGTTTCAGGTTTCAGGTAAAATTTCAAAAAAAGGATATTCACATAAAATTTTAGGTAAAATTTTGGACCTTTTTGAATATTTGAATATTTTTGAATATTTGTTTCAGTTTTCAGATATGTTGGTGTCAATATTTTTTGGGTTTTCGAGCATTTTTTGAGTTTCTTCTGATTTTTTGTGGTAAAAAGTATATATAATTATGTTAACATATAATATACTTTTTTCATTATAGTGCTTTTTCTATAGACTTTAAAATAATGTTTTATCATAATTACATATCTTATGATAAAAAATTGACTAGTATCGAGAGCTGCTAACTTAATATTAGATCAATTATTGTTTGGTTGTAGTGTTCCTTTTAAATCGATTAATAAAAACAATACATAACCAAAGTAATATTCCTTAAAAACAGGAGAATATATTTTGATTGATTAAGGTAACTTATTGTTGGACTAAGTGATTGTTAGAGAAATTTTAGACTATGTATGTTGTTAGTCAAATATTATGGTAACACCAAAATAATTTTTAAAAAGGAAAGAGTTCAAAACAACTTTCATATGTAGATTTATTAAAACTCCTTCTCTTTTAATAAAGTAGACTATATTTTGATCCGCGCTTGAAAAGCGCATGATTTATTTTTTACTTTTTTTAAACAACTCCCTCTGTTTTGATTTATTTGTCGTTTTAGAGCAAAATTTTCATTTTAAAATAAGTCTCACTTTATGATTTCAATGCAAAATTTATTAATAATATTCTTCAGTCTATTTTTCTATTAGTTGAAATGTGGTTAGGTGTATTGGTAATGATGTTTTTATTTTGGAAATATGCAAAATTAAATGATTTCTTAATATGTGCGCATAATAGTAAAACGACAACTAAAATGAAACGGAGGGAGTAAGAAAGAAAAATTTGGTAATTATAAAATAATTTGTTTAAATTTTGTAACCTAATACATTTATCACATTGTTGACCTGACCCGTATATGTGGTAGAATAGCAAAATCTAGTGACCCGTATATATACACCACTATTAATAACCCAATAAAACTTGGCAAAAATCCAAAATTCCCTATTAACCTATCACTTGACACTGATTAACCCGTGTAAAACTAAATATATCCAATGATTTATAAAACACTAAACTGAATAAACTATTTTTTTAAGTTTACTATGTCATTAAAAATAAAGAAAACCAAAATATATTCATGGACTTTCATTATTGATAATTTGTTATAAATTTTTTTATTTTATTTTATATTGAATCCATATATTTTGATTTTTATTATTTTTAGTCAAAGTTGTAATTTGGTAGAAAACATGATGTAGGATGAAAATGTTAGATATGAATACATTAGGTACTGTTTTATTTATACTAATTAAGTTAAAATATTTTTTTCAAAATTTTATATTCAAAAAATATTTATTTGCATAAAATTTAGTTAGTTTATAATAAATATATGTTTAACGAATTATAGTTTTGCGTATTTATTTGATTTTAAATGTAACTAAAAGTTTAAGAAGTTTAATTAAAAATTAGTATCAACTTGATATCCAAAAATGGTAAAAGGCCAAACATATCTCTCAGACGTGGCATATTTAGATAAGTGAATTCCTCGTGAAATTCATGAGATACAGTTAGAGAAGATGATATGTTAGTATAATGTATTTATTTGAAGATTTAGGGATGATCCCCTTTTAATAGTATAGATAGTAAGCTTGTTTAATAAACCGGTTTGGTATTTAGATTACAATCTAATAATATTATGTATATTGTGCAATCTAAATAATTTATGAGGTGTTATAAGTTAGTGTTCTTATAAAGGTTATAAGGTAGTGTTCGTAAAACAAATATATATATCTTATTAAAACCAATTAAAAATTATTTAATATATTGGTATAGTTTACCCATATAAAGAAACAATGAAGTATATGTGGTATAATTAAATCGTGTACAAAAATATAGGTGCAACAACATTGTATAAGTAGATTTTTTAGGACTCCTTCTCTTTTAATAGTATAGATTTCACCTGATATTTTGATCTACACACCATCCCCCACCGAATTTTTTTTTTCACTACCAAATTTTTTTGTACCTATATCTCTACTATATCTATTTATCTATTTATCTATCTATCTATCTATACTATTATTTATGAAGTGATTTTGCTTACTTGTCAGCTTCCCGAAGTCTTATCATAGTCGCAAAAAGTCTACGTGGATTACTTTTGCCATTGAAAAATAATAGTAAACATTTAATATTAATGATAAGACTTTTTAAAAAGTCTTCTCAAACTTTATTCCGGTTTTTGGTCAAATATTTGGGTACGAGAGAAGACTTCTAGATAAGTCTTCTCTGGAAAAATCAAATATAATCAATTGCAAAAGTATCACAGGTAGACTTCGGGAAGACTTTCAAAAGACTTCCCGAGAAGTCATCTATAAAAAGTCAAATTGCTGACAAACTTTGGTCAATTGCAAAACTAACATGTTTGTCCGAGAAGACTTCTTAAGAAGTTTTCTCTGACATTTCAAAAAATTCCAAATTCAAAATTAAGCCAATATTTGCAAAGGAAGACTTCTCAAGATGTCTTCTGTAGAATAGATTTCTTAAGATTTCTTCATTCGTAAATTTGTAATTGAAAAATGACTTAATTCTATGTCAATCTTTATTTAACTTCAACTTTCTCCAAATTTAAAATGAATTTTTAATATTTTATGGTTAATTCATGTTTGTTAGTCAATATTATGACTCATGGATGGAATTCATAACTTAATTTGTGATAATTTGTGATTTTTAATATTCTATATTTGTTTTGTAAAATTCGTATTTTCAATACTGAGTAACATCAAGAAATGTATTTTTTTCAAAAGTGTCAAGTAACTTCAAGAATATCAGGTCATTTGGTTTAATGTGTTTTCTTAGATAATAAAATATACATTTCATGAAAATTAAAATTTCAACTTTCACTTAATATTTAAGTTTCCCACTTAAAATTTTCAGCTTAAATTTTAGTTTCCCGCTTAATTCGCGTTAAGTTTACGGAGAAGACTTCTTGAGGAGTCTTCCGAGAAGACTTATGGATACTTAAATTGTTCTGTCATTAATTTTTAAAGAATTATATTAAGAAGTCTTCTTTTATTGATAATGTTAAAGGAAGACTTCCTATAAGATTTATAGTGAAATCTTTCGAAATTTTTCTAGTGAGACTTATGTATTATTTGTTCTTTTGTGAATTTGAGTAAGTTCTCTTGAGAAGTCTTCTCTCTTAGTTTTAATAAATTTGACTAAATTTTTGTGTTGTTGTGTTTTGTTATGAGTGGGTAGAATGGTTAAAAAAATTATTGGTATGTTGTATTAATAAGTTCAATAATGTCAAGTACTTTTGGCAAAACAAAAACACTGTTTGCCAAATTCTTTTGTTTAACATCTCTTCATGTTTACAAAAACATTCACAACTAAAATAGTGCACATAAAAATCATAAACAGACCATAAACAAAACTATTACATATGAGCTAGATATCATTCCTCAACGTAGATAAGCTTGGACTCCACTTGACATCATCCTTTTGTACCACTTCGGGCAAAAGACTTTGGAAGACTTCGTAGGAAGTCTTTTAGCATAAAAAACATTAGAAGACTTCCCAAGAAGTCTTCCAAGAGTCTTCCAACAGTCTTCTGAGAATTCTTCCAAAATCTGACTCAGATCTGAAAAATCTTCATAGTCAAAAGTATTCAAATGACTTTAAAACAGAGAAAACTTCAAAAAATTATGCTTAATTAATAAACAAAAGAGTCACATTAGGTTGAAACTATAAAACTTTAGAATCTAATTTATAAACACACAAAAATACATATCCAAAATTTGCACCACCTTGGGCATAAGACTTTGGAAGACTTCCTGAAGACTTCGTGGGAAGTCTTCTAGCATAAATTGCATTAGAAGACTTCCCAAAAGACTTCCCAAAAAGTCTTCCGAGAAGTCTTCTGAAAAATCTTTTGAAAAGTCTTCTGAGAGTCTTTCGAAAGTCTTCCAAGACTTTCATGAGAAGTCTTCAAAGTCTGACTCAGATCTAAAAATTTTGCATATTCGAAAGCATCCAAATGACTTCAAAACAGAGAAAACTTCAAAAATAAAATAAATAATAAATAAAACAATCACTTTATGTTGAACCTATAACTTTTTAGTATCTAATAGATGAAACACAAAACTACATATCCAAAATTTGCATCACTTTAGACAGAAGACTTGAAGACTTCTGAAGACTTCGTGGAAAGTCTTCTAGCATAAAATGTATTAGACTGAGAAGTCTTCGAGAAGGGTTTCAAAGTCTGTCTCAGATCTGAAAAATCTTCATAGTCAAAAGTATTCAAATGACTTTAAAACAGAGAAAACTTCAAAAATTATGCTTAATTAATAAACAAAAGAGTCACATTAGGTTGAAACTATAAAACTTTAGAATCTAATTTATAAACACACAAAAATACATATCCAAAATTTGCACCACCTTGGGCATAAGACTTTGGAAGACTTCCTGAAGACTTCGTGGGAAGTCTTCTAGCATAAATTGCATTAGAAGACTTCCCAAAAGACTTCCCAAAAAGTCTTCCGAGAAGTCTTCTGAAAAATCTTTTGAAAAGTCTTCTGAGAGTCTTTCGAAAGTCTTCCAAGACTTTCATGAGAAGTCTTCCAAAGTCTGACTCAGATCTAAAAATTTTGCATATTCGAAAGCATCCAAATGACTTCAAAACAGAGAAAACTTCAAAAATAAAATAAATAATAAATAAAACAATCACTTTATGTTGAACCTATAACTTTTTAGTATCTAATAGATGAAACACAAAACTACATATCCAAAATTTGCATCACTTTAGACAGAAGACTTCGAAAGACTTCCTGAAGACTTCGTGGAAAGTCTTCTAGCATAAAATGTATTAGACTGAGAAGTCTTCTGAGAAGGGTTTCAAAGTCTGTCTCAGATCTGAAAAACCAACAAAATCAAAAACATTCAAATGGCTTCAAACAAGAGAAAAAAACTTCAAAAATAATTTTTTATGCTAAATAATAAACAAAATAGTCACATTAGGTTGAACCTATATCTTTTTAGAATCTAACATATAAAAGACACAAAAAAACATATCCAAAATTTATAGATCTACCTTTGAAGGACTGAAAGACGAGAACCATGTAATGAAAAACCTGCAAAATAAAGATAAATTAGTGAGAAGGCATAAGAAAAAAAAAAAGAAAATAGATATAAAGTTTGGTGTTTTGATGTTCAAAGAGATTAGAGAGAGGTTGGAGAGTTTTAGAGTAAGAAATATTACATATTTGTTGCACCCATTTGAGAGGAAGAAAGAAAATGTGTAAACTTTCTTTATGTATGGAGACAAAAATTCCAATCAGGTTAATATTTTCGATTCATAAGACTTCTTGAGAAGTCTTCTAGACCCTAAAATCAAATAACTAGCTAAATAGCAAAAAAAACACTTCATTAGATAAAAAATCAACTTTTAAAGTGTTTAATAAACATAAAACTAAACACATATATGTCAAATTTAATTGTTTTTAAGTTAATATTTTAAAATCTAACTCTAAATATACCAATCTATAACATATGTTACCAAACCCTAAAACTAATGACTATCATGACTCAATCTACATTCACTCATCTATGTTAAAAATAATTCAATTTTAGTAAAAAAAATTTACATCATTTATAAATGTTTACATTTACATGATTTGTATTTTTTTCCCAACCAAAATATATTTTATAAATTACTTTTAAGATCTAATACATGAAAAGACTTCCCCTAAAAGACTTCTGAAGACTTCTGGAAGATTTATGGAAGACTTCGATTTAGGCGGAAAACCTAAATTTTTCTAAAATTTAGGCGGGAATCCTAAACTATACAAAAATTTAGGTGGGATATGTCACGAGACTTACCAAGAAGTCTTCTGTGAGTCTTCTAGACCCTAAAATCGAATAACTATGCAAAAAAAAATTCTTAAATTTAAAAGGAACTTAGAAAGTGTTTAAATCAAGTTATTAGATAGCCACTTAGCATAAATAAGTCAGATTAAAAAAATTAAAATATACGATTTCAAAATCTAACCCTAAAAATAACAACATTACTACAACATATGTTACCATACCCTAAACCAAAGATTATCATGACTCAATCTACATTCACTCATCTATGTTAAAAATAATTCAATTTCAGTAAAACTAAATTTCTATCTTTTAGAAATGTTTATTAATACATGATTTCGATTTTTTCCCCTTTGAAAATATTTTTTATAAAATTTATGAATTACTTTTAAGATCTAATTCATGAGAAGACTTCCTTTGGAAGACTTATGGAAGACTTTGATTTAGGCGGGAAATCTAAATTCTTCTAAACTTTTTTAGGCGGGAACCCTAAATTCTACTATAATTTAGGCAGAATGTGCTAGAAGACTTCTTTTTAAGTCTTATGTGAGTCTTCCAGACCCTAAAACCAAATAATTATGCAAAAAACACTTTCTTAAACTTAAAAAAAATTAGTAAGTGTTTAAATCAAGTTATTAGATAGTTACTAAACATATTATTATTAGATAAAATAGTATTTCAAATTTTATGAATATGGTAAAATAATGATAATAGATGAAAGTCAAAAATATATATTTCACATTGTTTCTTAAGAAAATAAAAAATCAATTAAATTGTGATAGTTGAACACTAATTATAAAATATTAAATTTTAGCTAGTAATAACTTGATTTCATACTCAAACACTGTTTGAATTCAGTGAAAATCCCCGCAGAACTTCCAGTAACGATCAAGTCGTCAACGTACACAAGCACATGTAAACAAACTCCAGCTGCAGTGTAAATGAATAGAGAGTCATCGGAATGATTTTGTTGGAAACTATACTATTTCAAAGAAGCCGCAAGTTTAGCAAACCAGCATCGAGGCACTTGCTTCAAACTAGTGATTTTCTCAAACAGCATACCTTTGTTTTTTCATTGGTATGGAAAGGAGGAAACTGCATAAGAAATGCATTATGAACATCCATTTGATGCACTTCTCAATCCAGAGCTACCGCTTGCTGGAGAAAAGTACGAACTGTAACCATCTTTGCGACAGATGCAAACGTCTCAGTATAATTTATGCTTTCAGTTTGATGATTTCCGAGAGCCACCAACCGAGCCTTGTATCACTCCACCGTACCTTCAGCCTGAATTTAGTTTTAAATACCCATTTTCATCCAAGAATACTATTTTATCTAATAATAATTAAATATTTATGTTAAAGTAACCAAATTGTATGAAATATCTCTGATCTAGATATCATTTAGGGTAGTGATACAAAAGACTATTAATCTTAAAATTCTGCAAAAGTTTTTCCCAAAAAAAAAAGAATAAATTCGGCAAAATTATACTTAGAATCATAATCTATACCCTAATATCCATAAATCGATATCTATTGTTTACCTATTTATTAAGGTCTTGATGGATCATGTGTGATAGAACCATTCGTCTTTGCATTGAGGCTTGTATTATAGTCTTTGTAGATTATATGCTCAGATATGCTCTCTTTCTAACAAGGTTGGGTATTCTTTCCAACAAGGGTGGGTTTGAGATGTTTCTCTGTAACCTTTTCCAAATCTAGTTCTAGTCAAATCGAATGTTATAATTTGGATTATCGTTACTCCAAATATCATTTTATTTGAATAGTGAATAAGAGAATCAAATAGTAACAGAAAAACATATGTAACTATATATCTTTTCTGAAATATTGCATTTTAATCAGGCATGCACATTTTATATCAAATGTCACATAATTATGTATGTATCTATACATGATTAAACATTAACCATATTTCTGAAAATAAAAGTAACATAAATTATTTGTTTGGATTAATGAGATCTTTCAATATCCGCAAATACCGTGCCATTCTTAAGGAGCATGTGAGTGTGATTTGGTATATTTTACAATCAACTTGATAGTAGAAAATGAAAATTTTTGTAATAACATTTGTTACCTTTGTTGTGAAGTCCTTGTTAATACTGTTAGGATTTAAACCTTCTTTAGTGCTTTAAACTTAGATTGAAATCAATATCAAAAGCTCTTTCCTTTATTCACTCTAAGAAAACTGTTTCTCAAGAACAACAATGGAGATTACAAGCCAATAATTAAGACAAAACCCTAACACTCGTAATTGCTTAATCTCTTGTTATCTCTCTCTTATGCTCTTGCTCTCTCTCGGATGCTTTCTTCTTTTGGGATTCCCCTAAAGCCACGATCACCTCTTCTATTTATAACATGGTCCTCATCTTAACTTTCCTATTCCCTGATGTCTTTGTAAAGACATTGACCGACTTTTTACCAAGAGAAAAGGGAACTAACATCTTTTTCTTATGTGGTTTTCTGCAGGATTCTAATTGGGCTTGGAAGGATTTGGCCCAATAACTCACAATCTCCACCTTTGGGCCCAATCTTACAATCGTCTCCTTTCTTCGAGAATACCGACGACGCTTTCAAGCTTCCATCTCCTTCCTCCTTTGATCTGAAACATGATCTGTGATAACTTCGCTTGTTGAATCACTGTCATCAATTCGTCATACTCCCCGTCCTTATTTTTGCCGTGAGCCATCGACACCACACCAGAAACGGCTATCTTCACTCATCATCACTTTTTCTTTCCTTTTTTTTTCTCACCGAGAATCTCTCGGGACGGTGATGATGACTCGCCGACGAATCTTGTGAGACGTTGATGCTGTCACCACGGTGACTTCTCCTGTCGTCCCTCCTGACGAATCTGTGTAGCTCTTCGCCGCTACCGTCTCTTCATCCTCTCTCACTTTGATTTCTTACGAAGACGACCTTTGTATCTCCAATGAAGATGACCTGACCAGCTTCACCTCCACCTTTGTCTTTAATCCCCACCATGGTATTTCTCTGACCGATGACGAAATCAATTAAGTCTGGCAAAACCTGCAACTCCTTACACTCCCTACCGATCAAAACCGTTGATGACATCGAATTGCTTATTCGATTCCTCTAACGGAGAGGGAGTCAACTTCTCAGATCCCAAGCTCGCTCCTTTACTAAACTAGAGCGTTCTAATCGCAACACCGACTCTTCATTGTGCTAGACCCGTCATCTCCAAAGAAGCTCGCGATTTCTTCTTGGTGACTAGTGAATCTCTTTTTCCATGTTGGTGTTGATAAGTTCAATCAATGTTACCGGCCGTACTGCAGCTTTCTGGTAAAATTCTCTGAATTTTGAGCCTGCTTGATAGAGTTTTGATTATTCCCATTTGAAGTTGCAAAGCTTTACCCTCTATTGAATCTTGACAGTCCTTCCTACGTTTCCGGTGACCCTTTTGGAGACTCCTCCGTTACTTTCCGGTGAACCCACGAACCCATTTCGATTCAACTTCTCGGTAAAGTAAATCTTCTTCTCCTTATCCTGATTAAGATGATGCCTGTGATGTTATACTTATTTGGTGATCCGCTTTCTTTTTCCCGGCTGCGATACTCGTCTCCCTTCAGCTCTCCTTGGTAATGATCCTCCACCATAGCAGCTGTTTAAGACGTTCTCCTCTCCGGTGATCTATTTCATCTTTCCCCGACCTAGATACTCGTCTCCCTTCAGCTTCCCATGCTGTTTAAGACGTTCTCTCAGGTGACCATCCAACTTTAAATCTCTTTTTAAAGTCTATTCTTCATCCGATTGCATAAAACCTTTAACTGAATTTTTCTTGTGTTTTAACTGCTCCACCTTGAGCTGAAACCCTTTTGCCTCGCATCCATACTCACAGGTAACTCTTTACACTCCACCTTGAGTTTTCCATTATCAGTATGACCCTGAAACTGACTCGTTTCTCCTCCTCTGTCTCTGCGAGCTTGAGACAGCATTGATAATGGAGTTACCTGGAGCGTCTTTCTTCTTAGGCTGTTATGGAATAGCAGTGAACCTGAAGCTCCTTTCCAGGTACTGCTTTTCTTTGCAAACCAATTTTATTATTGGTATGGATCTTAGATAGTGTTGCGTCTTCTTTAACTCTATCTCCGAAGATACCATCTTCCAATATTTTTGAAACTTTTCTCTCAGCTTCATTCTCAAGTTCCGTATGCACATTCTCCTCTTTTCCGGCCTTCTTCCAGTCCTCCTCGTACGCTTTAGATTCTTCGTTCGTATTAAGCTTTTCAGGTGCGGCCAAACCAAGTGATAAAAGATCCCCATCCTTTTGTCTTACGTCTCTTGTAAACAAAATATTATCACTTGAAGATTCTGTCCCAGATTCTCTGCTGCTCGCTTTAGACTCAGTTTCTCCTGGTTTTTCTGTCAAGAAAGAATCTCCACCTTGAGCTGAGTCTATTGTTTTAAAACCGAATGGAGTAGGTCCCTGAACCAGACTTGTAGCAAACGTCACCTTCTTTGACGGCTTCTTTCTGATTTCTTTTTCCACTCTAGGCATGTTCTTCTTACTCTTAGAAATTGTGCCTTGTAGATAATAAACTCCATCATGATATTTTCCTGTTATCACCTTCTTATTATCTTTGTAGAAGTGCACCATGAAATTACTTCCTTTGTACTTGCAACCTGATTTTTCTAACATCCCATAGGAAATTAAATTTCTACTCACCTCCGGTATGTATCTAACACCCGTGAGTATCACTTCAGAGCCATCTGAATTCTGAATCTTTATTTTTCCAATTCCTTTGATGTCACATTGAGTGTTATTAGCCATTAACACTGAACCACCGTCGAACTCCTTGAGATCAAACATAACCTCCTTGTTTGATGTACTATGATAAGAACATCCAGAATCCATGATCCATTCTTGCTTAGTGTCTTGCTCACTAGCTGTTAACACCAACGGTTTCTTCGGCTCTGTCGCTATGTTTGCAGATTCTCTATGTCTCTTTTCAGGACATTCTCTTTTCCAGTGTCCTTCTTCTCCACAAATAAAACAACTTGTTTTGTTTTTATCAAACCTTTGTCTTGACTTAGATCTGCCCCTGCCGTTAGATTTTCCTCTCCATGAATTTGACTTTCCTTCATAACCCCTTTGCTCCGATCTGCCCCTTGATTCCACATACAAACCCTCTGCATCAGACCTGGATTTATTCAGCAATCCCTTTTCCTTTAACTCCACTTCCTTGGAGTATGCTGAATTAATCACATCGTTCATAGTAAGAGTTTCTTTCGCAGTCCCGTACTTGAGCGTGTCAACTAGTGAATCAAATTGCTGGGGCAAACTAGAAAGAACTTGAATTGCCTGGTCTTCATCGCTGATGTTGATGTTAAGACTTGCAAGATCTGATACTAGCTTAAGAAAAATATCCAGATTTTCCTCGATGCTCTTGTGCTCCTCCATCTTGAAGCTCGCAAACCTCTGCTTCATGTAGATTCTATTAGGCAATGTCTTGGTTTGGTAATCTCTTTCCAAAGCCTTCCAAACTCCTAACGCAGTTGTTTCCTTCATCACCTTACGCAGAACCAAATTTCCTAGGCTCATGCATATTAGATTCTTTGCCTTCTTGTCCTTCAACGGGTCTACTTTGATGTCTGGTAGATCTTCGTCTTTCTCCTTGCCTGCTTCAGAAAAAGACGTATCCGAAGATTCCTGAATAGTAGAATCTAACCCTAGAAGCTCCAATTGCAATCAAAACCTGGATTGCTCTGATACCACTTGTTAGGATTTAAACCTTCTTTAGTGCTTTAAACTTAGATTGAAATCAATATCAAAAGCTCTTTCCTTTATTCACTCTAAGAAAACTGTTTCTCAAGAACAACAATGGAGATTACAAGCCAATAATTAAGACAAAACCCTAACACTCGTAATTGCTTAATCTCTTGTTATCTCTCTCTTATGCTCTTGCTCTCTCTCGGATGCTTTCTTCTTTTGGGATTCCCCTAAAGCCACGATCACCTCTTCTATTTATAACATGGTCCTCATCTTAACTTTCCTATTCCCTGATGTCTTTGTAAAGACATTGACCGACTTTTTACCAAGAGAAAAGGGAACTAACATCTTTTTCTTATGTGGTTTTCTGCAGGATTCTAATTGGGCTTGGAAGGATTTGGCCCAATAACTCACAAATACATTAACGATGCTCTTTTATATGTTTGCCGTTAATCTTTTGAGATTTATAATAAATTTATTAATTGGATTTTCTAGATTGTTTAACTTAAAAATCTTTCATATTCATCCGGAATTATGCAAAATAACCAAAAACAAACAAAATTTATTAAATCAAACATTTTAATACTAAATTTGACATTTATTATCGCATACTACTTAAAATTTCACAAAGCGAGTGTTAAACTCTGATATAAGATTGGACCAATCATGTTAAATTGAGTCTAGTTTAACATCCCTACTTGGAACTTCGGTGCCATTCATCATTTCATTCAAGTTCTAATTAATGATTTCATTAGTTAATTCGTAAGCAAGATATTAGCAAAAGCTTAGTAAGTAGGATGTCAAATATTGATTTCTTAAGAAACCGTTTTCCCTGGCGGTTATATATTTCGAATCAATCGTGTAAGTCTTGATAACAATCTTAAGTTTGGGAGTTGGTATGTTTCTTCAAATAAACAAAGGGGTGAATAATCTTAAGTAGAGTTTATACGTATCATTTGAGGTCTTTTCTTTGAACTAAAGACTATTTGGTTTCAAAGCGTTAGGAGATGGTTAATTATTTAGATGCGTGAAAGAAATGAAATCATTTGGCGCAATATGGTTATTAAATTAATTAGAACAAGTAGATAAAAAGAAAAGAAAGCAAACATTCAGAAATATCTACTAAATAAGCTGAGCAGCATCATATCATAAAATAAGAAAATAGATTGTAATGATAATAGTTCATTTTCTTAAGTCTTGGAGAAGTGGTAGTTAATCTTCATCCACGTAGTTGTCAAGGAGCTGTGATATAGAAGCGAACAAACAATGAAAATTTGTATCTTAAACACTAAGTTTAGAGAGGCACCTCACCATGATCTCCAGATCGCCGTCTGCAAGTCGGATGCTGCATGGGATGCATCTAGACTCAGAGCAGGCCTTGCTTGGACCATAAGCGGAAGTCCAGAGCCGATAAAGCGACGAGAAGCCTCGATCCAGAACTTCGTAACCTCTCCGTTGATCGCCGAAGCCTTGGCGGTGAGGGAAGGTCTCTACATGGCAGCAAACCAAGGGATCTCGAATCTCTGGTTGTGCTCTGATAACTCTCATTGGAGCATTCACCAACAAGACACAGAGGAAGGAACTGCTTGGAATCATCAAGGATATCCATGATCTTGTTTCTGGTTTTGTTTCTATTGCCTTTTTTCATATCTCTAGAGAGGATAACGAGGAGGCGGATGCTTTGGCAAAAGCTATCCTCAGAAACTCATTTGTGTAATGGATTCCCTTTTTGGGTTGAGCCTTTCTTTGGACTTTTATTTTAATCAAGTATTTCAGTGACAAAAAAATATGTATTTAAAAAGATTTTTTTTTACAGACAGAAACATATAAGTTATTACGAAATGTCCTTTTGGGTGAAAAGATAACAAATATTGGCGTTGCTATCAAGTTTTGGTTATTTACCATTTGTATGGTCTCCAACTAAATCCGACGACGAGATTCAACAGCAATGAAAAATGTTCAGAAAACAAAAATTCTCGCGATAATATTTTGACCAACAGAAAATACTCACCATATCAGTCACCTTTTTTACAATTTTCTTTTTAATTATTACAATAGCAACACCATGATTTTTATTTTTTTCATAACTGTTTAGATTTTTGTAGAGTTTTAAGTTCTCAAAATTCTAACCTAACTACTACAATAGATTTCGAATATACAATATCTGAGTTAATTTTTTTGTTACAAAAAGGAGATACAAAAATATTTGGTAGTTTCTTCCGACCAAATAAGAAATTATACAAAAGATCATTATCATTTTTGTATGCAATATGATCTTTTTATACAAGTAATAATTTCGATTTCAATTACAAAAAGAAAAAATAATAATAATTCGATTTCATATGGGTTCTATGCGACAAAACCGGTACAAGCGAAGGGAGTGTCAGTTTTATTAAAAAGAACATCTGCTAGACCTAGATCCGGGCACGGATCGGATATCCGGATTTTTGAAGGTATTTATGATTTTCTTCGAATGCCACGAATATCTAATTTTTCGATTTGCTTTGCTTCGGAAAAATACGGATATTCGGAAAAATGGATATTCGGAAAATAAATAAATATTGCGGATATTTACGAATACTTACGGATATCTCATCTCTTTTGATTAACATAAATAATCTTAAAAATTTGATACAATTATGGTTTATAAAATATTTTTTTGCATGATATATAAAATAAAAAAAATTAAAAGAAATAGTGAATCTACATATTTTGTAAATTTTTTAAACTTAGTTAACAATTATAATAACAAAAAACTTAAGAAAAAAATTATACTTGTCATAAATTTTTGCTCTTCCTTTTATGTAATACTTTTATATAAATAATAATGTGAATAGAATTTGTCAAATCATATGTTAGAATAATAATTATATACTTTTATACATTTAAAACTTTAAAATATAATCAAGATATACATGTATTTATATATTGCCGAATCGGATCGAATATTCGCTTTCCAAAATTTTAATATTTGTGATTTGTTTCGATTTTAACGGATATTGATTTTTAGTATTTGATTTAAAATTATTATCAGGCTATCGCCTCTTTGTCTCTATCTTTTTCTTATTGTCGTTTCAATTTCATCCCCAGATTGGAAAATGGGCATGCTGATACTCTAGCTAAATCTGCTCTCTCTATTAGGCATTTTGGGTCTGGTTTGTATGAATTCATCTAAGTTTCCTAATCAATTTCAGTTGCACAAAAAAAAGACTACTTTTTTTTGGTCAACTACTTATTATAGACTACTTAATAAACTTATTACAAAGTATATGTATAAATCTAAGGGAAAATAGTAAAGAAAAACAGCTGCAATGTATTTACAAGGATTCGTACAGCAAAATTTGCAAGCGTTATTACAAAAATGTCCTTTTTACTATCAAGTTGATAGTAAAGTGTACCAAATCAGACTCACATATTCTCTGAGGCTAACAATGGTATCCAAAGCTTTTTATCAATCCAAGCAAATATTTTATATTTTATTTGGAAAACCTATTTATATTTCTTTTATTTTCCGGAAATAAGGTAATTCTGAGTCATGTATAGATTACATATACATGATTCAACCTGATCGTGAGACCTTTGATCTAAAATGTGCATACCTAATTAAAATGCATTATTTTGTATCCAAAATGCAACATGGAAAAAAAATATTTCAAACCAGATATCATATTTGTAGTTCTGTCGCTATTTTATTTTTCTATTCATTATTTAGATAAATAATATTTGTAGTAACGATAAACTAAACTAAAGTATTTGTTTAAGAATAAAACTAGGTTGGAAAACGTTACAGAGAAATGTATCATATCCATTATCCACCTTATAATCAGAAAGAGAGCATTTAGACTGTAATATACACCATCCATCAAAACTTAAAATTTTAGATATGGATTGATATACAGACTAATATTGACAGGTCTTTTGTATCATCACTACCCGAGAACTTGAAATAGGCGATAAGTATAGACTTCAAATCGGAGATATTTCATACCGTTTGGTTAGTACATGATATAAATGTTTTAATTATTATTAAAATAAATAATACAATATCTTGGAAGTAATAATGAACTAAATTAAAATATTTGCTCGGGACCAATACGAGGTTTGTAATGTTTATAGGATAGCGTCCAAAAGGAGAGATATGGATTCATCCATGAAGAATGTCAGGGAAAAAAACGATCCCAACAGATCACACCTTCAGTATCAACTTGAGAAAAAAATATTCAATTATTTAATTTGCTTATTGTTGCAGGCGCACTCAGCGGATAATACTATTACAAATTCAATTCTCTTTTTTTTTTTTTTTTTTTTTTTGAGCGGTTTATAGACGAAATTCAATTCTCTTTTTATTTTAATTTTTTTTTAAAAAAAAATCTCTTATTTTATTTGTATTTGTAATTGTTAGAGCGGTTTATAAACGAACAGGCGACGAAGCCATAATAAACCATCTGATCTGATTTAAGGATATTTCGGAAAGTTTAAACTGGATTTTTTGAACTTCTTTTCTCTTTAACTTTCTAGATTCGGATGTTGCAATCTTATATTATCAAACACCTTTATGAATATTTTGATTTTGAATATAATATATATAGAGAGAGAGAGATTGATGGGTATACGTTCAGAACTTAATAAATTATATATTATTTACAGAATTTCAACAGTAATACTTCTACCAAACCATCGTATAATTTATAAAAAAAGTGAAATAGGTTTCCGATCAGATATTCCATATAGTTTGGTATAATCATTGTTTAATAAAATAATTTTTTTTTGAGAAATAAAATAAAATAATATTTTGGAGTAACATCAATTAAACTAAATTTTTGCATGGGACCAATTCTAGGTTGATAATTGTTATGTTGGAAATAAAGTGAAATAATATGAAATCCCTTGCATATATTCATTAGCTAAACGATGTTATATATACAAGACTCTTTCCTTTTTTTTTTGTCCATACAAGACTCTTTCCTATTTACGATAGAATCGTATTTCTACCATATCTCCTCATATATGGGAACATAAATCATAGCCCAATATAATGACTCGACAAGATGAATGTTTGCATGGGACAAATACTAAAATAAAGCCAGATTATATAATTCTACTTGTAAAAATGTTTGTTTTTAGTTCGAGAAAACTTGTAAAGATGTTGCACTTTCTATTTTTGGTGTCAATTTCGTTCAAGTTGCTTTCTCTAAACCCGAGTTGTAACAAAAAAATACCAAAAGGGAGATTCCGTTTTTTTCCCGGTTGTTTCAAAGAGAAAATTATAGAAAGCACATCACATCTCACACCTAGTCACATGTTCAACAAGACAAATATTTAACCTTTTTGGCTATTTGTTGCGTGTCGCATAGTTAATACTCTATTGTTACTATTGAGTAGTAACATATGGACATAGTATTAATAAAAAGACTTATTCTTGGATTCACCCCCTAGGGTGAACCTAAAGGTTCACCAACCAATAGGATGGTGTTATTTCATATTTGATATCTTTTAAAAAGGGAAACAAAATCTTGTTAAGTTATATTATGTTTTTAAAATAAAAATACAAAAAAAATAATAATATTTATAAAAAACGAAAAAAATATTTTAAAAAATATTGTAACATTATATTATGTTTTTAAAATAAAAAAATAAATATAAATAAATAAAGTAATAATTGCAAAATATTTTTGATTTAATGTTTAATATTTAATTTTTGATTTAATGTTTAATATTTATCCAAAGGGTTTATGGTTTATCCAAGGGTTTAGGGTTTAGGATTAGGGTTTAGGGTTTAGTGTTTTTTTAAAAGATTTTTTTTTTGTTTTTTTTGTAAATATTACTATTTTTTATTTATTTTTTTATATTTTTATTTTATGGTTTACCTAAGGGTTTAGGGTTTAGCATTAGAGTTTAGGGTTTACTGTTTATGATTTACCCAAGGGTTTAGGGTTTAGGATTAGAGTTTAGGATTTAGTGTTTTAGTTTTAAAATTTAGTGTTTATGATTATCCAAGGGTTTAGGGTTTAGGATTAGATTTTAAGGTTTAGTGTTTATGATTTACCCAAGGGTTTAGGGTTTAGAATTAGAGTTTAGGGTTTAGTGTTAAAATATATTTTTTAAAAGAATTATTTTTCGTTTTTATTAATGATTATTATTATTTATTTATTTGTATTTTATTTTTAAAAACATAATATAATTTAACAAGATTTTGTTTCCTTTTAAAAGATATCAAATTTGAAATATGATTATTGGTTGGTGAGCACAGAGGTTCACCATAGAAATGAACCAGAATAACTCTAATAAAAATCAATAATATAACAGGTCCACATGTCCGGTAACCACACCTGTTTTTTTGTCACGTGCCAATATCGAGTAATTACTCAATGGGTCATTCGTTTTATAGAAATCAATATAAAACCAAAGTTGCATTTGTTTGGTCTTTAGAAGAAAGGCTATGAATGGAGAATGACAAATTTTGTCCAAAAAAACAGCGAAACATTTTTACACAAATTTAAGGAAAACTAAAATCCCAGAAATAACTTATAAAGATGCCTTTTCAAAAAAAAAAAAAAAAAATTCTAAAGCCCAATGAAAGTTCAAACTAAAAAAAAGTTATTCTTAGATTCACCCCCTAAAATGAACTTATAGGTTCACCTCTCATATAGAAACCAATAAAATGCTGCCACATGTCATATATTTATGAAAAAAATAATAATAATATTAATTGTAAATAAAATTAGACATTGCAAGATTATAAACCCTAAAACTTAAGCTTCGAAATCTAAACACTAAACCTTAAATTTTAGGATTAACACTAAATCTATATAATTCAAACTCTAAACTCTAAATCTTAAACTCTAAGGTAAACCCTAAATCTTAAACTCTAAACCCTAAACCCTAGGATAAACCCTAAACCCCAAGATAAATCTTAAACCCTAAGATTAACCCTAAATCCTAGGATTAACCTTAAGATTAACCCTAAATCCTAGGGTTAACCCTAAATCAGAAACCCAAGGGTTAACCCTAAACTCTGAACCTTAGAATAACCCTAAACCATAGGGTTTATAGTTTATGGTTTAGGGTTCCGTTGACAGCATTTAGAGCTTAGAGTTGAGTTATAGGGTTTAGTGTTAATCTTAAGATTTATGATTTAGTGTTTAGAATTTAAGGTATAAGGTTTAAGGTTTAAGATTTAGAATTTTGTATTATCTTACTTTTTTGATGATTAATAATATTTTTTTAAATAAAATATGACACATCGCAGTTTTTTATTGGTTAGTATATAGGGGGTGAACTTATGGTGAACCCAAGAATTTGTCAAAAAAAAACTATAAATCCAATGTCTTAATAAAGGGAGCCTTTTTCTCATAATTTATTAACATGATTATATTATAAATATCTTAACATAAAAAAATTAAAGCAAAAACTAATTTCTTGATTTGTTAAAGTATAGCAGCAATATAGCTGATAACAAGACATTTGTGATAATAACAAGAGAACGGATGATTAGCTAGGATGCATATTTAAATGGAATTCCACTCGCACACCTACTGAAAAAAGAACACGCTCTTTTAAAATTATTTTGCTGAAAAGTATTGGGACCTTTTATGCGAATCTTCTATACGTAAATAGTAGTATAACAATTTTTTTTTTTTGATTAATATTGTAGTATAACAGTTGATGTGGACAAATATTTATACGCCTATTGTAACTATGCTACATGTATATTATTTATGTCGAAGTGTTAAAAGATAATGAACAATTTCTTTAGGAAGAATAGTTAGTAAAACGATTAAGCTGTAAAAGTGTGTGTCATGTGTTAATCGTAAAAGTTTGCGTTTTCCAGATTCTTTTGCAAAAGAGGAAGAGATAAATGAGGTGAGAGAGTGAAATTTCTGAAGAAGATGATATATACTCCATCTTCAGTCTCTGATATATGGTTGGTCATACGAGACTGAAATATATGATAGTTCAAGTCAGCGAAAATTTAATGATACAGTATAACCTCTTTAAATTAATATTCTATAAATTAATATACACTAAAATCTCTATAAATTAATATAATTTCATCGTTCCAAATTGATTTTTTGGTTCAGTTAGTATCTCGATAAATTAATATCTCTATAAATTAATAAAAAATTATAATTTTGGTGTAGTCCCAACATTATTAATTTATAGAGGTTTCACTGTATGTAGTGGGAAATGCTGAAGTATTCTTAAAAAACTGAGAAAACCTTTTACATGAAAAGAAACTCAGAAGTTGAAAAATGACAAAATGTGGTATATTTTTATGAAAGAATAGTAAAAGTTCGCGTAACAAAGACGACAGATGACGTTTATGACTTGTCAAGGGGAACAACTAAATACTCACATTTGATTTTTCTTTTAAATTGGAGAATTTGTTATATGGTTATTCTAATCATCATAGGAATTATAAAGAATCTTCATTATACATGGTGAATGGTGATGACATTTGATTTGTTGATATTCTTTTGATCTTGATAATGATCGATGCATTTAGTTGATTCAAGATTTCATAGATGGATGCTTGCAATTAAGAGAATGAACATTTGATAATAGTACAAAGAGTTCGACAACCATGGTTAAAAGGATATCATAAAACGTTATGGGAGCGCTGACCAATTAAGTAAGAAACATGACGATAGTTAAAAGAGTTCAATCAAACCAGCGTTGACCAAAAAACAAATAAATCATCAATTTAAATATTACGAGGGGTAGTAATGAATGATAAGAACTATGAGACCAAATGCAAAATGTAAAGAAACTTTGAGGTACCTGAAATGTAAAATATTTTATTTTTAAAAAGATGCTCACTTTCCTAAGAAAGTTGAGGGTTCGTCAGCCACTACTTGGAGAGATCGCAGCACCTAAAGATGGACGATTAGGGTTTCGATATGGTGGGCATGGAAGAAGCGTTGACGGGTAGAGAATGTGATACAAATAGCCTCTCAAAACTTTTGTGGGATTGTATTTAAAATTAAGGGTTAATTTTGTTGCTAACTAAAATCGAAACAAAAATAAATAATATAGCCATATGACTTAAGTAATGTAACAAACAACCATATTTGCACTGTATACAGAATGGATACTAACCTTCTCACTTACTTAACATATTTTGTCTTTCCTAAATTTATATATAGAATAATGTCGGGAAATTTGACCTCATGTCTTTAACAACCCATTAAATTAAGAGTCTAACCATAACAGTGAGTTGGCTATGATATTTTGTATATTCTTTGTATAATGGTCAAAATACCCTGCCTTGTGCGTGAGAAAATCGTAGGGTCCACAGACTATTTCATTTTCTATAACTTTTGGAAACTGAACAATTTTTATCAGTTTGGAAAACATGGGTGATATCGATCGAAGTTCGATAATCAAAACTATGGTTACATAGGACTATTCACGATAGCAATGGCGGGATCTCATAACCAAAAAAAGAATCAATGTAAATTGTGTTTGATTTAAAAGATATCATCACTTTCGGAACTATTCATATCCATTTTATGGCAATTAAATCGGAAACGCCGTTTCGTTTGCAGATCTGATTAGAAGGAGTAACCGACGGAACAACAAAAGAAAGTATCGCTACACTATTATTTTTGATGTAAACTTTATTTAGGAGATTAATGTTTGATTCATATAAAACGAGCAATGTCGAAGTAAGTTTTGGCGATACAACTTCTATGACGAACATAAGTTTCTGGGTTCGTGGGTTGGGGAGAACTTGATGGGTGATGGAAAACATGGGACTATACTATATGATGCATGTAAATAGAACAGACTATCATTTGTATTTGTAATAGTTCAACTGGTTCAGTGTCCTTGGATCTACATTTAGACTTGCATGTTTGTTATGAATTTTGTGAATGCCAATGTATGTGTCTGTGTTTTGGGCGTTTATTTTACAACACAAGTTTCTGAATCTGTGTGGGAAGAGGGGGTATAAACTGATGTATGATGTAACTGAGGTGTATATACTATAAAATAAACATACTGTACATAATATAGGAAAGATGGATAAACTGGTAAATGAATTACATTGCGCAGTGTTATCTTGTGTGGCAATGCTTGTGCTACTGGAACTTAGTACTAAACAGAGTCTGAATCAGTGTGCCTTTCTCAAGATGCGTATTTGCAGTTGCACGAAGACATGAAGTTGCAGTGAAGACATTTGCAGTTGCAGCCTTCTCGACATTCAACCCGACCACCTCTCCCGTAGTGACATGTTGGATAGAACCACTATGTTGTTGTGTATACTTTCCAATGTTTACTCGGACGCTGTACTTAATTTTCAGGTTTCCTATGTTTCTTTTGCAACACATATGTACGGTTGTCTTATGATCTATAGTAGTTGTGTCATTTCTATACTATTATATTTGATAATATAGAATAACTTTCAACTGATAAAGCAACTGTTAGGTTATATACGGGTCTGCCAATTAGGATCCCCTTACGGTTCGAAGTAGTTTCATGTGTTGCTTCTACCAGCAGATAACACACTCGCCAACCTTATATCATCAATTTGTGTACTATTTCGAAAGTTATGTATGGTTCAGTACAAAACGAACGACTTATTTGTTATTAGTCTAATGTTCCATGTGTTTAGTCTAAAGTTATTACAAAATGAACGATTTAACTTAAAAGCAGAAACTATTACGTTACTAATGTAGTATAGTATTTGTTCAGCTTGTTTGGATGAAAACACTCAAATATGATGCTACCATACTATATTGAATATAGTATAGTCGCATGCCAGTTTTTTTCATAAATGGACATGCGTACATATATGTTTATTTCCTTGTGAACATGCCAGTTTTTTCTAGACTTGGTTCCTAATACAGTTTTTATGTATGTTAACATTCCTATGATGTCACACTAACGTTGTCACACTACCCCAAATTGGTAAAGCATTATGGACATACACAGAAATAACAAGCTTATGTTTTTCTGTCGAGTATTCTATACTATATAGTAATCATGTATAGTATAGTCACATAATGGATGAAACTCAACTTTGTTACTGATTAAATCATTTTTGTGACTATACTATATTGTATATAGTATAGTATGACAGCTTTAACTTTGAGTGTAAACATTACGCGCATTGCCGAGGGAGATTTCGGTCACTTGAAGCAAATTGTCTCATCAATCCTCAGACTCGTAGCATGGCTATATTCTTCATTTATGTGCTCCTTATGAATATCCAGCAAATTGCCCCAATAATGTTGGACTATCAAAAATTTAAAATTAAAACACCCAAGATAAATACTCAAGCAAACACAGTAAGTAATATTTCCTTTCCTATTATATGGTCTTATAGTTATCCATTTTCTATTAGAATATTGCTATTCCTTAATATATTTGGTGACCAATGAAACTGGAAATAAATGAGTAATTCCTAATATTGCTATCTCTAATTTGATGGACGGTTGAGATTAAATCTAAAAGAAACCCTAAAGAGGAATTAGGTACTCTCTCCACCTAGAAATACATATCTTTAGACCATCATAAAGATATCCCGAAAACAACACATAACAATATAGGCAAGCCGAGAGAAACCTAAAAGTTCCTACGAAGAGATTGAGCTGTTCGTCCTCAATTCAGATTCGATCCATTCAGAAGATCTCTGGCACAATGAACTAGTAACCCTATAAACATTCATATGTTTCTATTATGTGATTAACCTAGATGTTTAAGATCTTAGAGTTTGTGTGAATCTAACTTACCAGTGGTATTAGACCATCATAAATATATTTTGAAAGCAACACATAGCATATAGATTTTTTTCAAAATTAATTATTTTATTAGATTCATGAATCTTGTTTGAAAAGGAAAAATGTGAATAATAAATAAAAAATTTAGTTTACTAAAAAGTAAAATAACATAATTAAAAATTTGAAGTATGAGATACACTGATGTTTAGTTAGATTAAATTTTCTAGGATTTTATGTTTTTTTTGCAAATTCAATTGATTCATGATAATCATGAAATTTCATTTAAATTTAAATTTTATGATTGATAAATGAAAAAAATGAAATGAGAATTTTGGCGAGCTATGGTAGATTAGACTTTCGCTTAAGATGATAAAGATACAGATTGAAGTTAGGGAAAATAGTTATTGAAAAACACAAGTTAGAAACGTTGTTGTTCGATATTCCCATTTTAAAAATGAATTCAGACGATGTCAAAAAAAAAATCAGATTCATTAAATAAGTAAAACTGTTATACTTAAAACTTTATTATATTGTATGTTGCCGACCTACAAAAATAGTATAAGCCACTGCATTTTTAATCACCAAATTTATCAAAACTGAAAAATATACGAATCAACTTTTAAATAAAAACGTTAAACTTTATATCCAGAATATAAATCCAAGCAAGTAAATGTTTTGATTTTGTTCAACATCAACCACCCGGCGATTTACAACTGCTCCAGAACGTAGACCATGATACTTCTCAAACTTCTCAGGTTTATACTTCTCAACGAAAACGTGGATATCTGCAATACGTGACGTTGATATCTGCAATACATGACACTGCAAAATGAAAGCCAACAAAATTCAGCCTGTCGAAGGGAAGCAAGTATGAAAGAAAACAAAACATATTCAACACCATGGCACAAATCGAAATCTATCTTTCAAGAATATTACTTACTTGGAAACGTAGACGATTATATTCAGATCCTTTTCTCCACTTCTTTTTCCACTGAACTACAACTTCACAATTGAATCAGCAGGAAAACTCGTTACTATCAGTGCCACGCCTCAGATTTCTACTATATACCAAGAAGGTCGAGATCTGCAATACGTGGCTCTGATTGTAATGAGTCCTCCTATTGATTCAATGAATTTTACCTGCAAGTTAAGTAGGAGACGATGTATATAAGACAACAATGTTTGAGATGTATATTTATAGACACTCATGTAGTCTCAGAAACAAATGGTATTACATTAGATACGTTAGCTTCCCAAACCTCAATTATCAACTGGACAATATAAAGGACGTAGATCTGCTCCAACCATTCGAATAAAAGATACACGTTATACATATATTTGAAAACTCTCATATTCCATATCTCTATTTTATAAACTGGACATTGGATCAAACCGTAAATTTTGTCGATATTATATAGGATATCGGCGTAATTGCTTTCATCTGTTATGCATAGTTCGCAAATTATTTTAAAAATTTGTCTGGTTACTTAATTTTTCTTCAGATCATATATATTAGGTTCATTGAGCCTAATAAAAATCAATTATATAAAACCAACAGGTCCACATGTCGGGTAACCACACCTGTTTTCTTGTCACGTGCCAATACCGAGTAATTACTCAATGGGTCTGTCATTCGTTTTATAGCAATCAATATAAAACCAAAGTCACATTAATTTGTTTGGTCTTTAGAAGAAAGGCTATGAATGGAGAATGACAAATTTTGTCCAAAAAAACAGCGAAACCTTTTCACACAAATTTAAGGAAAACAAAAATCCTAGAAATAACTTCTAAAGATGCGTTTTTCAAAAAAAAGAAAAAGAAAGAAAGAAATAACTTCTAAAGCCCAATGAAAGTTCAAACGAAAAAAATAATATAAATCCAATGTCTTAATAAAGGGAGCCTTTTTCTCATAATTTATTAACATGATTGTATTATAAATATCTTAACATAAAAAAAATTAAGCAAAAACTAATTTCTTGATTTGTTAAAGTATAGCAGCACTATAGCTGATAACAAGACATTTTTGATATTAACAAGAGAACGGATAATTATGATGCATATTTAAATGGAAATCCACTCATACAGCTACTGAAAAAAAAAGAACACGCTCTTTTAAATTATTTTGCTGAAAAGTATTGGGAGCTTTTATGAATCTCCTCTTCGTAAATAGTAGTATAACATTTTTTTGATTAATATAGTGGTATAACAGTTGATGTGGACAAATATTTATACGCCTATTGTAACTATGCTACATATATTTTATTTATGTCGAAGTGTTAAAAGATAATGAACAATTTATTTGGGAAGAATAGTTAGTAAAACGATAAGCTGTAAAAGTGTGTGTTATGTGTTAAGGCATCTCCAACCCACTCTATTTTCTACACCAAACTTTATAATAGAGTAAAACCTTCTCCAATCTCATTCTATATCGCACTCTAAAATAATATGACTCTATTTTTCACTCTATATTTGGAGTAACTCTATTTCTCACTCTATTATAGAGTGGAACTTTTTTATTTATATTTAGTCCTTTGATTCTTTAATCTTTTTATTTTGTAACTATTTATGTAATTTAATTATGCAAACATCATATTATTATCTTCAGCAAAATATATATGAGTTGAAACTTATTATTATTAGCCAAAGAAAACAAACACCAAATTTAAAAATTAACCAAAAAAAAAAGAAATACTAAAATTAAAAATAAGCAACATAACATAAAATTAAAATCATAGAAAATTGTGATTTAATATTCTGGTAAATTGTCTCCAGATCCAATCGCGTTTTGCTATTGTAAAAGGACCAGTTCGTTTTTGGGAAAAAAATGTGTTACATGACATTATGACGACATGTATAATTCTACACAACATGATAATTGAGGATGAACGAGATCTTGACGCACCGATTGAAGCGGGAAGAGAAGCTCCACCTCCCAAGGTTCCAACACCAGAGAATGATAATATTCGGTTTGAAGAGTTTCTTGGTCGATTTAGAAAAATCAAAGATAAAGAAGTTCATTTTGCACTTCAAAATTCGTTAATTGATCATTTGTGGGAAAGATACACTAATGGTGATGCTTAAGTTGAATGTATTATGTTTTAATATAATGTAATTTTTAAGATAATAAATGTTTGATATAAATATATAATTTATAAGAACTTTGTGGAGTATAAAATATAAGGAATCAATTTGTATATTTTGTAAGTAAAAGATATTAAACATAAAATAAAAAAGAATAAATTTAAGAATATCCTTTTTTAGAGTGAAATTTAGAGTAAACCATTGGAGAGAAACTCTACTCTATTTTAGAGTTACTCTATTTTAGTGTAAAATCTACTCTAAAATAGAGTAAACCATTGGAGATGGTCTTAATCGTAAAAGTTTGCGTTTTCCAGATGCTTTTGCAAAAGAGGAAGAGACAAATGAGGTGAGAGAATGAAACTTCTGAAGAAGATGATATATACTCTATCTTCAGTCTGTGATATATGGTTGGTCAAACGAGACTGGAATATATGATAGTTCAAGTCAGCGAAAATTTAATGATACAAGATAACCTCTTTAAATTAATATTCTATAAATTAATATACACTAAAATCTCTATAAATTAATATAATTTCATCGTTCCAAATTGATTTTTGGTTCAGTTAGTATCTCGATAAATTAATATCTCTATAATTAATAAAAATTATAATTTTGTGTAGTCCCAACATTATTAATTTATAGAGGTTTCACTGTATGTAGTGGGAAATGCTGAAGTATTCTTAAAATACTGAGAGAACCTTTTACAGGAAAAGAAACTCAGAAGTTGAAAAATGACAAAATGTGGTATATTTTTGTGAAAGGATAGTAAAAGTTCTCGTAAAAAGACGACAGATGAGGTTTATGACTTGTCAAGGGAACAACTAATTACTCACATTGGATTTTTCTTTAAAATTGGAGAATTTGTTATATGGTTATTCTAATCATCAAAGGAATTATAAAGAATCTTCATTATACATGGTGAATGGTGATGACATTTGATTTGTTGATATTCGTTTGATCTTGATAATGATCGATGCATTTAGTTGATTCAAGATTTCATAGATGGGTGCTGCAATTAAGAGAATGAACATTTGATGGTAGTACAAAGAATTCGGCAACCATGGTTAAAAGGATATCATCAAACGGTATGGGAGCGCTAACCAATTAAGTAAGAAACATGACGATAGTTAAAAGAGTTCAATCAAACCAGTGTTGACCAAAAATAAATAAATCATCAATTTAAATATTACGAGGGGTAGTAAAGAATGATAAGAACTATGAGGCCAAATGCAAAATGTAAAGAAACTTTGAGGTACTTGAAATGTAAAATAGTTTATTTTAAAAGATGCTCACTTTCCTAAGAAAGTTGAGGGTTCGTCAGCCACTACTTGGAGAGATCGCAGCACCTAAAGATGGACGATTAGGGTTTCGATATGGTGGGCATGGAAGAAGCGTTGATGGGTAAAGAATATGATGGTACAATTAGCCTCTCAAAACTTTTGTGGGGTTTTATTTAAAATTAATGGTTAATTTTGTTGCTAACTAAAATCGATACAAAAGTAAATAATATAGCCATATGACTTAAGTAATGTAACAAATAACAATTTTGCACTGTATACGGAATGGATACTAACCGTCTCACTTACTTAACTTATTTTGTTTTTCCTAAATTTATATATAGAATAATGTCGGAAATTTGACCTCATGTCTTTAACAACCCATTAAATTAAGAGTCTAACCATAACAGTGAGTTGGCTATGATATTTTGTATATTCTTTGTATAATGGTCAAAATACCCTGCCTTGTGCGTGAGAAAATCGTAGGGTCCACAGACTATTTCATTTTCTATAACTTTTGGAAACCGAACAATTTTTATCAGTTTGGAAAACATGGGTGATATCGATCGAGTTCGATAATCAAAACTATGGTTACATAGGACTATTCACGATAGCAATGGCGGATCTCATAACCAAAAAGAATCAATGTAAATTGTGTTTGATTTAAAAGATATCATCACTTTCGAACTATTCATATCCATTTTATGGCAATTAAATCGGAAGCGCCGTTTCGTTTGCAGATCTGATTAGAAGGAGTAACCGACGGAACAACAAAAGAAAGTATCGCTACACTATTATTTTTGATGTAAACTTTATTTAGAGATTAATGTTTGATTCATATAAAGCGAGCAATGTCGAAGTAAGTTTTGGCGATACAACTTCTATGACGAACATAAGTTTCTGGTTCGTGGGTTGGGGAGAACTTGATGGGTGATGGAAAACATGGGACTATACTATATGATGCATGTAAATAGAACAGACTATCATTTGTATTTGTAATAGTTCAACTGGTTCAGTGTCCTTGGATCTACATTTAGACTTGCATGTTTGTTATGAATTTTGTGAATGCCAATGTATGTGTGCGTGTTTTGGGCGTTTATTTTACAACACAAGTTTCTGAATCTGTGTGGGAAGAGGGGTATAAACTGATGTATGATGTAAGCGAGGTGTATATACTATAAAATAAACATACTGTACATAATATAGGAAAGATGGATAAACGGTAAATGAATTACATTGCGGTGTTATCTTGTGTGGCAATGCTTGTGCTATGGAACTTAGTACTAAACGAGTCTGAATCAGTGTGCCTTTCTCAAGATCGCGTATTTGCGGTTGCGAAGACATGAAGTTGCGGTGAAGACATTTGCAGTTGCAGCCTTCGACATTCAACCCGACCACCTCTCCGTAGTGACATGTTGGATAGAACCACTATGTTGTTGTGTATACTTTCCAATGTTTACTCGGACGCTGTACTTAATTTTCAGGTTTCCTATGTTTCTTTTGCAACACATATGCGGTTGTCTTATGATCTATAGTAGTTGTGTCATTTCTATACTATTATATTTGATAATATAGAATAACTTTCAACCGATAAAGCAACTGTTAGGTTATATCTGGTCTGCCAATTAGGATCCCCTACGGTTCGAAGTAGTTTCATGTGTTGCTTCTACCAGCAGATAACACACTCGCCAACCTTATATCATCAATTTGTGTACTATTTGAGAAGTTATGTATGGTTCAGTACAAAACGAGCGACTTATTTGTTATTAGTCTAATGTTCCATGTGTTTAGTCTAAAGTTATTACAAAATGAACGATTTAACTTAAAAGCAGAAACTATTACGTTACTAATGTAGTATAGTATTTGTTCAGCTTGTTTGGATGAAAACACTCAAATATGATGCTACCATACTATATTGAATATAGTATAGTCGCATGCCAGTTTTTTTCATAAATGGACATGCGTACATATATGTTTATTTCCTTGTGAACATGCCAGTTTTTTCTAGACTTGGTTCCTAATACGGTTTTATGTATGTTAACATTCCTATGATGTCACACTAACGTTGTCACACTACCCCAAATTGGTAAAGCATTATGGACATACGAAATAACAAGCTTATGTTTTTCTGTCGAGTATTCTATACTATATAGTAATCATGTATAGTATAGTCACATAATGGATGAAACTCAACTTTGTTACTGATTAAATCATTTTTGTGACTATACTATATTGTATATAGTATAGTATGACAGCTTTAACTTTGGAGTGTAAACATTACGCGCACACGCCTGGAGGGAGATTTCGGTCACGTTTGTGCGCAAATTGTCTCATCAATCCTGTATTACTGTAGCATGGCTATATTCTTCATTTATGTGCTCCTTATGAATATCCAGCAAATTGCCCCAATAATGTTGGACTATCAAAAATTTAAAATTAAAACACCCAAGATAAATACTCAAGCAAACACAGTAAGTAATATTTCCTTTCCCTATTATATGGTCTTATAGTTATCCATTTTCTATTAGAATATTGCTATTCCTTAATATATTTGGTGACCAATGAAACTGGAAATAAATGAGTAATTCCTAATATTGCTATCTCTAATTTGATGGACCGGTTGAGATTAAATCTAAAAGAAACCCTAAAGAGGAATTAGGTACTCTCTCTCCACCTAGAAATACATATCTTTAGACCATCATAAAGATATCCGAAAACAACACATAACAATATAGGCAAGCGAGAGAAACCTAAAAGTTCCTACGAAGAGATTGAGCTGTTCGGTCCTCAATTCAGATTCGATCCATTCAGAAGATCTCTCAGGCACAATGAGCATAGTAACCCTATAAACATTCATATGTTTCTATTATGTGATTAACCTAGATGTTTAAGATCTTAGAGTTTGTGTGAATCTAACTTACCAGTGGTATTAGACCATCATAAATATATTTTGAAAGCAACACATAGCATATAGATTTTTTCAAAATTAATTATTTTATTAGATTCATGAATCTTGTTTGAAAAGGAAAAATGTGAATAATAAATAAAAATTTAGTTTACTAAAAGTAAAATAACATAATTAAAAATTTGAAGTATGAGATACACTGATGTTTAGTTAGATTAAATTTTCTAGGATTTTATGTTTTTTTTGCAAATTCAATTGATTCATGATAATCATGAAATTTCATTTAAATTTAAATTTTATGATTGATAAATGAAAAAATGAAATGAGAATTTTGGCGAGCTATGGTAGATTAGACTTTCGCTTAAGATGATAAAGATACAGATTGAAGTTAGGAAAATAGTTATTGAAAAACACAAGTTAGAAACGTTGTTGTTCGATATTCCCATTTTAAAATGAATTCAGACGATGTCAAAAAAATCAGATTCATTAAATAAGTAAAACTGTTATACTTAAAACTTTATTATATTGTATGTTGCCGACCTACAAAAATAGTATAAGCCACTGCATTTTTAATCACCAAATTTATCAAAACTGAAAAATATACGAATCAACTTTTAAATAAAAACGTTAAACTTTATATCCAGAATATAAATCCAAGCAAGTAAATGTTTTGATTTTGTTCAACATCAACCACCCGGCGATTTACAACTGCTCCAGAACGTAGACCATGATACTTCTCAAACTTCTCAGGTTTATACTTCTCAACGAAAACGTGGATATCTGCAATACGTGACGTTGATATCTGCAATACATGACACTGCAAAATGAAAGCCAACAAAATTCAGCCTGTCGAAGGGAAGCAAGTATGAAAGAAAACAAAACATATTCAACACCATGGCACAAATCGAAATCTATCTTTCAAGAATATTACTTACTTGGAAACGTAGACGATTATATTCAGATCCTTTTCTCCACTTCTTTTTCCACTGAACTACAACTTCACAATTGAATCAGCAGGAAAACTCGTTACTATCAGTGCCACGCTTCTCAGATTTCTACTATATACCAAGAAGGTCGAGATCTGCAATACGTGGCTCTGATTGTAATGAGTCCTCCTATTGATTCAATGAATTTTACCTGCAAGTTAAGTAGGAGACGATGTATATAAGACAACAATGTTTGAGATGTATATTTATAGACACTCATGTAGTCTCAGAAACAAATGGTATTACATTAGATACGTTAGCTTCCCAAACCTCAATTATCAACTGGACAATATAAAGGACGTAGATCTGCTCCAACCATTCGAATAAAAAGATACACGTTATACATATATTTGAAAACTCTCATATTCCATATCTCTATTTTATAAACTGGACATTGGATCAAACCGTAAATTTTGTCGATATTATATAGGGATATCGGCGTAATTGCTTTCATCTGTTATGCATAGTTCGCAAATTATTTTAAAAATTTGTCTGGTTACTTAATTTTTCTTCAGATCATATATATTAGGTTCATTGAGCCTAATAAAAATCAATTATATAAAACCAACAGGTCCACATGTCGGGTAACCACACCTGTTTTCTTGTCACGTGCCAATACCGAGTAATTACTCAATGGGTCTGTCATTCGTTTTATAGCAATCAATATAAAACCAAAGTCACATTAATTTGTTTGGTCTTTAGAAGAAAGGCTATGAATGGAGAATGACAAATTTTGTCCAAAAAAACAGCGAAACCTTTTCACACAAATTTAAGGAAAACAAAATCCTAGAAATAACTTCTAAAGATGCGTTTTTCAAAAAAAAGAAAAGAAATAACTTCTAAAGCCCAATGAAAGTTCAAACGAAAAAATAATATAAATCCAATGTCTTAATAAAGGAGCCTTTTTCTCATAATTTATTAACATGATTGTATTATAAATATCTTAACATAAAAAAATTAAGCAAAACTAATTTCTTGATTTGTTAAAGTATAGCAGCACTATAGCTGATAACAAGACATTTTGATATTAACAAGAGAACGGATAATTATGATGCATATTTAAATGGAAATCCACTCATACAGCTACTGAAAAAAAAAGAACACGCTCTTTTAAATTATTTTGCTGAAAAGTATTGGGAGCTTTTATGCGAATCTCCTCTTCGTAAATAGTAGTATAACATTTTTTTTTGATTAATATAGTGGTATAACAGTTGATGTGGACAAATATTTATACGCCTATTGTAACTATGCTACATATATTTTATTTATGTCGAAGTGTTAAAAGATAATGAACAATTTATTTGGGAAGAATAGTTAGTAAAACGATAAGCTGTAAAAGTGTGTGTTATGTGTTAAGGCATCTCCAACCCACTCTATTTTCTACACCAAACTTTATAATAGAGTAAAACCTTCTCAATCTCATTCTATATCCTCTAAAATAATATGACTCTATTTTTCACTCTATATTTGGAGTAACTCTATTTCTCACTCTATTATAGAGTGGAACTTTTTATTTATATTTAGTCCTTTGATTCTTTAATCTTTTTATTTTGTAACTATTTATGTAATTTAATTATGCAAACATCATATTATTATCTTCAGCAAAATATATATGAGTTGAAACTTATTATTATTAGCCAAAGAAAACAAACACCAAATTTAAAAATTAACCAAAAAAATACTAAAATTAAAATAAGCAACATAACATAAAATTAAAATCATAGAAAATTGTGATTTAATATTCTGGTAAATTGTCTCCGGATCAATCGTTTTGCTATTGTAAAAGGACCAGTTCGTTTTGGGAAAAAATGTGTTACATGACATTATGACGACATGTATAATTCTACACAACATGATAATTGAGGATGAGCGAGATCTTGGCGCGATTGAAGCGGGAAGAAGCTCCACCTCCCAAGGTTCCAACACCGAGAGAATGATAATATTCGGTTTGAAGAGTTTCTTGGTCGATTTAGAAAAATCAAAGATAAAGAAGTTCATTTTGCACTTCAAAATTAGTTAATTGATCATTTGTGGGAAAGATACACTAATGGTGATGCTTAAGTTGAATGTATTATGTTTTAATATAATGTAATTTTTAAGATAATAAATGTTTGATATAAATATATAATTTATAAGAACTTTGTGGAGTATAAAATATAAGGAATCAATTTGTATATTTTGTAAGTAAAAGATATTAAACATAAAATAAAAAGAATAAATTTAAGAATATCCTTTTTAGAGTGAAATTTAGAGTAAACCATTGGAGAGAAACTCTACTCTATTTTAGAGTTACTCTATTTTAGTGTAAAATCTACTCTAAAATAGAGTAAACCATGGAGATGGTCTTAATCGTAAAAGTTTGCGTTTTCCAGATTCTTTTGCAAAAGAGGAAGAGACAAATGAGGTGAGAGAATGAAACTTCTGAAGAAGATGATATATACTCTATCTTCAGTCTGTGATATATGGTTGGTCAAACGAGACTGGAATATATGATAGTTCAAGTCAGGAAAATTAAATGATATGCTGTGGGAAATGCTGAAGTATTCTTAAAATACTGAGAGAACCTTTGGAAAAGAAACTCAGAAGTTGAAAAATGACAAAATGTGGTATATTTTTGTGAAAGGATAGTAAAAGTTCTCGTAAAAAGACGACAGATGAGGTTTATGACTTGTCAAGGGGAACAACTAATTACTCACATTGGATTTTTCTTTAAAATTGGAGAATTTGTTATATGGTTATTCTAATCATCATAGGAATTATAAAGAATCTTCATTATACATGGTGAATGGTGATGACATTTGATTTGTTGATATTCTTTTGATCTTGATAATGATCGATGCATTTAGTTGATTCAAGATTTCATAGATGGATGCTTGCAATTAAGAGAATGAACATTTGATAATAGTACAAAGAGTTCGACAACCATGGTTAAAAGGATATCATAAAACGTTATGGGAGCGCTGACCAATTAAGTAAGAAACATGACGATAGTTAAAAGAGTTCAATCAAACCAGCGTTGACCAAAAACAAATAAATCATCAATTTAAATATTACGAGGGGTAGTAATGAATGATAAGAACTATGAGACCAAATGCAAAATGTAAAGAAACTTTGAGGTACCTGAAATGTAAAATATTTTATTTTTAAAAAGATGCTCACTTTCCTAAGAAAGTTGAGGGTTCGTCAGCCACTACTTGGAGAGATCGCAGCACCTAAAGATGGACGATTAGGGTTTCGATATGGTGGGCATGGAAGAAGCGTTGACGGGTAGAGAATGTGATACAAATAGCCTCTCAAAACTTTTGTGGGATTGTATTTAAAAATTAAGGGTTAATTTTGTTGCTAACTAAAATCGAAACAAAATAAATAATATAGCCATATGACTTAAGTAATGTAACAAACAACCATATTTGCACTGTATACAGAATGGATACTAACCTTCTCACTTACTTAACATATTTTGTCTTTCCTAAATTTATATATAGAATAATGTCGGAAATTTGACCTCATGTCTTTAACAACCCATTAAATTAAGAGTCTAACCATAAGTGAGTTGGCTATGATATTTTGTATATTCTTTGTATAATGGTCAAAATACCACCTTGTGTGAGAAAATCGTGGGTCCACAGACTATTTCATTTTCTATAACTTTTGGAAATAATTTTTATCAGTTTGGAAAACATGGGTGATATCGATCGTTCGATAATCAAAACTATGGTTACATAGGACTATTCGATAGCAATGGCGGGATCTCATAACCAAAAATCAATGTAAATTGTGTTTGATTTAAAGATATCATCACTTTGAACTATTCATATCCATTTTATGGCAATTAAATCGGAGCGCCGTTTAGTTTCAGATCTGATTAGAAGGAGTAACCGACGGAACAACAAAAAAAGTATCGCTACACTATATTTTTGATGTAAACTTTATTTAGGAGATTAATGTTTGATTCATATAAAAGCGAGCAATGTCGAAGTAAGTTTTGGCGATACAACTTCTATGACGAACATAAGTTTCGGGTTCGTGGGTTGGGAAGAACTTGATGGGTGATGGAAAACATGGGACTATACTATATGATGCATGTAAATAGAACAGACTATCATTTGTATTTGTAATAGTTCAACGGTTCAGTGTCCTTGGATCTACATTTAGACTTGCATGTTTGTTATGAATTTTGTGAATGCCAATGTATGTGTCTCGTGTTTTGGGCGTTTATTTTACAACACAAGTTTCTGAATCTGTGTGGGAAGAGGGTATAAACTGATGTATGATGTAACGAGGTGTATATACTATAAAATAAACATACTGTACATAATATAGGAAAGATGGATAAAGCGGTAAATGAATTACATTGCTTGTGTGTTATCTTGTGTGCAATGCTTGTGCTCTTGGAACTTAGTACTAAACGAGTCTGAATCGGTGTGCCTTTCTCAAGATCGCGTATTTGGTTGCGAAGACATGAAGTTGCGGTGAAGACATTTGCAGTTTGCGCTTCTCGACATTCAACCCGACCACCTCTCGTAGTGACATGTTGGATAGAACCACTATGTTGTTGTGTATACTTTCCAATGTTTACTCGGACGTACTTAATTTTCAGGTTTCCTATGTTTCTTTTGCAACACATATGTGCGGTTGTCTTATGATCTATAGTAGTTGTGTCATTTCTATACTATTATATTTGATAATATAGAATAACTTTGATAATAATTGTTAGGTTATATAGGTGCGTTAGGATTATACGGTTCGATGTTGTGTTTGACCAGCGGATAACACACTATTATATCATCAATTTGTGTACTATTTAGAAGTTATGTATGGTTCAGTACAAAGCGAGCGACTTATTTGTTATTAGTCTAATGTTCCATGTGTTTAGTAAAGTTATTACAAAATGAGCGATTTAACTTAAAAGCGAGAAACTATTACGTTACTAATGTAGTATAGTATTTGTTCAGCTTGTTTGGATGAAAACACTCAAATATGATGCTACCATACTATATTGAATATAGTATAGTTAGCATGCCGCTTTTTCATAAATGGACATGCGATACATATATGTTTATTTCCTTGTGAACATGCCGTTTTTAGACTTGGTTCCTAATACGGTTTTATGTATGTTAACATTCCTATGATGTCACACTAACGTTGTCACTACCCCAAATTGGTAAAGCATTATGGACATACGAAATAACAAGCTTATGTTTTTCAATGGTATTCTATACTATATAGTAATCATGTATAGTATAGTCACATAATGGATGAAACTCAACTTTGTTACTGATTAAATCATTTTGTGACTATACTATATTGTATATAGTATAGTATGACAGCTTTAACTTTGGGTGTAAACATTACGCGCACTTGGAGGGAGATTTCGGTCCGTTTGTGGCAAATTGTCTCATCAATCCGTATTCTGTAGCATGGCTATATTCTTCATTTATGTGCTCCTTATGAATATCCAGCAAATTGCCCCAATAATGTTGGACTATCAAAAATTTAAAAATTAAAACACCCAAGATAAATACTCAAGCAAACCAATAAGTAATATTTCCTTTCCTATTATATGGTCTTATAGTTATCCATTTTCTATTAGAATATTGCTATTCCTTAATATATTTGGTGACCAATGAAACTGGAAATAAATGAGTAATTCCTAATATTGCTATCTCTAATTTGATGGACCGGTTGAGATTAAATCTAAAAGAAACCCTAAAGAGGAATTAGGTACTCTCTCTCCACCTAGAAATACATATCTTTAGACCATCATAAAGATATCCCGAAAACAACACATAACAATATAGGCAAGCCGAGAGAACCTAAAAGTTCCTACGAAGAGATTGAGCTGTTAGTCCTCAATTCAGATTCGATCCATTCAGGAAGATCTCTCGAGGCACAATGAGCATAAGTAACCCTATAAACATTCATATGTTTCTATTATGTGATTAACCTAGATGTTTAAGATCTTAGAGTTTGTGTGAATCTAACTTACCAGTGGTATTAGACCATCATAAATATATTTTGAAAGCAACACATAGCATATAGATTTTTCAAAATTAATTATTTTATTAGATTCATGAATCTTGTTTGAAAAGGAAAAATGTGAATAATAAATAAAAATTTAGTTTACTAAAAGTAAAATAACATAATTAAAAATTTGAAGTATGAGATACACTGATGTTTAGTTAGATTAAATTTTCTAGGATTTTATGTTTTTTTTTTGCAAATTCAATTGATTCATGATAATCATGAAATTTCATTTAAATTTAAATTTTATGATTGATAAATGAAAAAAATGAAATGAGAATTTTGGCGAGCTATGGTAGATTAGACTTTCGCTTAAGATGATAAAGATACAGATTGAAGTTAGGAAAATAGTTATTGAAAAACACAAGTTAGAAACGTTGTTGTTCGATATTCCCATTTTAAAATGAATTCAGACGATGTCAAAAAAATCAGATTCATTAAATAAGTAAAACTGTTATACTTAAAACTTTATTATATTGTATGTTGCCGACCTACAAAAATAGTATAAGCCACTGCATTTTTAATCACCAAATTTATCAAAACTGAAAAATATACGAATCAACTTTTAAAATAAAACGTTAAACTTTATATCCAGAATATAAATCCAAGCAAGTAAATGTTTTGATTTTGTTCAACATCAACCACCCGGCGATTTACAACTGCTCCAGAACGTAGACCATGATACTTCTCAAACTTCTCAGGTTTATACTTCTCAACGAAAACGTGGATATCTGCAATACGTGACGTTGATATCTGCAATACATGACACTGCAAAATGAAAGCCAACAAAATTCAGCCTGTCGAAGGGAAGCAAGTATGAAAGAAAACAAAACATATTCAACACCATGGCACAAATCGAAATCTATCTTTCAAGAATATTACTTACTTGGAAACGTAGACGATTATATTCAGATCCTTTTCTCCACTTCTTTTTCCACTGAACTACAACTTCACAATTGAATCAGCAGGAAAACTCGTTACTATCAGTGCCACGCTTCTCAGATTTCTACTATATACCAAGAAGGTCGAGATCTGCAATACGTGGCTCTGATTGTAATGAGTCCTCCTATTGATTCAATGAATTTTACCTGCAAGTTAAGTAGGAGACGATGTATATAAGACAACAATGTTTGAGATGTATATTTATAGACACTCATGTAGTCTCAGAAACAAATGGTATTACATTAGATACGTTAGCTTCCCAAACCTCAATTATCAACTGGACAATATAAAGGACGTAGATCTGCTCCAACCATTCGAATAAAAAGATACACGTTATACATATATTTGAAAACTCTCATATTCCATATCTCTATTTTATAAACTGGACATTGGATCAAACCGTAAATTTTGTCGATATTATATAGGGATATCGGCGTAATTGCTTTCATCTGTTATGCATAGTTCGCAAATTATTTTAAAAATTTGTCTGGTTACTTAATTTTTCTTCAGATCATATATATTAGGTTCATTGAGCCTAATAAAAATCAATAATATAACAGGTCCACATGTCCGGTAACCACACCTGTTTTTGTCACGTGCCAATATCGAGTAATTACTCAATGGGTCATTCGTTTTATAGAAATCAATATAAAACCAAAGTTGCATTTGTTTGGTCTTTAGAAGAAAGGCTATGAATGGAGAATGACAAATTTTGTCCAAAAAAACAGCGAAACATTTTTACACAAATTTAAGGAAAACTAAAATCCCAGAAATAACTTATAAAGATGCCTTTTCAAAAAAAAAAAAAAAAAATTCTAAAGCCCAATGAAAGTTCAAACTAAAAAAGTTATTCTTAGATTCACCCCCTAAAATGAACTTATAGGTTCACCTCTCATATAGAAACCAATAAAATGCTGCCACATGTCATATATTTATGAAAAAAATAATAATAATATTAATTGTAAATAAAATTAGACATTGCAAGATTATAAACCCTAAAACTTAAGCTTCGAAATCTAAACACTAAACCTTAAATTTTAGGATTAACACTAAATCTATATAATTCAAACTCTAAACTCTAAATCTTAAACTCTAAGGTAAACCCTAAATCTTAAACTCTAAACCCTAAACCCTAGGATAAACCCTAAACCCCAAGATAAATCTTAAACCCTAAGATTAACCCTAAATCCTAGGATTAACCTTAAGATTAACCCTAAATCCTAGGGTTAACCCTAAATCGAAACAGGGTTAACCCTAAACTCTGAACCTTAGAATAACCCTAAACCATAGGGTTTATAGTTTATGGTTTAGGGTTCCGTTGACAACATTTAGAGCTTAGAGTTGAGTTATAGGGTTTAGTGTTAATCTTAAGATTTATGATTTAGTGTTTAGAATTTAAGGTATAAGGTTTAAGGTTTAAGATTTAGAATTTTGTATTATCTTACTTTTTTGATGATTAATAATATTTTTTTAAATAAAATATGACACATCGCAGTTTTTATTGGTTAGTATATAGGGGTGAACTTATGGTGAACCCAAGAATTTGTCAAAAAACTATAAATCCAATGTCTTAATAAAGGAGCCTTTTCTCATAATTTATTAACATGATTATATTATAAATATCTTAACATAAAAAATTAAAGCAAAACTAATTTCTTGATTTGTTAAAGTATAGCAGCAATATAGCTGATAACAAGACATTTGTGATAATAACAAGAGAACGGATGATTAGCTAGGATGCATATTTAAATGGAATTCCACTCGCACACCTACTGAAAAAGAACACGCTCTTTTAAAATTATTTTGCTGAAAAGTATTGGGACCTTTTATGCGAATCTTCTATACGTAAATAGTAGTATAACAATTTTTTTTTGATTAATATTGTAGTATAACAGTTGATGTGGACAAATATTTATACGCCTATTGTAACTATGCTACATATATTTTTATTTATGTCGAAGTGTTAAAAGATAATGAACAATTTATTTGGGAAGAATAGTTAGTCAAACTCTAAACTCTAAATCTTAAACTCTAAGGTAAACCCTAAATCTTAAACTCTAAACCCTAAACCCTAGGATAAACCCTAAACCCCAAGATAAATCTTAAACCCTAAGATTAACCCTAAATCCTAGGATTAACCTTAAGATTAACCCTAAATCCTAGGGTTAACCCTAAATCGAAACAGGGTTAACCCTAAACTCTAATAGAATAACCCTAAACCATAGGGTTTATAGTTTATGGTTTAGGGTTCCGTTGACAACATTTAGAGCTTAGAGTTGAGTTATAGGGTTTAGTGTTAATCTTAAGATTTATGATTTAGTGTTTAGAATTTAAGGTATAAGGTTTAAGGTTTAAGATTTAGAATTTTGTATTATCTTACTTTTTGATGATTAATAATATTTTTTAAATAAAATATGACACATCGCAGTTTTTATTGGTTAGTATATAGGGGTGAACTTATGGTGAACCCAAGAATTTGTCAAAAAACTATAAATCCAATGTCTTAATAAAGGAGCCTTTTCTCATAATTTATTAACATGATTATATTATAAATATCTTAACATAAAAAATTAAAGCAAAACTAATTTCTTGATTTGTTAAAGTATAGCAGCAATATAGCTGATAACAAGACATTTGTGATAATAACAAGAGAACGGATGATTAGCTAGGATGCATATTTAAATGGAATTCCACTCGCACACCTACTGAAAAAAGAACACGCTCTTTTAAAATTATTTTGCTGAAAAGTATTGGGACCTTTTATGCGAATCTTCTATACGTAAATAGTAGTATAACAATTTTTTTTTTTTGATTAATATTGTAGTATAACAGTTGATGTGGACAAATATTTATACGCCTATTGTAACTATGCTACATGTATATTATTTATGTCGAAGTGTTAAAAGATAATGAACAATTTCTTTAGGAAGAATAGTTAGTAAAACGATTAAGCTGTAAAAGTGTGTGTCATGTGTTAATCGTAAAAGTTTGCGTTTTCCAGATTCTTTTGCAAAAGAGGAAGAGATAAATGAGGTGAGAGAGTGAAATTTCTGAAGAAGATGATATATACTCCATCTTCAGTCTCTGATATATGGTTGGTCATACGAGACTGAAATATATGATAGTTCAAGTCAGCGAAAATTTAATGATACAGTATAACCTCTTTAAATTAATATTCTATAAATTAATATACACTAAAAATCTCTATAAATTAATATAATTTCATCGTTCCAAATTGATTTTTTGGTTCAGTTAGTATCTCGATAAATTAATATCTCTATAAATTAATAAAAAATTATAATTTTGGTGTAGTCCCAACATTATTAATTTATAGAGGTTTCACTGTATGTAGTGGGAAATGCTGAAGTATTCTTAAAAAACTGAGAAAACCTTTTACATGAAAAGAAACTCAGAAGTTGAAAAATGACAAAATGTGGTATATTTTTATGAAAGAATAGTAAAAGTTCGCGTAACAAAGACGACAGATGACGTTTATGACTTGTCAAGGGGAACAACTAAATACTCACATTTGATTTTTCTTTTAAATTGGAGAATTTGTTATATGGTTATTCTAATCATCATAGGAATTATAAAGAATCTTCATTATACATGGTGAATGGTGATGACATTTGATTTGTTGATATTCTTTTGATCTTGATAATGATCGATGCATTTAGTTGATTCAAGATTTCATAGATGGATGCTTGCAATTAAGAGAATGAACATTTGATAATAGTACAAAGAGTTCGACAACCATGGTTAAAAGGATATCATAAAACGTTATGGGAGCGCTGACCAATTAAGTAAGAAACATGACGATAGTTAAAAGAGTTCAATCAAACCAGCGTTGACCAAAAAACAAATAAATCATCAATTTAAATATTACGAGGGGTAGTAATGAATGATAAGAACTATGAGACCAAATGCAAAATGTAAAGAAACTTTGAGGTACCTGAAATGTAAAATATTTTATTTTTAAAAAGATGCTCACTTTCCTAAGAAAGTTGAGGGTTCGTCAGCCACTACTTGGAGAGATCGCAGCACCTAAAGATGGACGATTAGGGTTTCGATATGGTGGGCATGGAAGAAGCGTTGACGGGTAGAGAATGTGATACAAATAGCCTCTCAAAACTTTTGTGGGATTGTATTTAAAATTAAGGGTTAATTTTGTTGCTAACTAAAATCGAAACAAAAATAAATAATATAGCCATATGACTTAAGTAATGTAACAAACAACCATATTTGCACTGTATACAGAATGGATACTAACCTTCTCACTTACTTAACATATTTTGTCTTTCCTAAATTTATATATAGAATAATGTCGGGAAATTTGACCTCATGTCTTTAACAACCCATTAAATTAAGAGTCTAACCATAACAGTGAGTTGGCTATGATATTTTGTATATTCTTTGTATAATGGTCAAAATACCACCTTGTGTGAGAAAATCGTAGGGTCCACAGACTATTTCATTTTCTATAACTTTTGGAAACTGAACAATTTTTATCAGTTTGGAAAACATGGGTGATATCGATCGAAGTTCGATAATCAAAACTATGGTTACATAGGACTATTCACGATAGCAATGGCGGGATCTCATAACCAAAAAAAGAATCAATGTAAATTGTGTTTGATTTAAAAGATATCATCACTTTGAACTATTCATATCCATTTTATGGCAATTAAATCGGAGCGCCGTTTCGTTTGCAGATCTGATTAGAAGGAGTAACCGACGGAACAACAAAAGAAAGTATCGCTACACTATTATTTTTGATGTAAACTTTATTTAGGAGATTAATGTTTGATTCATATAAAACGAGCAATGTCGAAGTAAGTTTTGGCGATACAACTTCTATGACGAACATAAGTTTCTGGGTTCGTGGGTTGGGAGAACTTGATGGGTGATGGAAAACATGGGACTATACTATATGATGCATGTAAATAGAACAGACTATCATTTGTATTTGTAATAGTTCAACGGTTCAGTGTCCTTGGATCTACATTTAGACTTGCATGTTTGTTATGAATTTTGTGAATGCCAATGTATGTGTCTCGTGTTTTGGGCGTTTATTTTACAACACAAGTTTCTGAATCTGTGTGGGAAGAGGGGGTATAAACTGATGTATGATGTAACTGAGGTGTATATACTATAAAATAAACATACTGTACATAATATAGGAAAGATGGATAAACTGGTAAATGAATTACATTGCGCAGTGTTATCTTGTGTGGCAATGCTTGTGCTATGGAACTTAGTACTAAACGAGTCTGAATCAGTGTGCCTTTCTCAAGATGCGTATTTGGTTGCGAAGACATGAAGTTGCAGTGAAGACATTTGCGAGTTGCAGCCTTCTCGACATTCAACCCGACCACCTCTCCGTAGTGACATGTTGGATAGAACCACTATGTTGTTGTGTATACTTTCCAATGTTTACTCGGACGCTGTACTTAATTTTCAGGTTTCCTATGTTTCTTTTGCAACACATATGTACGGTTGTCTTATGATCTATAGTAGTTGTGTCATTTCTATACTATTATATTTGATAATATAGAATAACTTTGATAATAATTGTTAGGTTATATACGGGTCTGCCAATTAGGATCCCCTACGGTTCGAAGTAGTTTCATGTGTTGCTTCTACCAGCAGATAACACACTCGCCAACCTTATATCATCAATTTGTGTACTATTTGAGAAGTTATGTATGGTTCAGTACAAAGCGAGCGACTTATTTGTTATTAGTCTAATGTTCCATGTGTTTAGTAAAGTTATTACAAAATGAACGATTTAACTTAAAAGCAGAAACTATTACGTTACTAATGTAGTATAGTATTTGTTCAGCTTGTTTGGATGAAAACACTCAAATATGATGCTACCATACTATATTGAATATAGTATAGTTAGCATGCCGCTTTTTTCATAAATGGACATCGTGCATATATGTTTATTTCCTTGTGAACATGCCGTTTTTCTAGACTTGGTTCCTAATACGGTTTTATGTATGTTAACATTCCTATGATGTCACACTAACGTTGTCACACTACCCCAAATTGGTAAAGCATTATGGACATACGAAATAACAAGCTTATGTTTTTCTGTCGAGTATTCTATACTATATAGTAATCATGTATAGTATAGTCACATAATGGATGAAACTCAACTTTGTTACTGATTAAATCATTTTGTGACTATACTATATTGTATATAGTATAGTATGACAGCTTTAACTTTGAGTGTAAACATTACGCGCACTTGGAGGGAGATTTCGGTCCGTTTGTGCGCAAATTGTCTCATCAATCCTGTATTACTGTAGCATGGCTATATTCTTCATTTATGTGCTCCTTATGAATATCCAGCAAATTGCCCCAATAATGTTGGACTATCAAAAATTTAAAATTAAAAACACCCAAGATAAATACTCAAGCAAACACAGTAAGTAATATTTCCTTTCCCTATTATATGGTCTTATAGTTATCCATTTTCTATTAGAATATTGCTATTCCTTAATATATTTGGTGACCAATGAAACTGGAAATAAATGAGTAATTCCTAATATTGCTATCTCTAATTTGATGGACGGTTGAGATTAAATCTAAAAGAAACCCTAAAGAGGAATTAGGTACTCTCTCTCCACCTAGAAATACATATCTTTAGACCATCATAAAGATATCCCGAAAACAACACATAACAATATAGGCAAGCCGAGAGAAACCTAAAAGTTCCTACGAAGAGATTGAGCTGTTCGTCCTCAATTCAGGATTCGATCCATTCAGGAAGATCTCTCAGGCACAATGAACGCAAGTAACCCTATAAACATTCATATGTTTCTATTATGTGATTAACCTAGATGTTTAAGATCTTAGAGTTTGTGTGAATCTAACTTACCAGTGGTATTAGACCATCATAAATATATTTTGAAAGCAACACATAGCATATAGATTTTTTTCAAAATTAATTATTTTATTAGATTCATGAATCTTGTTTGAAAAGGAAAAATGTGAATAATAAATAAAAAATTTAGTTTACTAAAAAGTAAAATAACATAATTAAAAATTTGAAGTATGAGATACACTGATGTTTAGTTAGATTAAATTTTCTAGGATTTTATGTTTTTTTTTTGCAAATTCAATTGATTCATGATAATCATGAAATTTCATTTAAATTTAAATTTTATGATTGATAAATGAAAAAAATGAAATGAGAATTTTGGCGAGCTATGGTAGATTAGACTTTCGCTTAAGATGATAAAGATACAGATTGAAGTTAGGAAAATAGTTATTGAAAAACACAAGTTAGAAACGTTGTTGTTCGATATTCCCATTTTAAAATGAATTCAGACGATGTCAAAAAAATCAGATTCATTAAATAAGTAAAACTGTTATACTTAAAACTTTATTATATTGTATGTTGCCGACCTACAAAAATAGTATAAGCCACTGCATTTTTAATCACCAAATTTATCAAAACTGAAAAATATACGAATCAACTTTTAAATAAAAACGTTAAACTTTATATCCAGAATATAAATCCAAGCAAGTAAATGTTTTGATTTTGTTCAACATCAACCACCCGGCGATTTACAACTGCTCCAGAACGTAGACCATGATACTTCTCAAACTTCTCAGGTTTATACTTCTCAACGAAAACGTGGATATCTGCAATACGTGACGTTGATATCTGCAATACATGACACTGCAAAATGAAAGCCAACAAAATTCAGCCTGTCGAAGGGAAGCAAGTATGAAAGAAAACAAAACATATTCAACACCATGGCACAAATCGAAATCTATCTTTCAAGAATATTACTTACTTGGAAACGTAGACGATTATATTCAGATCCTTTTCTCCACTTCTTTTTCCACTGAACTACAACTTCACAATTGAATCAGCAGGAAAACTCGTTACTATCAGTGCCACGCTTCTCAGATTTCTACTATATACCAAGAAGGTCGAGATCTGCAATACGTGGCTCTGATTGTAATGAGTCCTCCTATTGATTCAATGAATTTTACCTGCAAGTTAAGTAGGAGACGATGTATATAAGACAACAATGTTTGAGATGTATATTTATAGACACTCATGTAGTCTCAGAAACAAATGGTATTACATTAGATACGTTAGCTTCCCAAACCTCAATTATCAACTGGACAATATAAAGGACGTAGATCTGCTCCAACCATTCGAATAAAAGATACACGTTATACATATATTTGAAAACTCTCATATTCCATATCTCTATTTTATAAACTGGACATTGGATCAAACCGTAAATTTTGTCGATATTATATAGGATATCGGCGTAATTGCTTTCATCTGTTATGCATAGTTCGCAAATTATTTTAAAAATTTGTCTGGTTACTTAATTTTTCTTCAGATCATATATATTAGGTTCATTGAGCCTAATAAAAATCAATTATATAAAACCAACAGGTCCACATGTCGGGTAACCACACCTGTTTTCTTGTCACGTGCCAATACCGAGTAATTACTCAATGGGTCTGTCATTCGTTTTATAGCAATCAATATAAAACCAAAGTCACATTAATTTGTTTGGTCTTTAGAAGAAAGGCTATGAATGGAGAATGACAAATTTTGTCCAAAAAAACAGCGAAACCTTTTCACACAAATTTAAGGAAAACAAAAATCCTAGAAATAACTTCTAAAGATGCGTTTTTCAAAAAAAAGAAAAAGAAAGAAAGAAATAACTTCTAAAGCCCAATGAAAGTTCAAACGAAAAAAATAATATAAATCCAATGTCTTAATAAAGGGAGCCTTTTTCTCATAATTTATTAACATGATTGTATTATAAATATCTTAACATAAAAAAAATTAAGCAAAAACTAATTTCTTGATTTGTTAAAGTATAGCAGCACTATAGCTGATAACAAGACATTTTTGATATTAACAAGAGAACGGATAATTATGATGCATATTTAAATGGAAATCCACTCATACAGCTACTGAAAAAAAAAGAACACGCTCTTTTAAATTATTTTGCTGAAAAGTATTGGGAGCTTTTATGCGAATCTCCTCTTCGTAAATAGTAGTATAACATTTTTTTTTGATTAATATAGTGGTATAACAGTTGATGTGGACAAATATTTATACGCCTATTGTAACTATGCTACATATATTTTATTTATGTCGAAGTGTTAAAAGATAATGAACAATTTATTTGGGAAGAATAGTTAGTAAAACGATAAGCTGTAAAAGTGTGTGTTATGTGTTAAGGCATCTCCAACCCACTCTATTTTCTACACCAAACTTTATAATAGAGTAAAACCTTCCAATCTCATTCTATATCAGACTCTAAAATAATATGACTCTATTTTTCACTCTATATTTGGAGTAACTCTATTTCTCACTCTATTATAGAGTGGAACTTTTTTATTTATATTTAGTCCTTTGATTCTTTAATCTTTTTATTTTGTAACTATTTATGTAATTTAATTATGCAAACATCATATTATTATCTTCAGCAAAATATATATGAGTTGAAACTTATTATTATTAGCCAAAGAAAACAAACACCAAATTTAAAAATTAACCAAAAAAAAGAAATACTAAAATTAAAAATAAGCAACATAACATAAAATTAAAATCTAGAAAATTGTGATTTAATATTCTGGTAAATTGCCTCCAGATCCAATCGCGTTTTGCTATTGTAAAAGGACCAGTTCGTTTTTGGGAAAAAATGTGTTACATGACATTATGACGACATGTATAATTCTACACAACATGATAATTGAGGATGAACGAGATCTTGGCCTTACCGATTGAAGCGGAAGAGAAGCTCCACCTCCCGAGGTTCAAACACCAGAGAATGATAATATTCGGTTTGAAGAGTTTCTTGGTCGATTTAGAAAAATCAAAGATAAAGAAGCTCATTTTGCACTTCGAAATTCGTTAATTGATCATTTGTGGGAAAGATACACTAATGGTGATGCTTAAGTTGAATGTATTATGTTTTAATATAATGTAATTTTTAAGATAATAAATGTTTGATATAAATATATAATTTATAAGAACTTTGTGGAGTATAAAATATAAGGAATCAATTTGTATATTTTGTAAGTAAAAGATATTAAACATAAAATAAAAAAGAATAAATTTAAGAATATCCTTTTTTAGAGTGAAATTTAGAGTAAACCATTGGAGAGAAACTCTACTCTATTTTAGAGTTACTCTATTTTAGTGTAAAATCTACTCTAAAATAGAGTAAACCATTGGAGATGGTCTTAATCGTAAAAGTTTGCGTTTTCCAGATGCTTTTGCAAAAGAGGAAGAGACAAATGAGGTGAGAGAATGAAACTTCTGAAGAAGATGATATATACTCTATCTTCAGTCTGTGATATATGGTTGGTCAAACGAGACTGGAATATATGATAGTTCAAGTCAGGGAAAATTAAATGATATGCTGTGGGAAATGCTGAAGTATTCTTAAAATACTGAGAGAACCTTTTACAGGAAAAGAAACTCAGAAGTTGAAAAATGACAAAATGTGGTATATTTTTGTGAAAGGATAGTAAAAGTTCTCGTAAAAAAAGACGACAGATGAGGTTTATGACTTGTCAAGGGGAACAACTAATTACTCACATTGGATTTTTCTTTAAAATTGGAGAATTTGTTATATGGTTATTCTAATCATCAAAGGAATTATAAAGAATCTTCATTATACATGGTGAATGGTGATGACATTTGATTTGTTGATATTCGTTTGATCTTGATAATGATCGATGCATTTAGTTGATTCAAGATTTCATAGATGGGTGCTGCAATTAAGAGAATGAACATTTGATGGTAGTACAAAGAATTCGGCAACCATGGTTAAAAGGATATCATCAAACGGTATGGGAGCGCTAACCAATTAAGTAAGAAACATGACGATAGTTAAAAGAGTTCAATCAAACCAGTGTTGACCAAAAAATAAATAAATCATCAATTTAAATATAGGTATTATGTAAATTACGAGGGGTAGTAAAGAATGATAAGAACTATGAGGCCAAATGCAAAATGTAAAGAAACTTTGAGGTACTTGAAATGTAAAATAGTTTATTTTTAAAAAGATGCTCACTTTCCTAAGAAAGTTGAGGGTTCGTCAGCCACTACTTGGAGAGATCGCAGCACCTAAAGATGGACGATTAGGGTTTCGATATGGTGGGCATGGAAGAAGCGTTGATGGGTAAAGAATATGATGGTACAATTAGCCTCTCAAAACTTTTGTGGGGTTTTATTTAAAATTAATGGTTAATTTTGTTGCTAACTAAAATCGATACAAAAGTAAATAATATAGCCATATGACTTAAGTAATGTAACAAATAACAATTTTTGCACTGTATACGGAATGGATACTAACCGTCTCACTTACTTAACTTATTTTGTTTTTCCTAAATTTATATATAGAATAATACACCAAGATAAATACTCAAGCAACACATATAGATTTTTTTTCAAAATTAATTATTTTATTAGATTCATGAATCTTGTTTGAAAAGGAAAAATGTGAATACTAAATAAAAAATTTAGTCTTCTAAAAAGTAAAATTACATAATTTAAAAATTTGAAGTATGAGATACACTGATGTTTAGTTAGATTAAATTTTCTAGGATTTTATGATTTTATTGCAAACTCAATTGATTCATGATAATCATGAAATTTCATTTAAATTTAAATTTCATGATTGATAAATGAAAAAAATGAATTTTGGCGAGCCATGGTAGATTAGACTTTAGCTTAAGATGATAAAGATACAGATTGACGTTAGGGGAAATAGTTTTTGAAAAACACAAATTAGAAACGCTGTTGTTCGATATTCCCATTTTTTAAAATAAATTCAGATTCATTAAATAAGTAAACTGTTTTACTTAAAACTTTATTATACTGTATGTTGCCAACCTACAAAAATAGTATAAGCCACTGCATTTTTAATCATACCAAATTTATCAAAATTGAAAAATATACGAATCAACTTTTAAATAAAAACGTTAAACTTTATATCCAAAATATAAATCCAAACAAGTAAATGTTTTGATTTTGTTGAACGTCAAAATTTGAAAACACCGAAAGTATATAAAATTTAATGTATTTTCTATAGAATAGTACAAACATATTATTATCATATAAAATTGAATACACATGTTCTTACTTATAATTACTCACTTAAGAATATATTGTTTAAAAATTAAATGGCTAGACACTACAGGAAAATAAGGTGATTGGTCAGATTTGTCGAGGGAAACTGGTCGAGATTGAATTTCTGAGAACTCCTCGAAATTCTGTTAGTATTTACCCACAAAATGCTGTCAGTTAAGATTTTTCAGGAATTACTGACGGATTCTCAACGAATCATTTCCTCGGTAATTTTGAACGAAATCCCAAGAAAAAATCTTTATGCTATGTAGCCGTTGTAATTTTCGATGGATTCCTAAAGAAATTCATAAGAAAATGAAATATCGATGGATTTTTTTTTTAGTCATTCCATAACTATTTGAAAAGTTGAATCTATAAGTCTAACTAGATCGCAATCCGCGCAACCTCATGGGTGTTAATTTTTTTTTTATATATTTCACAATTATGAGTATTTATATGTTTTAATTGTCTATAAATTATATTTGTTGAACAAATGTGTTTTGATGTTAAATAACTAAATGGTATGCTAAATAAGTCATTTCTTATTTGGTATTTTTTTATAAAACTTACCATTTTTAATTATTTTGTTTATAAAATATACAATTTAGATTATTTCTGTATATTAATACATATTTTTGGCTAAATGTATATTAATACATATATGCTAATGATTTTTTTTAAAGGATTTGATATGTTATTCATTTACATAGATTGTAATTGAATTTATATCATGTTTAGTTATAACACTTTTAATATTTGATTAATTAAAAATAAGAAATCATAAAAGATACGATATTATTAGACTATGTTTAAAACATATTGCAAATAAAATGGTGCTAAAAATAAAAGTTTTTTTTTCAAAAATAAAAATAAAATAAAAGGGTCTATCTATTAATGATTTTTAATGCGGTAAACATAATATTTCCATTTTGAATGGTGCTGTTTAATATTGGAATAGATTTTCCTTGATATTATCGTGATTGTTTTCCAGAAACTGTTACAATCACGAAATTTTATAGAATTTTTATACAATTATTATTTTTAACCTTTGACTAATATTGTTGATTGATAAAGGAATATATCCTTATTTGATATTTAATATTTTTGAATACATCAATTTCATCTTCTCCAAATGTCCTCTGTGTGTTTAGTACATCAAAGAAAATCATATAATACAAAGATAACAGTCAGTCAAATAAAGCTAAAAAAGATTCAACAAAAAAAATCCAAAGAGCAATAACTCAAATATGAGGCTCGCATGATTACTATAAATAAATAAAATTGTTAGTGACATACTATGATCGAGCATTGTCATGGAGAATGTATAGTCGTTTATGAAATTAATATATACTTTTTGTAACCAAAAATTTATGATGGTTTGCAGTAAATATGACTTAAAGACCCAAGTCATGGTTTTATAAATATATAATAGAAGTGAAGTCATTACGATTAATAAAGATCGAATGGTCATGTAGGACTTTAAGTGATATTAACTTACATATAAATGATAGATAATTTTAACATTTAATAAGGAATCAAATAGAAAAATTGTCAAAAATACCACTTTCAAAGTATCACTTTTCATGTTTACATTAACCACTTTTACACTCTCATTTAATGAATGGTAAAAGACATTTATAACCCTATGACTAACTTTGACCAAAAAAATATATGGTTAACTAATCTAAACTTAAAACCTCAACTATAGATCTTAAATCATCAACTCTAAACCCTAAACCCTTAAAAACCAATTCTAAACCCTAAATCATAAACCCAAAAACATCAATTATAAACCCTAAATCCTAAACCTTCAATTTTAAACACTAAAACATCAACTCTAAACCCAAAACCTAAATCCTAAACCCTGAAACATCAACTATAAAACCTAAACCTTCAATTCTAAACCCTAAAACATCAACTCTAACCCTAAACCCTAAATCCTCAACCCCAAACCCAAAATCCTAAACCCTATATTTTTCCAAAATTCAAACCCTAAACCCTAAACTTTAGGGTTTTAGGGTTTAGAGTTGAGAGATGGGATAGGGTTTAGGGTTTAGGGTTTAGAGTTGATGTTTTAGGGTTTAAGGTTAACTTTTTATGGTTTAGAGTTTAGGGTTTAGGATTTAGGATTTAGGATTGATGTTTTAGCGTTTAGAGTTAAAGGTTAGGATTTAGGGTTTAGGATTGATGTTTATGGTTCAAGATTTAAAGTTTAGGGTTTAGTATTTAAGGTTTAGGGTTAACTTTTTAAGGTTTTGGGTTTAGGGTTTAGTGTTGATGATTTAGGGTTTAGAGTTGAAGTTTAGGGTTTAGGGTTCTTATTTCGAAAAATATAGGATTTAGGGTTTAGAGTTGAGTTTTAGGGTTTGGGTTTCGAATTTCGAAATAGTATAATTCGAAAAAATTAAAAAATGGTTTTTTATTTTGTTAGATTTTTTGTTTATTTAAATATTTATTTATTATATATATGTAAATAATAAGGTTACAACACTCTTTTAGTATTATAGAAGAAGATTTTTTTGAAAATATTTCTTTGTTGGTGGTAAACATGAATTGTGGTATCACCAAAGTGATAGAAGTGAAATTTTCCCAATCAAATATTGGTTTGTTAAGCAATCCGGTTTTGAAGGAGTCTCTAGACACTAAACCATCAACTCTAAACCCTAAACCCTAAACCCTGAAAAATCAATTCTAAACCCTAAACCCTAACCCCAAAAACATCAATTATAAACCCCTAAACTCTAAACCTTCAATTTTAAATACTGAAACATCAACTCTAAACCCAAAACCTATATCCTAAACCCTGAAATATCAACTTGAAACCCTAAACCCTGAAACATCAACTATAAACCTAAACCTTCCATTTTAAACCCTAAAACATCAACTCTAAACCCTAAACCCTAAATACTCAACTCTAAACCCAAAATCGTAAACCCTATTTTTTCCGAAATTCAAACCCTAAACCCTAAACTTTAGGGTTTTAGGGTTTAGAGTTGAGAGGTGGAATAGGGTTTAGGGATTAGAGTTGATGTTTTAGGGTTTAAGGTTAACTTTTTAGGGTTTAGAGTTAGGGTTTAGGATTTAGGATTGATGTTTTAGGGTTTAGAGTTGAAGGTTAGGGTTTAGGATTGATGTTTTATGGTTTAGGGTTTTAAATTTAGGGTTTAATTTTTAAGGTTTAGGGTTAACTTTTTAGGGTTTAGGTTTAGAGTTGAAGGTTAAGGTTTATGGTTTAGTGTTATGATTTAGGGTTTAGAGCTGAAGTTTAGGGTTTAGGGTTCTTATTTCGAAAAATATAGGATTTAGGGTTTAGAGTTGAGTTTTAGGATTTAGGTTTTGAATTTCTAAATAGTATAATTCGAAAAAATAAGAAAATTAGTTTTTTATTTTGTTAGGTTTTTTGGTTTAATTAAATATTTATTTATTATATATATATAAATAATAAGGTTACAACACTCTTTTAGTATTATAGAAGAAGATATTTTTGAAAATATTTTTTTGTTGGTGGTAAACATGAATTGTTGTATCACCAAAGTGGTAGAAGTGAAATTTCCCCAATCAAATATTGGTTTGTTAAGCAATCCGGTTTAGAAGGAGTCGATGGTTCATTTAGGCATGACATATTATTAAGCATATTTTTAATAATAAAGGAATGATAACTGATTTCTAGTTAATGTATATTTTTTTTTAAAAAACACACATGAATCAAACTTCTTTTTTAATATATAAGACTAGGGTAAACCCGTCCTACGGGCGGTCAAATAAAAAAGTACAAATTTATTTTACATATTTAATTTACTTTTAACTAAAAAATAATAATGTTCATAACTTTTACAACAATTTTAACTATTAATTTTAGAAATTATATAACTGTCTAATTTTACTGATTAACATTTTTTAAAAATTAATGATTTTCACGATGTTAAAAAATAAGATTTTCATTATAACTAAAATATTTAAAGATAGATAAATCGATAATTTATAAATATTATTACTCTATTACATATACATGTACTTTTTGAGAAAATGTTACATATACATGTTTGTTAGAATCTTATATGTACTATTATTATATATGAAATGAAGTTAATCAGGTTATCAAAATATTTGAATAGAATTTTTGAAATAAATATTAATGGGTAACTTAAAAAGACAACCTTTTTAATAATTTTATTATACATTATTATATATTGACTATATTGATTGTATTTTGTTATTGAATACACTTATTTATTTTGTTGATAAGAAGTTTGCAATTTAGGTTTGAAATATTTGTTATTTTTCAATTTTCAAACTAAATTTTGAAATTATTGTGTTTATAAATGAATTTTTCCCTTATGTGTTTAAGTTTTCAAATAACTTTATGATGAGGTGATAACATGAGAAGAGAAAACATGAATGCTGTCCTAAGAAGGAAACTGCGTCAAGAAAAAAAAACATCAGATTCTATTCAAATAAAAGAACAGGGAGCAATTATCATTACGTACACTTGTCATCATATTCAGTAATCAAATAATTTCAGTTGAGAAATATACACGAAAAGAGAAACAAAGACATTATTTTTAAAAATTACTTCCGAGTTCTTTTACGATTTTCCATGCCCTCTGTGGAGGAAATCATCCAGGTATCTAGTGCTGCTGGGTTTCTAGAGCAAGAACACCGCAATGAGTAGCTACTTGCCGAGGTAGACATATGGAATTTTAACATTTCAGGTTATTCACCGTTTTCAAAACTGTAGCTGGCTTTATGTCTTCTTCCGACTGGTGTCATCATGAGGGCGATGAGACCCTGACTATCTACTAATCCTGCTATGAAAGCATGTACATACAGTGAATACATATTATAAGGAAGACATGAAATTGGTAACTTCATGCTAAAGGTTAATTTGTTATCTATACAAACATAAATCAGAAGAGAATATATATGATTCATTTCCTTACAATAAGAGAAAAATTATCCAGAAAAACACTGAAGTTGTGAAAAGCATCTAAAGAGGTAGAAAACTGAATATACCAAATTTAAATTTGATTAGTAAAGAGTGAACATTGATGAACATGCCAAAATAGCTAAAGGCTATGTAATTAAGAAACATTTGTTGTAAAGCTCTGACTCCATTTATTAAGTGAATCAGGATCATCAATCCCATTAACCGTAGAAGCTCTTTCGTGGTTTGATAGTCTTTTGCCTGGTTCATTGCGAAGTTAGTAATAACTGCTGCAGTCCATACACATAAAGCATAGTACGATTATAGCAAACATATTCACAGTAGCTTATGTTTTAGTAGCTTGGTTTCCTCTGCCAATTGCAACACCAAAATATCTCTGTAGAATTAGAATCCATATGATTGTCTTACGGGACAACTGAAATCTTGAAGACAAATATTTATGTTTTAAAGGAGATGGAAATACTTAATTATGATATACCTGGTGTGTGTGAGAAATCTTAAGAAGTGACAAAGACTCAAAGAACATGCCAAGAAGACACTTTTGCTCTTGTTTGTCTTGTCCTCAGAGTTGACTATGTTGTAACTACAAAGAGAGACAGGGGTAATGCTCTCTTCAATCTCAACAAAACTGGTGTTCTCCGTGAACTGAATAGAAAAAATAAGATTTACTCCGTCCAGTTAATAGAAATAAGATTTATTTTTTGGTGTAAAATTTCAGAGCTTAAGTTAATTAAAATACACATTATCATCCACCAAAGTAATATAAACACCCAACAGATCACCACGCTTATTCACATTCTGTGCTCAAAAATGCAGAAGCTTTGTCACAATGGTTTCCCCACACCAACCAGCCTTCGACTCCGAAACCAGAAGTTTCAAATTTAAATTTTTTGAATTTGAGAGTCAAAGGATTGAAGTGATGATTTGCAGGGGACTGAGACTTACATAGTTATACTTGCAGTATCACTATATCAAAGTAATGGGAGAGGCACTGAATGAGAGATCATCAGAGGAGTGGGAAGCTGTTGTTAATGATGGCGTTGAAGACTATATTTGGATTCACGCACTTGTGTAACATCCCCGAATTTCTTTTCCCGAATCGCTGGATAAGACATGACTGCTCTGCTCCACCGTGATATGCAACATAACATTCAGTCAAACAAATTCCTTTTTCCAACCTCCACATTCATCGCCTCTCTCCTTCACACGTTCTCTCTCTCTCTCCTAATCTCTCCCTCAATTCAACAGCCGTCACAGCTCCAACTCAACCACCAGATCCTTTTCAATTACCATCTCTTCCGCCATTTTCATCGGAGACAAACTCCCCGGCTCCACTCTCTCCTACCACGATCCCACTACGGTGGTGTCAAAACAGTCACCGTCTCCTCCACCGGGAAGAAAACCATCCTCCTCGCCGTCCCATGAGCTTTCAATCCAACATGCTCGCATGGATTCGTTAAAGCCGAAGAGCTATAATCCTAACAAAGAAGGCGAGTAACAACGATATGTAAAGCATGAGATGATGAATTATACAGATACAAACTCAACTATTTATAGTGCATATTCACCGAGCGGAAGAAGAAGAGAATTGGGAGAACTTTAATGACAACTATTTAATGTAATCCATGACTGTTTGGTTTCCCATCGTCGGTAAGAAGAACTCCTGACGAATCGACACGAACAGTGGATTCCACCAGAGATTGACCGTCGTTAATCTCTCTCACAAAAATATGAAGAATCCTGAAAATCTTGAGTCGCCATTCTCTAAGATGGGAAAGGTGAGAAGACTAAGGTGAAACTGGTTAATTAACTTTTCTTTACATTGTTCAGATCAAATAACGTTATTCAAAACCTATGAAATATTAAACTTGTAAACCCATTAGAACCCAAACAAAAGCAAGATAAATTTTTCAGTGAATGGGACTTGTGTCAACATAGGAATTCTTGAATTTGTGACATGGCATCCTAGATGTAATCACCAGGATAGAGAAAACTGAATTTTATATAATTAGATTCTAAACTCGGCTACCTCTAGATATAAACATAACCATTGAGATCTACAAAATGAATCTTAATATCTATAAATCCTCTACACCTAAAAATATTTAAAAACCATCAGCATTATTGTTCGCCCTTTTTGCAAATCATAACATATAACACATGCAAATCATAAAATACTAATATATATCACCCGATAATATCAAGTTGCAGCTCAAAAAACTTATCAATTTTTATTATAAGATATGTATTTATGATATTACATTATTACTTAGATTTACCAAAACATATCCGAAAACTCAAACAAATACCCAAAAAAATTGAAATATATAAAAAGGTCTAAAAGTTTACCTAAAATTTGACTTGAAAAACCAAAAATACATAAAATTTTATCCGAATATTCAAAAATTTTAATTTTTTTTGAGATATTACCTGAAACCCGAAACTATAACCGAAAACCCAAACGTAAAAATTAAAAATTATTTGTGATATCAAAATATCAAAATATACTTAATATACACAAAATAGTTCGGGTACTTTAGACAACCCATCGATCTTGAATAGGACATTGACTCGATAGAGACTTGCGGGTCCAAAATACACCCAATAGATACTTTGCCATGGATATGGACCAAACCCGAACCTGTATTTCTAAGTCAGTTTTGATCCAAGTTTTCAGATTCGGATAAAATGTTTATGCTTAAAAAAAGAATTACGTAAGCGTGTACATGCAGAATATCAAATAAACAAATTTCTAAATTATATAATTTTGAAAAATATTTTCTTCGATATAATACACTTTGTAACACAATAATGTGCAACAATAAAAAAATATTATTTTAAGTCAAAATCTTTTAAAATCCAAAATAACACATGCTTCTGAAGTGCGGATCAAAATCTAATTGATTATTTATATATATATACTGAATTCATTGATAATTTTATTATTATAGATTGTATGCTTTAAAATAATTTAAATAATGATAAGTGAATAATTAAATCATTGTAATTGACAATTATCTTAGACTTGGCAAACACAAGTGAAATAAAATTAGTTACTTATATTTTTAAAAAATTGTTTGACTGAAAATTTTAAATGTAATTATATTTTAAGGTCAAATAAATTATATTATCTAAATAAATTATCACGTTGTCAGAGTCCAAGGCTCCTTCCATTGTTTGGGAAGTTGATACAGTTTTTCTTCTAAGTAATCAAATAAACCAGAAGAATTCTTTTGTAACCCGTGAGATTCTATGTAGACTTAAGAAAATTATCTTTAAAACCTAAATTTTTTTTTTAAAAAAAGTCATCGTAATTTTCAGTTTTATGTCAAAGAATATCATCATTAAAAACTTAAAAATTTATACTTAACGAAAAACAACGCAGTGAATAATAAAATCACTGGTTGTAATGAAGATGTGATGACTAATAAGCTTATTCAATAGTTAGGCTTGAAAATGCTACTAAAACATTTTTCACAAATGAGTATTATGTTGGGTAAATGTTTATTTGATATTATAATCACAAATTATCTTTCATATTTTATTTGTTTATTTTAAATTATTATTTTAAATTATTATTTTAAATATTTTATATTTAATTCTATTATCTCATAATATTTGTTTGTTAATGTGTATAGAAAGTATTTTATGATGATGTGCCATATGAGAAGAGAAGTATCAATTATCTAATATACATGTATTCTTCCCATGGTGATGCTTCTCGAGCATATATATAACATGATAAATGTAGTCTCGATTGGAAAGTTAGCGAACCCTTCTAGCTGGGTTTTTCTTTTTGCTTAATGTTCTACAATGTTTTAACTGTTAAAGTTGTCGTGAAATTAATTTACATGTTAAGGATCACTTGGTGATCGACCCATGAACAAGCCCAAGTCATCAAATCCCGTTCATCCATCCAGCAGACCCAATCTCTAATGCCTTAGAAAATTGGGATATTTCCATATTTATCTATATGTTAATGTTTATCCTTTTACATATTGTATAAGGAATATATATGTACTATTTCCTATTACCATTAGGACTAGGATTTATCTCATGTATATATATATAGACCTCTGGTAGAATGGAATAAGAAGAATAAGATTTACACAACTCTCTTTATTCACAACATGTTATCAGCACGAGCCTCCAAAACTCGAGCTAACCTAAAAATCTCTAAAACCCTAGTTCGGCCGCCACCTTCAATCTACTCGTTCTCCTCAACCACAAGGAACCAGTAGACGAACGACCTACCGAATCAAAGCCCTTGAAGAGAAGAATCCAACGCCGCCGACCTCGATTCCATACGATCTCGACGCGACCTCTAGCCCTGTTCTTTGAAGCCGTCAACTTGTACCTGCGCAAGGAACTAGGACAAATTCAATTCCATCTCTTCTCTATCTCGGTGGTCCAGTTCAGATTCTTCAAAGTTAAGGTAAATAAAATCTGAAACTCTACAGAGAACCATAATCGAATTTGAGATTGATTGATTAAAGGATATGACTTCTAAAACTTTGCAAAACCCCATAAAAACCCTAGTTTTAATAAGTCCAATCCCTTCCATGAGTAAATCGGAGCTCATTAACCATAGTTCGATTAGAGATTGGGAAACCAATTAAAATCAAAGCAATATTTGCTTCTGAATCTCGAAAAATAATTGATTTGAGAAAACTCAATCAAACCCCAAACCTGAAACCAAAAATAAATCGATCAAACCCCTTAAAAACATAAATTTTGATCGAATTCTTCAAGAACCCTAATTTATTTAAACTTGATTTCGTTTTTTTTACTTTCCTGATTGCTTGATTTGATTTTTAGAATTGTTAATTGAGTAATTTGGAACTGTTTAAATCGAATTGGAAGTTTAAAATTTGACAAAGTTGATTAAAATCGAAATTTTCCTTT
>CM028687.1:39333324-39662748 GCA_016771965.1 Brassica carinata | reverse complement strand
TCATTTGGAGAGATCATTCCTATGTTTGCTGGAGAAACTCTTCAATGGCAACCATCTTTCGAGTAATGTGTTGGTTTGGAGTTGTCTAAACATTTCTCCCAAATTGGAGTACCTCTTGTATCTTTTAATTTTGGATTTTCTTATGGCTGAGTTGAAGGTCTGCATTTGTTTTTGAGAAATAAAAGCAAGATACTGATCAAGAATGCTTATTTTGTGTGTTTGAATCTGTTTTCTTATTTTATTTTCTCCATTGAATCTAATCGTCAGAGTGTGCAAGATCCCATTCTCGTAAACGCTAGGAAAAAAGTAAAGTGATTTTGCTTCGATATTACCTATGATTTTTATGATTTCTACTTAATCACGTAGAAAATGAGATTGTTGTTTTTTTTTATATTGTAAACAGTATTTATTAAAAATACATATAAACAAAATACTTAAAGCTTTGTTCTAAATTTCTAATACACACAAAGTGATAGAACAGTATTTTTATCGAAATTTTAGAAACTCAACCCATTGAATAAGAACAAAATACTACAGTATGTTTAAGAACTTATTGACACCTCAAATTTTTGGACGAAAACATTTAAAACAAGAATAACATTCTTTTTTGAAGTTCCAAATGTTAGCAAAAAAAACATTCTTTGGGTAAAAATCACATTTTTGATGTTTTGGATAAAATAGCGGACAACTCCTATAAATTTTAAATTTAAGATGAAAAATATTCCGGTGATTTGTTTATATCAAGAAATTAGGACAATTTTTAATATATTAGATAAAAAAAATTTAAAATGTAATATTGTAAGTGTTACATGAATTATTTTTGAAAAGAAAAAATGATTTTCATTGACAGCCACATAAGTTCAAAATATATTTTTTGGTGACAATTATAGGCATGATGCCGCTTATAAGTAGATCTTCTTTGAGAAATTGCCAAATATACCACTTTCATGATACCACTTTTCATTTCTACATTAATCAACTTTACCATTAAAATTTTAATTGGCAAATTACCTTTATACCCCTAAAAAATTAAGCCTAAAACTAATATCTTCTTCTCCTACATCTCACGATCAATTTAAACTCATCATCTCAGATTCAAATCAACGTTTGACGAATTCCGGCGGTGACGAGTTCTCCGGCAAGATTGGGCGACGCTGAAGAGTTGTCCGGCAAGATCCGACGAAGTTACAGCGAGATCCGACGAAGTTACGGCGAGATCCGACGAAGCTACGGCGAGATTTGACGACGAGGAGTTCAAAAGAATAAAGTCGACGAAAGCTTGAAAGGTACCATATAATCGATGGTGATTATCCGACGAAACCAATAACGCTCCGGTGACCAAATCCAATTACTTCGACAAATCCAACGAGATCAACGACGCTCACACCGACAAGCTCCGATGAACACGATCGACAAATTCAGAGATAGTTTGTGTAAGTGGATTTGAATTCTGAGTTCAACTGAATAAATTCGTTTAATTGAATCTATGTGAAGCCCCAAATCTAATTGATGTGTTTGAAGAAACAAGATGGAATTATATATGACTGGCTTGCGCTCAGATTTTAAAGATCGAAGAGGTTGTAAGCTGTTTGAAGGAGCAAGAGGGATTCTGAACAAGAACGTGGTTTGTGCTATCAAAGAATTACAGATTTATAAAGTTTTATAAAAGTTGCAGAGTTGACTTCTTAAAAATGGACTCGTCCGAGAAAAGTTCAGGTATTGTAGGAATGGTGCATATCACGATTTGTCTCAGCTTATTGTTAGATTCTTCTGACTGCTGGATACTCTGTTCTTGTATTTGTTTCAGCTCAGAGGATCGTGATTCCGAACAGACACAACGAGAAGATCGTTGGTATGCTTCACGAAACGGGGTCAAGAGAAGTTGTGATCTTGTGCCATGGGTTTCAATCCAACAAAGTTAGTCTGCTCTGAAACTTGGTCAATGAGTGAATCATGATAGACTCATCAATATGAATGTTCATATCTTGATGATATGCATGATAACCAAACTATAAACAATGTAGCTGCTACTATAGAGAAAAAGGCATCAGTGCTTTCCGTTTTGATTTCTCTGGAAATGAGTATATGTTTCTCTCTTTCTTGCTTATTATTGAATGAGAGTTTATGGATCTTGATCTGATGTTTTGGGGCTGTGGCTGCGCCTTCACGGTTGTTGTTGCTGCAGAGAGAGTGAAGGCATCCTTATACTTTTTGATATTTATAAGTTTCAATTTTGGAGAAGTTTCCAATGCTCGACGGACTTAACCAGCCATGAACGACCGTTTTATGATTACGGACGTAAACATTGTAAATATTTATAAGGGTTTATATTATTTATAAAAATTCATGAACCATTTAAAATCATTTATAAGGGTTTATGCATTACTTATAAGGGTTTATGAATTGTTTATAATATATTAAAAACTAAAGAACACGTGCAGGCTTTGTAAAGAGATGATGATACGTGGCAGATTCTAAGGCACATGCGGACAACAAGTAAGGCTCCACCGCTTCAGAAATTTTACATACCTTTATAAATTGTTTTATAATCCTTTATAATGGTGTATAAACTTTATAAACTATTGATAAAGGTATATAAATGATTTCTAAATCTTTAAAATGATATATAAATATTTATAAATTATTTATAATCCTTATAAAGCCTTATAGACTGGTTTTATAAACTCTTATAAATGAATTATACTTTAATAATTTATTTAGAAAGCCTTATAGACGGATTTTATAAACTCTTATAAAGTCTTATTAATTGTTTTATAAAGCATTATAAATAATCTTTTATTTCTTATAAATAATTTACAAACATTTATAAGAAAATTATAGACACTTTTTGTCAACACTTTGATACAGAAGATTAAATTCATAAAACTAAAGAACATGTACATGCTTTGTAAAGAGATGATGATACGTGGCAGATTCTGAGGCACATGCGGACAGCAAGCAAGGCTCCACCGCTTCAGAAATTTTACATACCTTTATAAATTGTTTTAAAATCCTTTATAATGGTGTATAAACTTTATAAACTATTGATAAAGGTTTATAAATGATTTCTAAATCTTTTAAAATGATATATAAACATTTATAAATTATTTATAATCCTTATAAAGCTTTATAGACTGGTTTTATAAACTCTTATAAATGAATTATACTTTAATAATTTATTTAGAAAGCCTTATAGACGGATTTTATAAACTCTTATAAAGTCTTATTAATTGTTTTATAAACCATTACAATTAATTTTTTATTTCTTATAAATAATTTACAAACATTTATAAACATTTATAAGAAAATTATAGACACTTTTTGTCAACACTTTGATACAGAAGATTAAATTCATAAAACTAAAGAACACGTGGAGGCTTTGTAAAGAGATGATGATACGTGGCAGATTCTGAGACACATGCGGACAGCAAGCAAGGCTCCACCGCTTCAGAAATTTACATGTTTTATAATCCTTTATTATGGTGTATAAACTTTATAAATTATTTTTATGGAACCTTATAAATTATTTACATACCCTTATAAATCATTATTTACATACCCTTATAAATCTTTATAAATTATCATACAAACCATTATAAATTATTTTATAAGGCTTTCTAAATGGTTAGACTCTTTTAGTTGATTTATAAACCTATACAACTCTTATAGTACCCCTTATAAATTGAATATAAGTTTTCATAAAGTTTTTATAAACCCTTATTAATAGTATACATCAGACAAAGAACTTGACGCATTCATCATCTGCTGAAGCTTTCTAAACCTATACAACTTTTATAACAAGCTGCTGTTCATCCAGCTTCCCTACAGCGTATCTTGCAACTAGACCTCCTAACAAATGAGCCACAAATGAGATCTTCTTTAACCCACCCCCTCTGTTCTTAACAACAGAAAAAACCTACAAAAAAATATTTCAAAACATAGATATCAACATCAATCACCAAGAAAATGAGCTTACTCAAGTTGCAGAGAAGAGAAACACACCTCATTAGCTAGCCTTTCACCCATCATATCCACACCATCAAACGTAAAAGTAGAACTATTACTCTCACTACCTGTATCAAATTTTATTCAAAGTCAACAACTTTCGTCATCATATGTTCATCCCTAATAGGTTACAGAACACTCACGGTGCACAAACACTTTCTCTGGGAACTTCTTCACGAACTGCTCCGCCGAATACTTCCAATCCGCCAAACTAAATCATGATCCAAGTAGAAAACGAGCGAAGTCTATAAACCTCCTCTGCTTCGCCAGCGACCTCCCGTTCGTCATCGGAGACGCCGCCGCCCCAAACCTCCTCTGCTTTGCCGGGGGACACTGATCAAAATCTAAAGGCGCAGACTTTAACACAAAAGGAGATGGAACGGCGCCGTTTTGACCCCAATACCCCCTCCTCGGCCTCTAACAAGGCTCCTCCTTCCCAGCCTTCTCTCTCGTTCCGACCTTGGGAGTCCCGAGCAGAGGATGCCGATGGATGCAGAGGATCCAGAAAGATGATATGAACTTTCTAATCATGATCTATATATACTTTATCCAAGCACAGTGTTCATGTATTTCCACAATATCACAAGTTTTATACACATACATGATGAAACTCTTGTTTATAAACTACTTTATAAAACCTTATAAATCGTCAATATCATATTTATAAGGGGTTATAATTTCTTTATATACAGTTTTCACCATTTGAAAATATCTCTCTTAATTGAACCATTCAGATGACAAGTTCAAATAATGAAACTCGGATTTAACTATCTGAAAATTCAAACTCATTGCTATCGAACTGGAAAACAAACTCAGATTTAACTATCAGATTTAAATATTGTTTAAAAACTTCTTTATAAAATCTTATAAATCGTCAATATCATGAAACCCATATTTATAAGGGGTTATAATTTCTTTATATGCAGTTTTCACCATTTGAAAATCTCTCTCTTAACCGAAACCATTCAGATGACAGGTTCAAATCAACCTTATCTTATTTTTGGATAACAGAAGGAAGAAATTCCAAAAATGACTTGAAAACCAGATTTAAGTTTTCAAATGCTCAATGTTCACTACGTAAATTGTGTTCTCTTAGATCGACATTTTCAAATGAGAATTCAAAAGTAGTGTTGTTCGATTCTTCGATAAGACAAAGCAGAAAATCAAAATTCCCCCAGAATTAATCGAATCAAATAAAAAAAATACAGAAATACATACCAGTTGTGAACCTCGTTCAGAAGTTGACATTGTCGAGGTTTTGACGGAGACGATGATGGATCTCGACGAAGACGACGGCGGCGACCCTTGATGAAGACGACAACAACGAGGCTGGATAAAGACGTCGACGGCGAGGTTAGATGAAGAAGACGATGAAACTTGATGAAATCTCGACGGCGGAGCTTGATGGAGGATCTCGACGGAGAAGGTTCGCGAGAGAGAGAAAGTGAATCGATAATTGAGGGAGATAAGGTGAGGGTTATTTTTGTCATTTGTTCATTAATGAATTGTGTATATATGAAAATATCCACATACTAATGGTAAAGTTGAAAAAGTATACCAAACAAAGTGTATTTGTAAAATTTCCCCATCTTCTTTGACAATATCGTAGTCATAATAAACTATTAGCTATGGTTTCTTTAATTAACGTAAAGAATATGCCAAAAATAGCAATGCATTGTTAAAGTATTTAAGCTTAGTCGTTGTTCTAAGTTTTAAAGTGTATAGTTTAGATATTATTCATTTTTTAATAAAAGATTTAAATTTCATGGGAATATATTACCTACAAAATTGATTCAAAAACAAATATATATATACAAATGTTTTTCGGGTAAAACTATAATATTAGTTGTAAATATCTTATTTTAAAAAAAAATTGTTTGTTAGATATTTGAAGAAAAAAGTAGGTTTCAGAATATTTTGTTATTTCTTTTTAGATTTTTAAAAGATGGTCTGGTTAAATTTTAGTGGCACATTTCAAAATTTTTCCACCCACACTTTAGATATCTATTTTGTAAAAAAAAATAGATTTAAAATTCATGGGAATATGTTACCTAAAAATCGGTTCAACAACCAAAAATCTACACTGTGTTTCACGTGAAACCATAAAACTGGTTGTAGATATAGTTTTTTTTTGGTTGGTGTAGATATAGTTTTCTTTGAAATTGTTTGTTAAATTTTAAATAATTGTGTTTTATTTTTCAAAAAAAGTTTCAGAATATTTCATTATTTTGTTTAGATATTTTAAAGATAGTGTGTTTTTAAAAATAATCCGATGTCAATCTTGCTAACCGTGTAGTTATAGTATTTTTTGTAATATTGGTGGGTTTAATAATTTAAACAAATTAAAATGTTATAACTTAATATTTTTTATATAATGATTTGGATATTTTGTTTAATCGAAGAAAATACTTGGTATTGAATGTTTTAATCTAGTCTAAACTATGAACACTGATATATATATATATATATGTATTAGAACGTTTCATATTAATTTAGATATAGTGATAATTATAGTACATCAATAGTATTGTATAGCTAATAAATTGCAAAAAAAAAAAAAAATTGCATGTTAATCCAATTAAACTATAAAAGCCGTAGAGATGTTATATATATATATACTAGGTGACCGGCCCGCACCCTGTGCGGACATAACAAAATTCAAAATATGGAATAAATAGTGTATAGTTTTAGAAGTAACAAATTTTACATCAAAATATCATCGTCTTTGGGAGAAAGCATCAGCCATGGAAAAAAATTGGTAGTCAATATTTGACATGGACGAGAGGGAACAAAGTAACTTCAGTATCAAGAGGAAGTTATCGTGTGTATTTATTATTTTTATGTCCCAAAATAATTTGTGTGTTTAAGAAGATACTTTCATTCAAAATATGGAATAGATAGTATATAGTTTTAGAAGTAACATATTTTATATTATCACTAAGTAGAAGTGTATTGTATATGCGTTGTAATTCTTTATTTTAGGTGAATAATATTATTATGTTTAAATTTTTCGTAAAATTTATGTGCATATTAAAAGAAAATATAATAAAATTCAAAATATTATCCATAAATAATATAAATTATAAAGTACAATTCTCGATAAAGAAAACAAAATTCATTATAAACCTGCAAAATCCATCACACTGGAGACGTACCTTGCTTTGAACTCCTCAATAAAATCCAGTATGGGGTTGAGCAAAATATGGGTTGAATTATACCCGCTAGATATGGAGTAAGCACCTACAATATTTTGATCTTATTAACATGTTATGCGATTAATAATTTAAGACAAATATATGTGTCGTTATATACCTTTCCACTCTTTAATAGAACAAAACCTGATAACACAAATAATCATTGTGGACATGTTTATAATACTATAATCGTATACTTGTTTATCATAACCGCCCCAAAGCGTACATATCATCTTCACATTACTGTATAATATAAACTTACGTTAATAGATAGAATATAAAAGTTCAGCTAGCAAATTAAAGGAAAAGACAAAGTATTTAAACTTACTTTTGACCACGTAACTCAATCAAGAACCTCAAATTGTCTTTTCCTTTTATCACTTTGTTTTCAAGAGATCTGAAGTTAACTATTTGGCCAATAACATCTACATAACAAAGGTCACAAAAATAAAGAACAAGTTAAATCCGAAAATATAAAGTACACCGAAAAATATGGGTTTATAAATTGACTCACCAACCAAACGACTGTTATCAAGCTTTCCACCAACAATATCATTGTAATCCGCAAAATACTTCTCCGGAACTTCAATTAGAAATTCATCAGCTGTTCCAACAAAAGTTGTTTGAAAGAAGCCAATTTTGTACGGATGCGCGGTTGTCCGATAATCACAATAGCATCGTACAATTTGAATAACTAGACGACCTTGGCATCGCCTTCGGTTAGTTTCCCTTCAAATTGTTTGATGAACTGTTCACCAACTGAAGCATGAATTCTTGTCCCCTACACGAAGATGAGATAAAGTTATATGAGTTGGATTGAGAACAAAAGACTAAAGACGATTATGAGTTATAAAAAATGTAGTAATCTACTTACTTCTTTATCAACGAAAACCATTTTAATGGTGTTTCTGGAATCTTTGTTGTAATTTCTCCACAATTAAAGAATCCTAACCTCAATACGCATGTATCTTTACACACTTTTAATTGCCTGATAAAAGACACTCGGTTTTTGGGAGCTTGAACCATTACCATACTGTTTTTAAAAATTTAATATCTTCACAACACTGTATTGTATTGTATGTAAGACCTCGGGAGTATCTTTATATATAGTCGACCTTTCATAATAAATATCGTTTGAATATTATTTCGTAATTAATATTGAAATAGATTAAAGAAAGATATTAATTCTACATTTTCATAATTCGGTTTGCATTTAATATATAAGAACTCGCGCAAGTAATGCATATTTAAAATAAGGTAAGTCATTAAAAATGAATTAACAATTTAGAAACATTTAAAAGTCGAATTAATGTGATACTAACTTGCGCAAGAAATGCTTATTCTCAATAAGGCAACTTTATATTGTCGACCTTTCAAAAATAGATGACGTTTCTATATTTATTTTTTCACAATAAATATTGAAATAGATTAAAGAAAGTTATCCTCTTATTAACTATTTCACCGGGGATTTTATATTGTAATAAGGTAAGTCATTAAAAACGAATTTATAATTTAGAATTATTAAGATAAATTAGAGTTAAAAATTTCAAAAAATGTGATAATAACTTGGGCAAGAAATGTTTAAAATAAATAAGATAATTTACATTTAAACTATTCATAAGTTACTTTGCAACTTGCGTAAGTAATACAAAAATCCTGTTGTAATTTTAAATAAATTTATTTATTTATTACAAAAATATGTTCTTCTTTTCAAAATCAATAATAGGTTTGAGCTTTTCTAAATAGGCTATGAAATATATATTTTATACTAAATCCTACAGATACATTGGTCCAAGAAAATTGAACGCTTCAAACCCTGCAGATGAATGCACGTGATATTTTTTCATCATCAAAAATTGTATATGTGTTTACTGTTAAATATTTTTAAAGAATAATTATTTTGAAAAAGATGATTATGAATATTTTAAATATATGTTGATATTTTGCATTTAAATTTTTTACTAAAATTAGTTATATATAATATTCATGATTCAGTTTTTAATAAAAATGAGTTTTGAAGGTATGTAGTATTGAAACATTTGATTTTTAAATAATTTATAGTTAAAGTCATATGTCTTTGTCAAGATTAAAAGATAAAACAATATGATTGTTACACATTCTCTATATATTCATATTCAACTACATAGGAATATAAAATTACTATATCAATTATATAAAATAATTTTGAAATATATTATATAGTTTATAAATACTTGAGTAATAAAATGATTTTATGATCATGATTTATACTTTATATAAATCACATATTTATTTACCATAAATTATTTTATGAAATATATTTATATTGTTTGGATACTGATAAAGATTGATTTTAGAAGTGATTTTCTTACTCACAAAATAAAAGAATAGAAAATCTATTAACAAATCAAATTATAATAGTTTTTCTAAAACTCAAAGATACCTAAGAAAAAATTAATTAAGTGAGTTCTCGTTTAATATAAAGTAAATTTTCATAATATATTTTATAAATTAGTATATAAGCTTCGATAAATGGCTTAGAACCTCTTATAATAATTTAAAACATCTGATAAGCCAATATAAATAATTTTATAAATGATTTATAAAGCACGCATGTAATTTATTAGACATTAATAGTTATTATGATACTTTATATACAAATAAAGGCTTTCTATACGAATATAAAATCATTATATCAATTCAAATAAACATTTTTGTTTATTATTTTATGTAATTTATAAATATATAAAAAATTTGATCACATTATTACTCTTTCATAGTTTCAACAATTAGTTACCATAAATAATTATTTCAAAAATTATGTAGATAAAATTATAATAAATAAAATTAAAATTCATCGGCCAATCAAATTATAACAATTTGAAGAGTTCATTTATGATCGACACGTAATAAAAATCACTTATGTGACTTCGCAATCAATATATAGTAGGTTTATATTTTTATAAATAATTTATAATATTTTATAAGTTATTTTAAAATTCTGATAAATTTATTCTTTAAACAACGATAAATAATTTAAAAATATTAATAAACATGTTTGGAATTTGTAATATTTAAAATCAAAACTATATAATTATATTTGAGTATAATTCATCAAGTAGAGTATAAAACTATTATAATTATCTTATATAAAATTTCGTTCATTATATTTTATACTTTATAAATACTAAAAGTAATAAATGAAACATTATTAATCTTTCTATAATTTCGAGAATTAGTTTCCATAAATTGTTATTTGTAATATTCTTTAGATTATATGGCAAGTGATGTTAAATGATTTTATACTTACCTTAATTTTTAAATCTAAATTAAATAAATAAAAATTAAGAACAATCGATCAATCAAATTATAACAATTTTTTAAAAACTTCACATATGAGCGACACGTCACCGGAAATCACTAAAGTGACTTCTCTTTTAATATATAGGGGGATTACATAATACAAAAGAGTTTTGTGCATATGCACCTAAATACCTAATAGTATCAAATGTTTTGAATATATTGGTCATATAAGGAAGTACTGTGTAAATAATTATGAACTAGGTTAAGACCCGCACCTTGCGCGGAATGAAATTAATATTAAGTTATTAAATAATAAAAAATTTCTATATATATAATTTTTAATTAAATTTTAATATAAGAATTGTAAAATTGACAAAAAATATACTTGTTTCTTGATTATAAATTTCGAAAAAGTATTTAATTTTTATTTAAATACGGGTGGTTTGACAGAAATTGTATTAAAAAAAAAAACATAATGAAATTTGCTGAATATTACATATACAACACTATCACACATTTTTAAATTATTTTTTTGAACATCAAAATAATCTACGTCTATATTCATAATCGATAATCGAAGTTTTGGCTGGGTATATTGAAAGGCCCATTTGACCAGATTCACTTTAAAGCCTGTCCGAAAAAATATTAAAATTGTTAACAGAGCTTTTCTCGTTTTAATCGAAAAAGTTAGAAAAAAAGATAAATGTGCATCAGTCATCAGATAAAAGAAGATGACAAAGAAGGAAAGGGAATTAGGGTTCATTTACGATGGTTTACAAACTCACAATCGATGAAGATCTAATTCGCAAAACCCAGGTCAGTTTTCTCCTTCTTTTGTTTCTGATCTTCGTTTCTCTGATTTTAGTTGAGTGCGATGATTTCGTTTTGAGTTGTCTTCTCTCTGGAAAATCTTCAATCGCTAATGTTTAGCCTAATCATCGACTTCATTCTGTTAGATAATCAACCAAAATAAATGAGGGAATAAGGTTTGAAGAACATATCAACACTCGGAATTAATCAAAGGAGTGAAGACCAAATCATAATTACATTCAGGTTAGACACACAATACTGAAAACAACACTAAACACTACTTACGTTTTCTTTTCTCTTTGTAAGAAAGTAAGTTAATAACAACCTGAAATATCTTGCTCAACGGAAGTAACGTCTGTATGAAAGAAGTGTACAAATCAGCTTTGATTGAGCTTATTTTTCATTCTTTCTTATTCCTTGAATACACTATTACAGTAAGAAATTGCGCAGGCAGAAATGTTGTTTGAATAGATTTATCTTCATTAAATTATGAAAAGGGATAGAAAATAATCACAATAATGACGTTTTAAAGATTTTAGCATTTTGGAAGTTTGCCAATAATTTATTAACGCTTGATCAAGAAGGATTATATGATATTTCTATTCATAAATCTTCTATACTCTAAAACTATCACAATAATAAGTATTATTGGTTAGCTTCACACATAAATAAGAGATTTTCTATGTATTAAAATAAAAAATAATTTCACGTAAAGCAACATATATTACTAAATCTCAAACACCATGAAAGACATATTTTCCAGTGAAAGTACCAAACTCTTCTCCTCAATGTACCTACCATTAGGGCTGAATTATTATCCGAGATCCGAGATCCGATCCGGATCCGCTCCGAAAATAGGATATTTGGGGCGCCCGGATCCGAATCCGGACAGTAAAATGCCGGATCCGTCGAATCCAGATCCGGATATCTAGAATTTTAGGTCCGGATATCCGGATCCGTTTTTTTAATATATGTAAATTTAAATTTTTATTAATAATTAAAGTTGATTTATTAATATTTATACATAAAATTAGTTTTATAATATTACATTTTAATTTTAATAATATTATATGCATAAATGCATTTAGAAATTTTGTAAAAATATTTAATTTATGTAATATTTATAGATTTTTTTGTATTTTAAAAATGTTTTTATTATTTTTTAATTATTTTGACAGATCTGCATCCGAATCCGGATAGTCGCAGATATCATGATATCTAGACAGTATCGGAACCGGATATCCGAAGGCACGGATCCGAATCCGGATATTAAAATCACGGATCCGACGGATCCGAATCCGAATACCCCGAATATCGCGGATATCCGGATCCGTCCCAGCCCTATCTACCATTACTATGAATTAACTATAAATATATTTTTCCTAGGAACATATGTAATATTGAAAATAATCAGATATAAAAAGAGCCTTTATAATAATTAAAACCAAAAAAAACTGTCATCGTAAGAAAACATAAAAAAAACTCAAGTCTCAAATAAAACTCGATATAGTTAAAAAAAAATAAACTACAACTATTATATTAAAACCTGTTTGGTATCCAAGACCTCTAAAAATGTTTCCTTGGAGTATGAATAAAAATTCATCCTTCTGTGAAATTGTTGTTTTAGTAAGAGGTTTGGATTTCACAATAGCCAAGGCAAAAAAAAGACAATAATAATATAATTGTATAAGAAAAAATGAATTAGGACAAATGTATGATACGTATGAAATAGGAATTTGTTCGTGCTGTGTTTGCTTGATGAAATTGTGAAACTTTTACTGTGGTGTTTATATAGTAATATAATTCTCTAGGGTTAAGGTTTTTTGAATAAACTTAGATTCCATAACTTCTTAGACTATGTTACTTGGGGATTAAATTATACAAACTTCAGGAGGCAAATAAGTAAAATTAGATTCGAATTACAAATCTACATTAAATTTTCCGATATTGTTATCAATATTATATGTTTTGACCTCAATCAAGCCAAACAAAATGCACACCAAAAATATAACTTTCTTTATTTATAAGATGCGAATCCATCCATATATGTAAATTAATAATGGTAGTATTGCCTAACAAAGCGCAACGAAACTGAATGGAGGATTTTCTCGGTTACACAAAATCAATCCTTTGAAATTGAAAAAAAAAACAGAAATTTCATACGAAAACGACAGAGCTTTATGTTTAGAGTAAATTTAAGCGCAACACAACACGTCGTCATAATTGTGAAAACGTCACCACTTTTAGTTGGCTGAATCAAACATAACCAAAGCAAATACTTCGGTTCACACTAATCCATGTTTAGAATTTTCGATATGCATTTAGTTAATCCAGAACATAGTATGAACATAGTGGAATTCTATGACAAACTACAGTGATTTGTCCTGTAATTTTAACCCTTATAGTGATATTTCAAAGGGGTGGCTTTTCATTGAGATTTTTAAGTAGTTTCGTAGAATTTCGTATTGGGTGTAACCATAAGATATTTGGAATAAACTGACCAATTGTGACTTCGAAGAATTTCGTATTGGGTGTAGTTTACAGAATTGAGCTGGTATTCATGGACTTTTTAAGGAGAGAGTACAACATCTTCTATGAAATTAAAATATTTTTCTTCTACGTTTTTATAAAAAGGGATATGAATTTAGTTTCAACATAGTATGAACATAGATAAAAGAATATAAATTCCTCTGTTTTTATACACATCATCGGCAGCTTATGATCATTTAGATTTCACATAGAATGCCATGTTTAATTATCTAAATCGTTTGATAATGTCGTGCTTTATTGGAGATATGTCATTTAATTACTCTGTAATTTTTTTAATAGGGACAGATCATGACAAAGCAAAGAATGAAAGAAGAAAGGGTCACGTGATGTACCAATATAAACCATGCGTTATAATGACATTAAGTTAGGGATGTCCAATAATATATATTAGTGGCAGACAATTGTAAATAGTCTAGTGATTAAAGGGTAATTCATAAATGAGGCTGAGAAGGCTTCATAGAATGACACATCAGCTGGTATTCTTGTAAATAATTTACAATTGCAAGGTTACTCTTCCCCAATGTTCCTCTATTAATAAGAAAGGGATATTAATAAATTTCTAATTAACAATTAAATGACTTATAGAAAAAGTAACGGATATAAATCAGCGGTGATTTTACGAGGATAGCAGAAATTAACAGTGATCATTATGAGGATAAATATTAACTAGCGGTGGTCATTATGATCCATGATTTATTTGGGTGTGAAAGGCTAATGTATATGTTACAGGGAAAATACCATAAGAATGCCCAGACTAAATTTTGTTAAGATTTTTAAACTTCCTATATATTAATTGAGAAGTTACTTTATTGATATTTACTGACGGGTCAGTCATACAGACAGTTTGACAAAAATACTTATAATTTCATTGGTCAATGATTTTTAATATTTATTTATTTTAATCAAATAAAAAAAAAACTATTCTGGAATACATTAATGTTAGTTACCAAACAATTTATATAATCTTATGCATAATCATTTGTAGTATCTAATGATAGCAATTATGTAAATTCTATATAATACTTCATCATTTATTTTTCACTAATAATCTATTTATAAATTATATGAAGTATGTTGTTAAAATTATTAATAAACCTAATATATTATCTATTTTTTCTATTATGAACAGTAATAAAAGCTTTATTTTCCTATATAAGTCATAATATACATATATAAAACATATAATTTTAATAAAAACGTATTATAATAACTATTAATGCATCACATAACAAGTTTATAAATGATTTACATTAGTTTAACATCATCTGTGGTGATCAATATATATTTTTCAAAAATATATAAAGTCATTTATACTGATTCATTTCTAATGGTTTATAAAAGATATATTATAGATTTTATAAATATTTGGTAATCATTTTAAGGTTTAAAATCATCAATAATAATTATTGTATCATTAATAAGAGTTTACAAATCAATAAATAAAGATCTATAAAAGTGTTATAAATATTTATAAAAACATTTATAAGGAAGAATTTCCCATCATTTATAGGAATTTAGAAAATATTTATGAAGGTTAACTGGTTTGTAAATTAATTAAAATTAAAAATCATCGATAAGTATTTAGAAAAGTATTTTATAAAAATAATTATTTTATAAAAAATTTAAATCATTTTTAAGTTTATAAATTATTTATCATAGATCAAAAATTATTTCTTGAGTTATAAAACCATTTATTAGGATTTATGAACTATTTATAAGGATTTAAGAAACTTCTGAGAAATAATTCATAAAATTTAAAATTTGTAACTATTTTATAAATTATTTATAATTGTATAATTTCCTTTATAAGAGGTTATAAAAATGTTATCAAAACAGAATCAATCGCAAAATACTGTTTTCTTCGCAAGTTCATCATTTTTAAAATCTTTTTCAAAAATATAAAAAAGTCATTTTGATTTTATCCAAAAGCAAAATAACCACCAAATTGCATCAGTCATAACACAATCCAAATAATATTATGAATAAACGTATATTCCTAAATTTATGATTTTTTTACATTCTTAGCTTTTTATTAAATTAATAGAATTCACATATATATATTTATGTTTTTTCTTAATAATTTTTGTGTTGTATACTTTAATTGAAAGTATGGATCTATATATTTATCACATGAGTACATGTTTCTAGATTTTAATAACTTTTATGGACGAAAAAATTGATCTACATACCAATTAAAATATATATGTGTGTGTGTGAACAAATAAAAATGTGTGTGTGTGTTGAACAAAAAAAATGTGTGTGTGTTCTAACGACAATATTATAAAATAATTTAATGAAATATTATTTTTTAAAAGATGTACAAAATTTAACTAGATAGTACGTAAATCATATTAAAGAATTTAAAAAGTATTAATACATAAAATAGGTTTATTAAAAAAATTATCTACCAAAAATTCACATTAAGTTTTAAAATATTAAAATATATTATTGCATGGAAAAACATAAAATATTATATTATATTAAAATTTTAAAATTATTTGTATCCGCAAATTTGCGGGCAACCACCTAGTATCCAAATAATTTTGCTTCCCATTTAACATTAATACACAAACTTTTAAAATCGTACCCCTTTTAATATCCAAAATTTGTTTAATATACTAATAAGTTTCAAACAAAATTTTAAAAAATCTCTAAATTTACAAAAAAATATCAGAAAAATTCTAGTTTTATTTTGTGTTTGAGGAGTAAAGGTAACTAAATATTGTATAATCTTAAATTATGTAATAAAAGTTTTGAGCTTTAAATATTGAATTTAGTTAGCTTTCTGAAGAAAATTTTTTTTTATTTATTTTTATTCAACATTAAATTTTTTAAATTTATATTTTCTCCGTAGTTTATTACCTTCTTCACTAAATCTTAAAATAAAATTTGAATTTTTAATATTTTTTCTTAGATTTTAGAGACTTTTTAAATTTCGTTTGAAACTTATTAGTATATTTAATTAAAATAAAAAAAATTTGGGTATTAAAAGGGGCACTATTTACAAATTTTATGTATTAATGTGAGAAAAATAACTAATTGGGATATTAAACTGGAAAGCATAAAAATTGGGTATTAAAATGTTGGGGTTTTTATCAAATATGATCCAAAATTTGATTTTAAACTCAAAGGTATACCCCAACTTGAATCAAATGCAAAACTAAGCTAAAAGACTATTGAAATTACAAGTAACTCCTTGTGACCAAACAAAAAAACAGCATGCACTTTTACGAAATAACCCTTGGAAGTCTTTTGTGGATTTTGTAAGTCGTCTAGAATACTTCCAAGAAGTCTTCTCATATTGTAGATCTTAAAAATAATTTATAAATTTTAGAAAAAAAATATTTTGATGGAGGAAAAATAAAAATCATGTAATTATAAACTGTTTTAAATGATATAAGTTAAGATATACTAAATTTGAAAAGTTTTCAACACAGATGAGTGTTACTTTCTTGTTCATAAATATCAGAACCAAACCAACCTACCTGGATCCGGGAGGACTTACTCATAAGCGATCCGTATTTTTATAATACCCGAATGATCAGTGGTGGTTTTAATTAACACTACGAATGATCAGTGGTGGTTTTAATTAACACTAACATATATTCTAAATCAACATCTCTAGAGCGTTTTCAGTTGATTACGTAGGTCGTTTTATTCTTGAACGTGGATTTCTGTCTTTATACTAGATATATGTTTAGATCGAATGAAAAATTAAAGAGATGGCATTTAATCAAGAATTTAAAGCAGTGTGATTTAAAGTTGGAGACACGGGATCATCTTTTTTCTCATGTTCATATTCGGCAGCAGTCTGGAAAAAAATAGCTCGAAACCTGATGGGAAACCACTTCTCCACGACCTGGAGTGCTATCGTCATCTATACACATCACAGAAGCAGCCTGACGAAGTCAAACTCTTCCTCATGCGCTACGTACTGCAGGCAACTACATATGCAATTTGGAGAGAAAGAAACGCTAGGAGACATGGAGGTATCTCGACACCATCTGAAACACTCTTTAAAAACATTGACAGACTTGTCAAGAACAGGACTATGTCGTTAATCTCTCCTCATACAAAGAGATTTGCGACGGCATACCAAGTATGGATTGGAACAGTGCCTTAAATTAGTTATTTTTTCTTAACTTGTTTCTCATCAAAAGTCATGAAAAAATGGCATCCGCTATAAAAAGTACATTTTCTTTTGAATCAAATTTAACATTTTATTCAGAAAAAAAAGTTTATACATTTCTTAACTTGTGTGTTAATTGCTATACAAGTTACATAGCGTGCACTCAAAGTATATAATAGTGTCGAAAATATGGACAGAAGAGCCAACGTCCTTGATTAAGGACCTCAAGGACATAGTTTATGGCCCAATTAATCATAAAATTTTAGTTTTTGAATAAATAAATACAGGTCATCTTGCAAAAAGTACATGTCCATAAGAAAAAAGTTTGATATAAAACACAGAAACAAGAAAAGAAAAACAAAAGGAAAAACGAATTAGATAAAATCTATTTTATGCGATTTAAAAAAGGTTAAGAGGGGCTTATTGAATCAGGGATTTAAGAAAATCTAAGGAGTTTAAGATTTAGTGGAGTTTAGATAGGATTTGAAGATTTTGTTTGGGAATTGAAGATTTTTGTGAGAATTTATACGGGTGATTTGACGGGATTTTTGAACCATTGAATTATCTTTAAACACAATGTTGAAACTCACTAATTTAAAAGGAAAATAGAAAATGGCTTCGCCCCGTTCCAATTACAACATGAAACATTTGCTTGTGTTGTCTACAATATTAGATTACTAGATCTCATCCACAATATTACTAGGCCTATTAAAGATAGCAGGAAGGGATATGGAAGTTTGAGGACTGATATTGTTGGCTTTGGTCAAATTCCAGCCTAGATATGGGCTTTTGAGTAAACCAGTCTAGTTGGATGATTAATCAAGTGGAGGTGATGTCACGACCATCATAGCTGTCATCTCCAGGTCACTACAAGAAAACAATTATTTTACGGTAATTTCCTCGTTGCCGTCGTTAAAAGGACTTACGAGGAATTAACGAGGAAACCCGCTTGGTCGTAATACTTTGTCGTTAAATATATTTCCTCGCCATTTCCTCGTTAATTAGCTAGTGGATATTTCCTCATAAAGGCGAGTAAAGTATTCCTCGTAAATACCGTGATATTTCCACGTAAAGGCGTCGCTGACTTTCCTCGTAAATACCACGTAAAGGTTTCATCGTAAATACCACGAAAATACCATGGAAACAGATCCTCGTAAAGTTCACGTAAATACGAAGAAAATTGTTCAATGTAAGATCCTCGTAAACTCCTCGACAAGCTTTCCTCGTTAATTCCGTTGACAATTCCTCGTTAATTCCTCGTTAGTGTTCCACGTAAAGAACTTCGTAAATTAGCTTCAATTTACGCCGCTTCTTATTTTACAGATTTAAAAAATAATTAATTAATAAAAATCAAATTATTTATTAAAAATTATAAATTAAAAAAATTCTAAAATAATATATTTTATAAATAAATATGTTATAAGTTTAGCATTCATAAAAAACAATTAAAAACTAAGAAGACTTCGTGCATCGCTGATAGAATTCATCGCTCCTTCTCGACATCTGCCTCGTTATGTGTGCGGATGGCTCGCCTGGAATAGGGTTTTGTTGTCGCATGTTCCTCAACAATGCCTCCCATTCGGTTGTGGCGGCTATCACGCCCAAAAGCTCTCCACTCCACCCATACGAGCTGTGAGCGAAGTTTTCGTCGAGGCCAACTCGGTTTTGTCGAGGCCAGCTCGGTTTTGTCGAGTCCAACTTCGATGCGTAGCTGAGAGACTTCGTCCTCCGTCTCGACCATAAGACGATGTCGCTCTCGGAACATCGTTGACGGAACCAATCCCCATCGTACACCCCTTTTTCTTCGGGGAAACCTTAAAAAAACAAATATATATATATATATATATTAAAATTTTAAATTTAAAGTAATAATTTTAAAGTAATAATTTAAAATTTAATTTTTAAAAGTTACCTCCTCGTAAATCTGATCCACTTCAGTGCGGATAAAGCGACGGGCAATCCGTCGAGGCGACTCTGCGTCAGTGGTCTCCGCTCCTTGACCAGTTGCCACCTCGTTGTAGATTTGCTCGGACTTTCCATCTAGAAACTGGCCGCCTTATTCCGTGGGTCGGTCGTAAGTTCGAGAAGAGTGGGGAAGCGTCCCAACTCTTTGGCCTACAAACATTGAAGAAAATTAGTTAAATTTTTTATTATATATATATATATTAAAAATAATAAATTAAAATATTTAATTACGTACCATTTCCAAACGGATAGCAGCGTGGGGTTTTGGCCCGTAGAGTGTAGCATTGCCTTATGGCGTTCTCATCAACCGAAGTTACGGAGTTAGAGCAAGCACAATGCGACTTTGATGGAGTTCGGATCCTTCCAATAGGCGATGAGGCCATCCCGGACTTCGTGGTGAGCTCAGCGGGTTTGCCTTTCACATAACCCTTCACGATCCAGTCACCCTTCCAGTTGGAGACCGTGTCCAGCAACCGTGCTTTCACCTTCTCGTGAAACCCTTCCCGCACCTTCTCCGTGACCCCCAAAGACCAATTATATTTTTGCTGCCAAAAAAAAATTAAATTAGTAAATAATTTATGATAATTTTAAAATTTTAAAATTTTAAAATTTTAAAATTAAATTAGTAAATAATTTAATAACTTACAGCATAAATTTTGAACCACGTCCTTCGGCGTGGATCGAGTTAGTTTCAGTTAGGATGTGGATGCAGAAGTAACCTTTCATCGTGTGGTTCGTCCGTTGCAAGTCGTCCGTCAAGCCCAAACCTGAAAAAAACATTAAAAAATATAAAATATTAATTTTAACCTAAAATTATTTTTAAAAGTCAAATAAAAATATAAAATATTTTAACTTACCACATAGTTCCGTCTGGTCGGTCGGGGTCTATGATCGGTAGGCCTTCTGCGCATAGCGAGAATGTCCTCGACCGTGTCTAGAGTAAGGGGACGGCGGCACCTGCAAATCAGCATGAACTTCATGATTTCGCGGGCATCTGAGGCGGCACATGAGGAGCAGCTGGCATCGGAGGAGGAGCCATCGGAGGAGGCGAGACTCTATGTGAATCTGAGTCTCGGGGACAGTCTCGTGCTGACTTCGAAGAAGAACGGGACCTGAAACAGATGGCGGGTCTAACCGAGTACTTGGCGGACCAACATCTGCGCGTAATGAGGAAGTCGCTGATGCTTGCGAATACTCGAGAAAAAATAAATTCAAAATTAAAATCAACACTTAAACTAAAATCTATAACTAATATATATAAATAAATATTCCATAAACCTATCTAAATTCTCTAAACTAACCACCTAATCTAACTTCTCTAAACTAACCACCTAATCTATCCTATACAAAGAGAGGAAAGAGAGGCTTACCATTATTGGAGAGGTAGAGGAGAGGAAATGGAGAAAAATGAGGTGAGGTGTGACTCGCATATATAGGATTAGGGTTCCTTGCTATTTCCTCGTGGGTTAACGAGGAAAACCGAGCCCGTCTTTTTGTTCCTCGTAAAGCCTACGCTAACTCACGAGGAAAGCCGAGGCCCGTCTTTTCTTGGCGAGGAAAGCCGAGGCCAATGTCCTAAACCCTAAAATCTCAAACCCCAAACCCTATAATCCCATCTTTCATATCTTCTACCTCATATAATCTCAAACCATCATTCCTATAACTTCAATCTCCTCTATTTCTAAATTTATTTTTTTCTTTTCAACATTTCATTTTCCAAATCGAAAATACTTTAGAGACTACTTTTAAAATCTTTATTTAAAAATTTGTAAATTTAATTTTAATTATATTTTTTATAAAAATATAAACATTATTTTCAAATCTATACAACTTAAGAGATTGTGGTTTAAGGGAAGATGTATTTGGAATATATGGTTTACGGTTTAAGGTTAGGGTTTCGGACTTTAGGGTTTACGGTTAGGGTTAGAATTTGCACAATTCCTCATTTCCTCGCCATTTCCTCGCCAATTGACGTGGCTTTAACGAGGAAAATTAAAAAAAATTAACGTTAAAATTTTAAAAATTAACGTAAATATTAACACTTCAGAATTTGCACATTTCCTCCCATTTCCTCGCCAAGTGACGTGGCTTTAACGAGGAAAATTAAAAAAAAGTAAAACTTTCCTCGTTAATTCCACGTCACTTGGCGAGGAAATGGCGAGGAAATATGGTGACGTGGAAATAACGAGGATATGTTTTCCTATATATACATGGCTGTTTCCCTTTCTCATATCCCACCCAAATCACCCAAATCACACACTATATATACTCTTAAATTTGTGTTTCAAATTACAAAGATTTGAGAAAAAAAAAGAAGAAAAGAAGATACTGGAGTTACATATAGTATAGCCTTACGCGGGTTAGATTTGCGTAGGTCTTGCCATATGTGATTCCAGTATCTTTCTTCTCTTCTTTTTTTCTAGTACACTTGAAATAGATAAAAATTAAGAATTTAGGGGTTGATATTTAGGGATTTAGAATCAACGAGGAAATAAGGACGAATTTCCTCGTTAAAACCACATAACAAGTTTTCATCGTAAGGGACTCGTCCACCTACGTGGTTTTAACGAGGAAATCTTAACTTTCCTCCTAATCCACGTAAATGAACAAGGATATTACGAGGAAACGTGGAAATCTCTAAAACCGGAATCTCCAAACCCCAAACACTTTCTTTCTTATCTTCTACTTCATATCTCTTCTCTCCAATCCAAACCCTAAATTATAAAACCACAATTTCAATACTTATAATCTCAATCTTTTTTTTAACAAAAATTATCTAAATAGTTTTAGTGATTATATCGAAAAACAAATACATCAATCAGATACATCGTCATTCTCGTCATCACTAGAAACATCATCATTTTCATTAAACTCGTCATCAACAGCTTCGTCTGTGGCATCGTCCATAACATCTTCATATTCTTCATTATGCGGATCAATGAGAAGGATGTCATCAATTTGTTGTTGAGCCTGCTTTCGGCGACATTTATCTGTTCTTCTTGCAATGGTGGTTCTTCCCCACCGATAATTAGATCCTCGAGGTGTAACTTTGATCACGGCTAACCAATTTATTCCGATTCTCTCATTCGGGGGTATGGAAGAAAGCTAACTTGGTCTGCTTGTGAAGCTAAGATGAAAGGCTCGAATTTGTTGTACCTTCGTCCACCATTGACATCAACTACACCAAATTTGTTAAACCAGACACCTCTGTCCACGATAGGGTCAAACCATTCACATTTGAAAAGAACTCATTTCAGCTTCAAGATTCCTGGGAATTCCACTTCAATAATATCCGTCAAGATACCGTAGAAATCTGTTTCGCCTTTCACACATATTCCATAGTTCTGGTCTCGCTGCCTACCATACTCATATGTGTGAAAAGTATAGCCTCGTGTGAAATGCATCTGTGATGTGGTAACCTTTACACGTGGAGCTTGAATTACTTCATGTAACCACTTAGGATAATCTGGATCGTCTTCATAATCAACATGCAAAATTAAGAGTTTCATATTATACATTGTATGAAAAATTCTGCAAAATTAAAAGTTAGAGTAATACGAGTCATAACCACTAAATAAAGTGTTGATCTTTTCTTTTGTCTACATGACTTGTAGATATACCTTGGAATGTTTCTTGACTTGAGAAACAAACATGCTATAAAATCACAAATTTTATGGAAATTAATATACTATATATATATGTATTTAAAATTAAACTTATATATGTATTTAGAATTGTCAATATATGTTACCTTTCAAAATAGCATCAAAGGATCATCGCATTGAGTAGAATATAGATGTGTGCACTATGAGCGTCTTCTTCACTCGACCACCAAACCACTTTTAATTTTCCACCGAAGTCGACCTATCGGCTAAAGATGTCGGAACACCAGCAACTGCATATGTTAGCGACACCACCATCATCGTATCTTCTTGGAGCTCTTTTCGAGTAATGCATTTTGACGAAAGTAATACGATGTGAAGTGAGAAGTTTCTTCCGTCAAACTTCCCGCAATTATAGAACCTTCAACTTCGCAAGATTTTTGCTTTTCCTTCAAATATTTCATTGCTCGTTCATCTGATACATCATCCGTAATGTACGGTCCACAGTAATGCCTCATATGGAAGGTGGACAGCTAGGTGTTCCATGGCGTCAAAAATCCAGGTGGAAATATCTTCTCCAAATTGCACAATAAGATGGGAATGTTCTCCTGCGGTTATTCGGCGACTTCTTCTTTAAGAGTCGTGTGCTCGGATCCACGAAAAATGCTCCAATGCCTTGTATATTCCAAATACAATGAAACACATTATTAGTCATATATAATAGCAAACTAAACCATTTTAAAATAACGTGTTAATATATATATATACCTGCAAGTGCTTCATGTATGCGTTTGTTGGAAGTAGCTCCGCAAATGCAAATGGAAGGGCGTTGCATAAAGACATGACAATCATGACTCTTCATCCCGGAGAACTTTTGACCTTTTTCAACACATCTTGAGAGATTTGAAACATACCCATCAGGAAACTTCACTTCGATGCAACCCAAATAACAACACCGACTTTTTTTGAAGATAATCGAAATATGGGAACCGGAGCTTGTCCATTGCTTTTTATATGTAACTCACTTCTTGCAAATGTCCGCAAGTCCAACCTCGATTTTATGTTGTCTTTTGTCTTCCACAGGACATTCAATATTGTATTCATGATGTTCTCAAAGAAATTCTTCTCTATATGCATCACATCGAGGTTGTATGCCAGAAGAAGATCCTTCAATACGGCAACTCCCAAAATATACTCTTCTTGTGCCAGTTATGATGAACACCATAAGAATCAGGCATACACGGACATGCCAATTACCACCACGCGGAGCTGTTTCCAATGCTCCATAGTAATCGAAGTTGCGCTCAATTTGTTCTCCGTTAGATATGGATGAGGTGTGTCTCGACAACCCTTTTGTGCTTAAACAATTTCTTGTTTCTTGGTATGGGTGGCCAGCGGAAGAAATCGATGGTGACAATCGAACCAACTTGTCTTCTACCATTTTTTAGTTGAAGCGAATCTGTCGTTCCATTACAATATGGACAGGCTAATCTACCATGTGTTGTCCATCCAGACAACATCCCATAGGCAGGAAAGTCACTTATGGTCCACAAAAGCATCGCCGCATCGTAAAATTAGTCTTCGTTGAGCAGTCATGCGTCCTTACTCCCGTAAACCACAAATCCTTCAACTCTTTTATAAGTGGTTGCGGAAAACATCGAGACCTTTTGGATGGTTCGAACCAGGTATTAATATGGTCAGAATATCAACTCCGTAAATTGCACATCTCGGGCGTTGATGGCGAAGAAAGATGGCCACAATGAATATTGTCTCCACGATATTCGAATGGACTAAATCCATATGTGCATAAACCGAGATACACATTCGCTATTGCTAGCGAATTCGGATATACTTTGTTAAAATGTTTCAGGCTCTTGCATCGATGGATGAGTCATCTCACCATCCGCCTGAGTATGCTCGGCATGCCATCTCATCTTCCCAAAGCGCTTGCCGATTGATACAATCTTTTAAATCTGTTCAGAATTGGTAGGTACCACATCCTTTGGTACGGTACTCTATTACGCCCGCCCTCGGCTTGAATCGGCTTCTTGCAGAATCGACATTCTTCTAACTTCTCATCAACTCCCGGTAGATCATGCGGTTGTCGATGCAAATGTCAATCATCTCCGAAGGCAACCCAAGACTATAGACCAGCACGAATCTCATAGTAAGAATCAGCGGACTCATTGCCTTAGGCAAATACTCTTTAAACAAGTCTGCCCATTCATTCATGCAACTTTCGTGATTGTGATCAGTTTTATATTCATCATTCTAGCGATAGCGATAATTTAGAGACCTTCTCTACAACCAACGTAAAGTGGCTGATTTGACGCATTCAACATTTCATAAAACTTTTGGCATCTATGTTAGGTTCTTCATCTTAGTCATGAGCTACGAATGCATCAGCTACCATATCATGAACCCTATCACAATCTACCACTACCATCGCTCTTCGATGGTTATGTTCATTAAGCAAATGATGATCAACCAGTTCTTCACGAAAGTTGCTATTACTACTACTAGCTTCATTCTGATCATAATTATAACCTTCTCCATGATGAAACCAGATATAGTAATTTGGCGTGAAACCTCTATTTATTAAATGCTTCCAAACATTGTCACGATTTGCCAATTTAGAATTGTTGCATTTCCTACAAGGGCAGAACATCTTACCACTTTCTTGGGCGGTGTGGAATCGCTTGATGCATAAATGTCTCCAGCCCCAAGATATTCTTCGTCACTCTTCGTTAGCATCTCTATGCATATACATCCACCTTGAACTCAAAAATATTCCGGACATGGACATAATTTTTTTTATAACTTTTTATTTGTTGGTGTGTCTAAAATGAGATTCAAACGTCCATATTTATAGGAAATTTTCGAATCTGGTTGTTGAGATTAGCGAGAAATTAAGTACGAAAATATAATTAGGTGAAACAAAAAAAAACGTGTTTCAATTATTTCGTGGTTAATTCCTCGTCCAATTTTAACCATGTAAATACGAAGCTATATTTACGTCGACTTTACGAGGAAATCACTTTTCCTCGTAACGTCGACGTCATCCACGTAAAGCCGACGTCAATTTACGTGTTCCTTACGAGGAAAAGCTATCCACGTTATTTAACGAGGAAATAACGTGGGCTTCTTTTTTCCTCGTGAGTTCATCGTAATATCCACGTTATTTAACGAGTAAATATTTTCCTCGTTAATCTTCCTCGTCAAAACCCAGCTTTCTTGTAGTGGGTATGTTCCTTGTTGTTCAAACGATTGAGCTTAGGAAAAGCCAGAACCGGCGCACTTGTACCTGCAATTAAGAACACATATGCAAATGAGGAATTTTAGTTGGCAAGACTTAAAATATGTAGCTTTTTCATTGTGGTCAGCTATACATCACCTTAAACAGAGGCGGTCCATCAAGCTATTAGCAGAATGCAGAATGCAGAATGCAAAATTCAAAAGACAAAGGATTGTTTTAAACATGCAACGACACAACCCTAGATTCTTGTGATGCATAGTTAGAAACACAAGGAACATGATAGTACCTTGCTGCTCTTCTTCATCGCTTCTCGTCTCTGTTCAGAGACAGTGTTTGGTTTCCCGATTTCTTTGGCTAAATCATTCTACAGCTCCGAATCGCTCACTTTTTCTTCTTCTGATCCCCGTATGGCCACTACGTCCTGTTTCCCTAATTGTATAGCAGGAGGAACATCTGCTCTGAATTCACTTAGATGGCTCAGATCCAGTAGCTTGATCAATGTGATCTGCAATTCGTTCTTAATAATTATGTTAATCCTTCTTCCTTCTTTGTTCATACTGTTGTTTCTGGGATCAAACCACAAGCTGTCTAGCCTTAGCACAGAAAATCCATGCAATATATATATATATATATATATATATAAATCGATAACCTAAAAAGGATCCATAGAAGAAGCAAGGAATTGAGAACATGATATGTTCAGTAAAGGTAGTTAACGTCTTCATTTTTGGTCGAAAGTTCGCGAAGAAAAATAAAAAAATTTCTAATCAGTATCTCAAGAGATGGAATTTATCTCCGTAAAATTTTAACTACAAATCATTATCAGATAATTCCAAATAACTTTTCAGATGTTTCATTTCATGAAATCTTTATTTTCCAATAAGGGGTGATTTGATGGAATTTGTATAAATGATAAGTCCAATAAGCAAGGATTTAAGGTAACTTTTATAAATTCCTGATCCAATAAGGTGAGATTTGAGAAAAAAAATTAAATCCCACCAAATCATCATTCCAATAAGCCTCCCTAAGTGTTGAGTCCTTTTGGCCATATCAAACAAAGGGTAAGTGTTGCTTCCTTTTGCATATTATAATTGAGTTATTCATGGGTTCACCCCCTAGGGTGAACCTTTAGGTTCAACAACCAATAGAAAGTTGTCATTTTAGATTCAATATCTTTTAATTAAGGAAACCAAATAACTTGCCAAATTATATTATTTTTTCAAAATAAAATTTAAAAATAAATAAAAATAAAATAGTATATAAAAACGAATTAAAAAAAATTAATGTTATCAACAAAACACTAAACCATAAACTCTAATCCTAAACCCTAAACCCTTGGGTAAACCCTAAACCCTTGGATAAATCTAAACCCTTGGAAAAACACAAAACATTTGGATAAATTCTAAACTATAAATCTTAAACACTAAACACTAAATCTTAAAAACAAATATTTTTTTAAAAATAATCTTTTTGAGAACTTTTATTATTTTTTATTTATTTAATCTTTTTTTTTTTATTTTAAAAGCATAATATAATTTGGTAATTTATTTTGTTTCCTTAATTAAAAAATACTAGATTTAAAATGACAACTTTCTATTGGTTGGTGAACCTATAGGGGGTGAACCCAAGAAAAAATCTAATTTAATTAGCTGTGAGCGATGCTAGATTTTTTTTTTGAATACTAGATATTTTAAGAAACAAATTTACTATTTTTTATTAATAAAAAGAGTTTATATTTACTATTTTTATTAATAAAAGTGTTTATGTGACACGCAAACATATTTCCATTTATTCTATTATTATTTTAATTTTCTTTTTCTATTTGTTTCTCTTTGATTAAAAAAGATTGGTATATCATTATCAATTAACTTCACAATATTTTTTTAACTATGAATTCTAAACATTATCTAACTAATAATTTGTATTTTATAAACTGTTGATAAAGATGCTCTAAGACTTAGCGAGTATATAAGAAGGCTATCCCCTCGCTGTAAATCATCTCTCTTTTATTTTACAAACTCAAAATCTCAAACAGTTGCGCAAAACTCTCATGAATTCTTCTCTGAAGGTATGTTGTTTCTTTAATCTCCTGATCCATCTGTTGCTTATTTTCTAACCTTGAATTCATAGTGATTTTCTTGTTGGATAAGCTTCTTTGGTAGAATCTGTGGAAAATTCTGTGTGATTTGTGTGTACTAACTAGAATTGCACTTTACGTTTTTTTAGATGGTGATGCGAATCTTCGTGAAGACTCTTACAAACAAGACCATAACTCTTTACGTCCGAAGCTCAAGCACCATTAGCCACGTCAAGGCAAGGGTACATATAAAGGAAGGAGTCTCTAGAAACAAGCAGAGGCTTATTTTTGACGGAAATCAGATGGAGGATCACCGTACCATGGCTGATTACAATATCCAAAAAGATTCAGTTCTGCACTTGGTTATTAGGTTGGGAGGAATGATGAAAATCTTCGTAAATACTCATACAGACAAGATCACAACTCTTTGCGTCCAAAGCTCAGACACTATTGGCGACGTCAAGAAAACGATACGATTTATGGAAGGAATCCCTAGCGACAAGCAGAGGCTTATCTTTGTCGGAAATCAGATGGAGGATCACCGTACCTTGGCTGATTACAATATGGTCTTCGGCATGTAAGAAGGCTATCACCGTAGGTCGGGAGGATTTATGCAAATCTCTGTTAAGTTCCTTGAAGGCAAGACCATAGCCCTTGTGGTCCACAGCTCAAGCACCGTTGACAACCTCAAGACAATGATACAACGTAAGGAAGGATTTCGTACCGACCAGCAGAGGCTTATCTTTGTCGGAATTCAGATGGAGGATGACTGCACCTTGGCTGATTACAATATCCAACAAGACTCAACTCTCCACTGTGTTCTCAGGTTGAGTGAAAGTATGCGTATCTTCATAATGAATCTTACGGGCAAGATTATAACCCTTGATGAGGTCAAAAGCTCAGACACCGTTAAAAACGTCAAGGCCAGGATCAAAGATAAAGAGGGGGTCCCTACGCACCAGCAGATGTTGTTCTTTTGCGGTCAACAGCTCGATGATGGCCGTAGCTTGGCGGATTACAACATCTGGAAGGAATCAATCCTTTTTTTACGTGCTGAGATGCAAATATTTGTGAGAACACCCATTGGTAAAACCATTACCTTAGACGTCGACAGCTTAGACATGGTTGAGGATTTAAAGAGAAAGATTAAAGATAAGGAAGGGACCCCACCAGACCTACAGCGAATCATTTATGCTTGTAAACAACTCGAGGATGGTCGCAGGCTTGCATATTATAATGAGTTATTCTTGGTTCATCTCCTAAGATGAACCTATAGATTCACCAACCAATAGTAATTGGTTATTTGATATTTGATATCTTTTAAAAAAGGAAACAAAATAACAGTATTTAAAATAAAAAGATAAAATATAGCTAAAAATAGTAGTAAGTGAAAAAAAAAAATTAATATTATTAAAGCCGTCGGCACAATACTAAACCCTAAATCCTAAACCCTAAATCTTAAACCCTAAATCATCCGGTAAATCCTAAATCCTAAAAAAAAATACTAAATCATAAATCTTAATAACACTAAACCCTAAATCCTAATCATTAAACCCTAAACCCTTGGGTAAACCCTAAATCCTAAATCTTAAATCATAAACCCTCCGATAAATCCTAAAGCCTAAAACAAAATATTAAAACTAAATCTTAATAATAGTAAACCCTAAATCCTAATCACTAAACCCTAAACCCTTGGGTAAACCATGAACCCTTAGATAATCATAAACTCTGGGTTCATAGTTCTGGGGCTTAGTATTAAGATAGGGATTAGAAATAATAAGATTTAGTTTGTAATATTTTGTTTTAGGGTTTAGGATTTATCGGAGGATTTAGGGTTTAAGATTTAGGATTTAGGGTTTAGTATTGTTCTGACGGTATTAACAATATTAATTTATTTATTTTTTCACTTACTACTATTTTTAGCTATATTTTATTTTTTTATTATAAAAATACAATATAATTTGAAATTTTTTTATTATTTTATTTTCTTTTTTAAATGATATCAAATATCAAATAACCAAATACTATTGGTTGGTGAAACTAAGAATTAGTCAATTGTAAAGTCCTTAAAGCCTTGAAAGCTTAATCCCCAATCACAACCGAAGAAAACTAAGCGTTGTCTTTCTTTTCCTATTGGGCTTCTTCTTGGTCATGGGTTGGTCAACATTCAGAAATTTCCATGGGCTGCTCTGTGTTATTCATTGGGCTTCGGTTACAAATTATGAGTCTCGTTATAGGGACTTTGTTAGGATGCTAAACTGAGTTCATTACTTCTTGTGAGGTTAGAGTTAATATGGGTTTTACTAAGGTGTATCATGTAATTGCGTACTACTTTGCTACATTTAATTTTATACCTTGTCTAGTTTTACAGATCAATTTTAGTTGTTGTCAAAAAAAAAAAAATTTAGTTAAAATTCTAATCAAATAAGCTAAACAGTGATAATCACTACTGCTTAACGGATATGCGGGGAGAGTAATCGGCACTGGTGGATACATTTAACCCAACGTAACATTATTTCTCAATACTTTTTCCATTCCACAAAGATAGTAGCTTGTGAAACGAACTTAGGGACAAGAAGACTACGGAAAAAAGAACATGAGGAAAATAATGAAACACGTGGCCAAAAAAAACCAGAAAAGCAAGTAAAGGAAAGATAAAGAAAAGCAAGGGGATTTGAGTGGCAGATGGGTTCGAACGTTGTTCAAGTGAGGGCAGAGAAAGGGTTTTAACCAACTAGGCAGCAGAATACACTGTTTTCCTAAGTATGTTAATGTAACTCTACATTTTCAGGGCAGCTGCCCCCATGCTGAGTTTTTTTCTGCTGGTTAACAAGAAACTTGCACTTATAGCCGGGACTAATCCCGTGGCAGCTACTAAGAACAACTTGCTGAAATGACGTGCACAACAAGTTGCTCTTCACATGGACATATTTACACCTAGTAACCATGTACATCAATTATAGATAGGTCCTTCTAAAAAGTACATAGGCTGCTTCTGCTTGCTTAATAGTTTAGGAAGCAGATTTTAAAAATCTGTTATTAACTCAATTACACTACTAGTTTATTTCTTGACAAACAAGCACAACAACACATGGGAAGTAGAAACCTTCCAAAGTTTTTTCTTAAATAAAAGAAACAAAATAATCAATTGAAGAGGGGAACTCTCCGAGTCCTTCTCGTACCTTATATATGTGCACATGCAGAAGAGGGCATTTTCAGTAATTCACGACTCAATTGAAAGTTCCATCTATCACTCACTCGTCTTCGTTTCCGACGAGGATGAAAGTGAAAGGAGCAAACTTGTAGCCATCGCCTTCGTAGAACTTGTTCTGATACTCCACCCAGTGAAGACGCAGGGCGTGAAGGAACGCGCTCAACGTCTCCATCAACAGAAGCACTCCCACCGTTGCAGAGATGAAGACCAGGATCCCAACGATCAGGATCAAGAAATTGTTGAAACCGTTGTCGTTGAAAAAAAAAGAAGAAGAGAGTATAAGATGTTATACGAAGAGATCTTCTATTGATTGTATAGATACCATCTCCTCTGTTTTAGGAAAATCTGTTTATATCTAACTTAGTCCCCAAGTCTTGAGTCCATATATAATCTCATGACTATTGTCATTGTAGCAATAAGATCGACACATTCCTTACAGAGAGAGATTGTGTTGTTATTAATATTTGGAGAGCAAGTGAAGATCTAACTGCATTTACTTACCCCGCTGCCATAAGGAGAACTTTCTCGTAGAAGACTGAAGACTGACGACAACTCCGAGTGGGCAAGACTGAACAAGTAAAGCATATGGATTAGTAATAACATGCTAGAGTCTGTTTCGGACAATACCAAAATAACAATACTCTGGCGAATCATGATGAGTCTAGATTATATCTGACTGGCTAACTAGGAAGTCGTTGGAGTAGTAATTTGTACCTGAGGGCCCATAGACGAAGATAAGAAGCAGTGTTGGAAACAGCTCCAAGCACAAACTCAATGGTGTGAATGAGCTGGTGCACAAAGATTTCGCTGAATTCAAACTCTTCCTGTGCATGAGATCCCCCATTTGTTTCTACTTGAAGACTCTCATCTGTCTCTTCAAGCTGTGCGTATGACTGACCTTGATGTCTCTTGAGAAAAGTACAAATCAAGTTTCATTTTTGTCTCATGTATTTCTCATTAATTTATCTTGTTTTTGCAGATTTTTAATGGTTCTAATCTTCCACTCCTTTAAAGGTAAATCTATAAGTTTTAGATATCTAGTTTTGTATGTTCTATAAAGGTAGATCTATCTAATCTTTCACTCATTTTTTCTGTTTTGAAGACATTTGAACATTTTTGGATATGCAGATTTTTCAGATCTGAGTTTGGATATGCAAGTTTTTCAGATCTGGACCAGACTCTAGAAGACTTCCTGGAAATCTTCTAGGAGAGTCTTCTCCCATGTCTCTTCTTCCATAACAGATTTGAGCGTTTTGGTAAGTTTTTATGTCTGATTTTCCTTCATTTGGTAGTCTTCTATTGCATAAAGCTCTTATCTTTTTTTCCAAATTAAATCTCTCAAACCTCTCTTTAATCTCTTTAAACTTGAAAACACCAAACTTTATATCAATTTCTCATTTTTTGTCTCATGTCTTTCTCACTGATCTTACCTTTTTTTGCAGATTTTTAATCAGATAGTTCTCATCTTTCACTTAGATATGTATTTTGGTGTGTTCTATAAAGGTAGATTTATCTAATCTTCCACTAATTTTCTCTGTTTTTAAGCCATTTGAATGTTTTTGGATATGCAGGTTTTTCATATCAGGATTTGGATATGCAGGTTTTTCAGATCTGGGTCAGACTCTTGAAGAATTCTGGAAAGTCTTCTAAAATATAATGCTTGAAGACTTACGGAAGACTTCTGGAAATCTTCTAGGAGAGTCTTCTCCCATGTCTCTTCTTCCATAACAGATTTGGCGTTTTGGTAAGTTTTATGTCTGATTTTCCTTCATTTGGTAGTCTTATTGCATAAAGCTCTTATCTTTTTTCCAAATTAAATCTCTCAAACCTCTCTTTAATCTCTTTAAACTTGAAAACACCAAACTTTATATCAATTTCTCATTTTTTGTCTCATGTCTTTCTCAATCGATCTTACCTTTTTGCAGATTTTTAATCGGATAGTTCTCATCTTTCACTTAGATATGTATTTTGGTGTGTTCATAAAGGTAGATTTATCTAATCTTCCACTAATTTTCTCTGTTTTTAAGCCATTTGAATGTTTTGGATATGCAGGTTTTTCATATCGATTTGGATATGTGTTTTTCAGATCCGGTCGACTCTTGAAGAATTCTGGAAAGTCTTCTAAAATATAATGCGCCAGAAGACTTCTGGAAGACTTCCTGGAAGTCTTCTGACAGAGTATTTGGAAGACTTATGGGAAGTCTTCTCAGAAGTCTTCTAACATATAATGCGTTAGAAGACTTTTCTCGAAGTCTTCTGACGAGTCTTCTACCATATCAAGTGGAGTCCAAGCTTGTCTTTGAGGAGAAATGACTATAATAGTTTTGATTGTAGTCTGTTTTGTGATTTGTATGTGCACTCTTTTAGTTGTGAATTTTTTGTAAATTTTGAAGAGATATTAATGAAAACAATTTGGTTAATATATTCATTTTCACAATATTATCTTGCCAAAAGTACTTGACATTACTGAAATTATTGATACAACTTCAATGGCAAAACATAATAATACTAAGGGAGAAGACTCCTCAAGAAAACTTAGCCAAATTCACAAAATATCAAACTTTACAAAAGTTCAAAAATATAACATTTTCACTAGAAGACTTCTGGGAAGTCTTCCGGAAGACTTTCAGAAGACTTCTCGGAAGACTTAAATTTAAAGCGGGAAATTTAAGCGGAAAACTGAAATTTAAGCGGGAAACACATATTTTAAGTGAAAATTGAAATTTCAAATTTCATGAAAGTTAAAAAGTATATCTTATGATCTAAGAAGATACATTAAACCATATGACTTGATATTCTTGAAGTCAATTCACTTTTGAAAGTTAAAACCCATATCTTATAGTTACTTAAAAGTTTACAAAAACTAACAAGTTTCGGATCATCTAGAAACTTTAATAAACATGAATGTTGATAACCTCATAAATATCACCAATTAAGTTATAAATTTCATTCAGTAGCCCCAATATTGACTAATATACATGAATTAACAAAAAAATGTTCCAAAGTATTTATAGTTTTTGAGAAAATGAAAGTTTTCTGGGATAAACAAGTTAGTTTTGCAATTGACCGAATTGTGTTAGAAATTTGACTTTTCTAGAAGACTTACATGGAATTCTTCCAGCCGAAAAATAAAAAGTTAAATAATAAATTTCTCTAGAAGACTTACATGTAAGTCTTCTCAGGTTACTTTTGCAATGGAAAACTAAAACTTAAATATTTTATTTTTCCTAGAAGACTTACTTGTAAGTCTTCTAGAAAAGTCAAATTCGACACAATTTGGTCAATTACAAAACTAACATATTTATCCTAGAAGACTTACATGTAAGTCTTCTAAGTCGAGAAGACTTACATGGAAGTCTTCTAAGACTTACATGGAAGTCTTCTAGGAAAAATTAAATATTTAAGTTTTAGTTTTCAATTGCAAAAGTAACCTGAGAAGACTTACATGTAAGTCTTCTAGAAAAGTCAAATTTCTGACACAATTTGGTCAATTACAAAACTAACATATTTATCCTAGAAGACTTACTTGTAAGTCTTCTAGTTTTTTTTTGTTAACAAAGAAAATTTGGAAGACTTCCAGGAAAGTCTTCTAACTTAAAGTCCGAGAAAGCCAATTGCAAAACTAACATATGCATTGACCAGAAGCCTTCCATGTAAGTCTTCTAAGTCGAGAAGACTTACACGGAAGTCTTTTGACGAACAGATCTGGAAAAAAATCAATTTCATACTTTCAACCAGTGAGATAACTTGATTAGTTTCTCCTAACACACAGAACTTCACCACGAAACAGAGCCACTTGTTAATAACAAAGAATCATGAGTTTGAACCTTACAAAGTTTAGAAACAAAATCTTGGGTTTTTTGGATGAATATAGAGAAAAAGTGAAAGAGATGTAGTTTTTGAGCATAAGAAATGAGATATGATAATTAAAAATCTATTTTAGGTGCATTAAGAGCTTCAAATTGGTTGTTCATGGTGGTTGTGTATTGATGTCAATGGCAATATTGTAAATACTTGAGGAAGATGAGGATGATAGAGTAAAACATTCAATTTCGAAAAAAAAATGGCATTTTCGTGAATAATCAGAACTTCTGGGGTGAAATGGGTAAATGAAAATTTCAAAAAAATTAAAGATTAGTTTTGTGTTTGACCTTTTGTTTTGGGTCATATTTGCAAAAAATCCTAAAATGTTTAACAAAATTTAGTTGGTGTATTTTTATGGAATTTTCCCTATCTTATATAAACAAAATAGGCAATACTTTATTTTAATAATTGTATGATATGTATTTATTGGAAACAAATTTAATCATAAATGGAATTTGAATATCTATTATTTTATTTTAAACACCTTTTTGTTTTAAGATAATTTTCCGCTAAGCAAATCCATGAGAAGAATATAGTTTTATTTAGGCCTGGGTATTTCAGGTATCTGTTGGGTTTGGTTCGAGTATTTCGGATTTTGGGTTATTCTGGTAGAGGGTCAAAGGATCCATTTACTGCTTGATCTATTTTCAGTTCGGTTCGGTTCGGATAGTTTCAGGTTCGGTTCGGATAGTAAAACTAGAAACCAGAGAATACTCGAAAATAATTTGGTTCTCATTTGGTTCTGGTTCCAATAATTCAGGTAGTTTGGATAGTTCGAGTAAAATATCGGTTATTTAGGATAAAATATCAAATAATTTAGTTATCTTCAAATATTTTTGGATTCTTTTAGTAAAATTTTAAGTTATAATATATATTTCGTTATGTCATATGTATTTTATAATTAATATTTTTATATATTCAGATACCCGTTCGGTTTGGTTATATGGAATATAGAAATATAGGAACCATTCAGGTATTTTAGGGTCTTCAGTTCAGTTTCGATTCAGGTATTTTTATTCGGTTTCGATTCGATTCTGGTTCAGTTCTTCGGTTCCAGTATTTTTGTCCAGGCCTAGTTGTAAATATGGCAAAGAATTACTCACGAAATTGAGATATTGGTGATATCTACCATCTAAATAGATCGTTGGTTGGACCAAAATTTTATTAATGATTTTATACCAAGAGATTTGAGTTTCAATTTCCAGAAAAAAACATGACTATGCGAATTAGACTTACAGAATATCATGACACAAAAACTACCGTCAAATATAGATCCCATAAAACAACTTAAATACGTAGTTATGTGTGAATCTTCATAAAACATATCAAATTGTGGGTTATATAATCATTTGTAATATTTGTCATAGTTTTTTTTGCCTCGCGTTACATAAAGTAGACCATTGATGTTGACTATATCCTTTAATACGAAAACATAAAAGTGGATTCAATATGGAGTAGAAAACGTCTAGTTTGGTGAGGGATTTATATAGACAACGTTCGTTTCTGGTATGGTTAAATTTATAATTTAAGTAGCTGAGTAAATAACAAAAGGGAAAATGAAACCATAGCAAGAAACTTCCTAAAGCTGCTTTATTACGTGGAAACGGAATTGGGTACGTGAATGCGGAAGTGTATGGAATCACAGAAACAAGTTTTTTTTAAAAAAATTAGGAAGTGGATACGTGTTCGAAGCGTATATCCATATATATATATATTAAAATATAAAAAAAATTTATAATATTTAGGATTAAAAATTATATTATTTAAATATAAAATAAATAATTTATTCATTTATAATAATTTTTGAATGATTTCATATTAAAACTGTGAAAATACATATAAATTAAATTTAAAAGAAATTATTATATTAATTATTTTAATAGTTCATAAATTTATTGACATTATATTTTAATATATACTATATCTTTAAAATAAAAACTTCAATGCATAAAGTAATTCATAGTATTAGTTTTAATATTTGTATATTTCTATTATCTCTATTTCATTACTATTAAATTAAAAACTTTGATTTTAATGTTTTTTTTATTGATTTATGGTATTGTGTTTTTTTAAATGGAAGCGTGATTCCAAGACGGAATTGTAAGCTTGCAACGTGTTTTAAATAGAATATTCTAGAAGCGTTTTGGAAACGAGATTCCGTAAGCTTCCACAAGGTTTCGATTCCGATTTCTGTTCCGAAACGAGAAGCGGACGTCCGATGAAGTTTCCATGCAACTTATAGTTAGTTAATATAATGTGTCTAACACATTCACGTGCGGCTCGTTCTAGCACGTACCGTTTTCTAGACTTGGAAAATACACACACACAAAAATGGGTATCAAACCTTTTTCTTACCAAGTTGCATTGAGACAGTCCAAGTAACAGAACAATGATCATAGAATGAACTTTATGTGAAGTTCTTTTAGTTTTCTTTGGGAAAATCCTGAAGCAAAACTATGTTTTTGCGATGGATGTTATCTAGTCGTCTTATATATAAACTATACAGTACATCGAAAAGCAAACTATCACCGAGTCGAAAGAAAGTTGCGTGTCTCAAAAAGAAATTTGTATAATTATTAGATTTGTCGTCATATCATCATGGTCGGCCCTGCACCAGACCCAATGAAACATTCGTCTCAAGCCTCAAAAATTTTTGAAAAAATTATATGGACATAAGTTTCCAAATTTGTAAAGAAAAAAATTTAGGCTCCCAAATTATTGAATTCTTTCTTAACTCGTTTACAGCCCCCAAAATCTCAGGACCGGTTATGCATATCATGTATGTATGTTGATACGACAAAGTAAATTAAGGTCAGATCTTGCTAAGCAGTTCTTCTTGCTCTCTTCATTTACTTGGATTGTCTGCAACCTTTTAAGGATTAAAGGACACATCTTCTCTAATAAATCCTCATGACAACAACAAAAAATAAGAGAAGAGAAAGAGTTTCTGGTTTGTAAAGCTCTCAACAAATCTTCAGAAACCAATTACACTAGTTTCATTCAAATGATCGACAAAATTTTTGTGTAGAATCCTTCTGCCAAATTTTTGTGTAGAATCCTTCTGCTTATCTTTAGCTTTCTCAAAGTAATGAAGATTGACCATATCAGCTTTGAGCTCCAAGATAACTAACAAACTTAACAAAAACTCTTAATTTATATAGTTTGAATATATTTTATATTAAAATTTATTTAACAATACTCTAAATTCAATTCTTTGTACTCTAATTTCTAATTAATTTATTCAATCAAGTGAATTTTCATGTAGGTCAATGGAATGTATTTATTTCTATTAAAATATAATTGAGTCTCGAGTTTCATAGTTCAACGGAATATATGAATCAGGGGCGAACCCACATGGAGAGGAGTGGGTTACTTGACACCACAAAAATGTAATAAAATATTGTTTTGTGTAAGAAGTTGTGTAAGAATCGGTAGCTGTGTTGGTATAGTTATGGTTCCCCAAATCCCGGGTTCGATGCCCTCCAGTAACACATGTAACTTTTTTGACCCTAGTCAAAAAAATTTTCTGGATGCGCCCCTGATATGAACCAAATCCTAACCACAACATATAATATTACTAGGATCGGTCCGCCTTACGAGCGGAAATTTATAATAAAAACTGTTTTATAGTATTTTTATGAAATATTTATAATCATTGTAGATTGAAAACGATATCATAGACAAACAAATGATAAAAATAATCTTAAGATCATATTTTTTTTTAAGTTTGAATTAAAATGACAGTAACTATCAGTACTGTCATTATTTCCTATTTCTTAGAGAATACAAAATAAGCAAAAAAATAATTCAGAAAATGTAATAATATCAATATTATTATCATTTATATTATTATTATTATTATTATTATTATTATTATTATTATTATTATTATTATTATTATTATTATTATTATTATTATTATTATTTATATTTGAGTTTGACATAAAAAATATAGTTTAAATAAATAATACTAATTTTTTTCAAGAATATTTAAGGCTTAAAACACCTTTCGCAAATTATTCTTTTCATGATAATAAATTAGTATATCTCCAAGCTAAATTATTTAAAATATAATTTAATTGATAAAATAATTAAATATCAATTTTTAAAATGCTATATATATAGTTTAATAGTATCATAAATAATAATTAATATTTTCTAATTTAACAGGAAAATGATGTTCTAGAATATATTTGTTTCAGATCATAATTATGTCAATATTAGTGAAACTTTAGTGATTTACTGGTTATGTTTTGTAATTTACTATAGCTTTTGTTGAACTGTGTTTAGTAACAAAATTATTTGTAAGGAATTTTTCTCATGATATTTTGAAATACTGTTTTAAAATAGTATTTTATAAATTAATGAAATAGCATATTTCTGTAGCAAATTTTAACTTAGTTAAATACCACTGCATATCAAATAATTTATTATCAATTGAAAGTGATTTTATTATATATTCCCCATTTTTTGGTTATTATTATTTAAAATTATAGGTTTATCTAACTAATAAGAATATTTTCATTGTAATCATGTAATTATTTTACATTTTTAATACTGGTTTTGCCTCTATTATAATAATAAATATAATAAAATTATTCAGATTTACAGTTGTGATTCACCATATAATTTTTTTTCTCTAATATAAATTTGTTTCTGAATATATTTTACACATTTTCTGTGAAATCCATTGTTTTAAATTATGCAAAAAGTACAATTTAACTATCATTTTTTTCATCTTGATAACTTATCAGGTTACTATTTAAAGATTTATGCATCTATTTTTTAATGATCAAGTAAACCATATTATCCAATTAAGAATTATTTTTTAAAAAATATTATTGTTTAGTTTTCAAGGTATAATTAGTGATTATATTATTATTTTTATTTCCTTTTGTAGTGTAACTTTTTTTACATTGGTTATAATTAAATTAACTGCTAACCAAATTAAACTAAGGTTAGGATTTAGAAATGGCGGAGAAGAGTATAGTAACGTTGGAATGACTTAACCTTTTTTTTTGAACACAGACAACAAACTTCATTAATAGCTAGCGTTAGGTGAGGGAATTAACATCCTCATCTACTACAATTCTTTGTTATGCAAGACAGTCTGCAACAACATTTTCCAAACGGAAGATCCATCCAAAAGAGATGGCCTCAAAATATGAAGCTAAACTACAATATCCGATACAATTCCATAAACCTCTGGAACTGGTTATTCCTTCCTGATGCAGGCAATAAGCTGTTTAGAATCTGCTTCACATCTGACATGGCGAACTCTTTGCATTTGGCGAGTGCTTCTCTCATTGCTATACTCTCTGCCATCAAAGGGCTGGAGACATGTTCTTCCACTACTGAGAACTTCATCGGTCCATCCTCTCCGTAGATGACCATCCCAAACCTGAAATATTGCGGTTCTCCTTCCAAGAGGCAGCAGATCTCGTCACGGTAAAAACTTACTGGTGGCACAGCTACAGTCTCTGTTTCTGTGGGATTATTTAACCGTTTTGTGATTCCCTCGCAGCTGATAATGCAGTTGAGACTTAAAATTCTAGGAATAGACATAAATATTTGAACCTCTCTGAGGATCCAAGAAAATTATAAGAGATCGATGAGCCCGCATAGAACACGTAAAGTCACTTCAATGAGAAGGTTAAGAAGCACTTTGTAGTTGTAACTGTGAGAAACGGTGAGCAAACAATATCCGATAATAAATTTGTGTTTGAGTAGAGAAATAAGACTTCCAAGAAACCAACAGAAAAAAAAAACTTTTGACTCATCTGATGACTATTTTGGTTCATGAGGCTAGGTTCCTCAGATTAGGAAACGGGAAAATTCTATGATTCGTCTTGCCATATCTTTTGAATGAACTTTCTCTCAAGACATCATCTTTCTTTGTCCTCCTCAAAGAGTCCCTCAGGAAGGTAATTGTGCTTCATACAAAAAAGGAACTGCAAGTAAACTAAACCAAACATCAGCACTTTAAACATAAAACATAAAACACAAAGCCCAAATAAAATCTATGTCAATGTTGTATTTTTTTTTTTTGAACATATGTCAATGTTGTATCTATGTTGATCTTTGAGGAAATGATGATCAAAAGCTGGTTGATTATGTGATAATAACACAACATTACATCTCTGTTTGGGGTTTGTTATCACATCCAAAAGTTATTGTTCCTTTAAAAAGTCTCGACACAGTTTGAACTTATTGTTCAATTAGTACAAAATAAAAAAAGGTAAAAGAAATAGAAACTGGATTATGAGACTTACCAAAATCAGCCCAAGCAGAAAAATACTCAAAAAGAAATAGATATAGATTTATCTTACCTGAATGCTCTTGACATCGGTTTTGTTCAGCCTGTTCAAATGCTTCTTTATTTCAAACTTCTGCTTAGATATGCTGGACCTTGTATGTAGTATAGCGAGACGAACCTCCACAGCCATCCACAGCCATAAACAAAGTAAGGAACTTCAAAACTTGCTTCTCCCTGCAAGCTGGCATGATTTAAAAAATAAATTGAGAATATAATGAAGACATGATCAAATTGATCTCTATTGAACGAACTATTAGGGTTGAAAGTTTGATAATCAAAACATGATAAATGCAAGACAGGATAAAAATAAAATAAAATGAAAAAATTCATAGTGAAACCGAATTACCTTTCGCCCGTAGGAGAAGACAGAACTGATGCATTTCACGGGTGGCTTGCATTGATTATCGCTAAAAATAACTTCATACATCGCATAATCAACAAACAGGAAGAAGATCCAAGAAAAAATATAAATATCGATGAACAAAACCATCAAAATCAGGAAAATGAACTTACGCTATAACGAAGAGAAGATGAGATCAAGGAGAGGAACACTCACACGTATTTATACCGAAAATCACCGCCTTCGGATCAAACAAAGTATTGAAGACGACATCATGGGGAGTTAATCAATGTAATCAATCACGAAGCCTTTAACCGACCGTTTCAATGATGTGAAGAAGCGGAACGGTATGTCATCGCCGACGAAGAGGGAAGACGACCCTCGTTTCTTCTCTGCGTATTAGGTAAGAGAGACACATACTCTATCAGGCCGACACATCTTCACATTTCACGCCCAAACATAAAACACAAAGCCCAAATAAAATCTATGTCAATGTTGTATCTATGTTGATCTTTGAGGAAATGATGATCAAAAGCTGGTTGATTATGTGATAATAACACAACATTACATCTCTGTTTGGGGTTTGTTATCACATCCAAAAGTTATTGTTCCTTTAAAAGTCTCGACACAGTTTGAACTTATTGTTCAATTAGTACAAAATAAAAAAGGTAAAAGAAATAGAAACTGGATTATGAGACTTACCAAAATCAGCCCAAGCAGAAAAATACTCAAAAGAAATAGAAACTGGATTATGAGACTTACCAAAATCAGCCCAAGCAGAAAAATACTCAAAAGAAATAGAAACTGGATTATGAGACTTACCAAAATCAGCCCAAGCAGAAAAATACTCAAAAGAAATAGAAACTGGATTATGAGACTTACCAAAATCAGCCCAAGCAGAAAAATACTCAAAAGAAATAGAAACTGGATTATGAGACTTACCAAAATCAGCCCAAGCAGAAAAATACTCAAAAGAAATAGATATAGATTTATCTTACCTGAATGCTCTTGACATCGGTTTTGTTCAGCCTGTTCAAATGCTTCTTTATTTCAAACTTCTGCTTAGATATGCTGGACCTTGTGGCGTAGTATAGCGAGACGAACCTCCACAGCCATCCACAGCCATAAACAAAGTAAGGAACTTCAAAACTTGCTTCTCCCTGCAAGCTGGCATGATTTAAAAAATAAATTGAGAATATAATGAAGACATGATCAAATTGATCTCTATTGAACGAACTATTAGGGTTGAAAGTTTGATAATCAAAACATGATAAATGCAAGACAGGATAAAAATAAAATAAAATGAAAAAATTCATAGTGAAACCGGAATTACCTTTGCGTCCAGAAGGAGAAGACAGAACTGATGCATTTCACGGGGTGGCTTGCATTGATTATCGCCTAAAAAATAACTTCATACATCGCATAATCAACAAACAGGAAGAAGATCCAAGAAAAAAAATATAAATATCGATGAACAAAACCATCAAAATCAGGAAAATGAACTTACGTTATACGAAGAGAAGATGAGATCAAGGAGAGGAACACTCACACGTATTTATACCGAAAATCACCGCCTTTCGGATCAAACAAAGTATTGAAGACGACATCATGGGGGAGTTAATCAATGTAATCAATCACGAAGCCTTTAACCGGACCGTTTCGAATGATGTGAAGAAGCGGAAACGGTATCAAGTCGCCGTCAGACGAAGAGGGAAGACGACCCTCGTTTCTTCTCTGCGTATTAGGTAAGAGAGACACATACTCTATCAGGCCCGACACATCTTCACATTTCACGGCCCAAACATACAACATGCGACAAAGCCCACAAACGTAAAGAATAAATGAAACGCTGCGGATCTGACATGGCGACGCCACAGAGCTCCTATTTGTGACATGGCATCCGAGCTGGCATGCCTGGGAGTGATTTAAACTGAACTTTATATATAAAGATCTTCTTTTTAAACCTTTGTTGGAGTAATAACACTTACTTACAAGGGGAATTTGCCAAAACTAACCTACAACTTGATTTTAACCCAAATATTAAACCCAAACTTGAATCATATGCAAATCTAACCTAAAAGCCCTATGAAATTACAGCATAGTCCCTTGTGACCAAACAAAAAAACAGAAGACATTTTTACAAATATAGCTCCAGTAAGTTGTCTGAGTCGTCTCAGATGTTTTCAGTCGCCCTGACGAAAGTGAATCTTAAAATAATTTATAAATTTTGTAAAAAATATTTTGATGAGTGAAAAATTAAAATCATGTAATTATAAACAGTTTTAAGTGATAAAAAATTAAGATATGATAAAATTGATTTGTTTTCAACATAGATGAATGGAAGTAGTGAATCATGATATTCTTTGGTTTAGGGGTTTGGCAAACATATGTTGTAGTATTGTATGTATTCTTAGGGTTATATTTTGAAAAGCTGAAATATTTTTTTCAAAAATTAAATTTTACCTCTATGTGTTTATTTCTGTGTATAGTAAACACGTTTCAAGTTTAATTTGATTTTTTGAAGTGTTTAATTAGATAATTAAGTTTAGGGGTTATGTTTAGGGTTCAGACGATTTATATTTCAGTCGTCTGGTGAAAAATTTAAACCAGACGACTTACAAGTAAGTCGTTCTAATATTCCCGCCTAAAATTTAAGAAATTTTATTTTCCCGCTTAAATAATTTAAACCGACTACTTACTTGAAGTCTTCCGGACGATTTATATTTCAGTCGTGCGGTGAAAAATTTAAACTGCATCGACTTACAAGTAAGTCGTCCTGATATTCCCGCCTAAAATTTAAGAAAATTTTATTTTCCCGCTTAAATAATTTAAACGAGACGACTTACAAATAAGTCATCTGAATCGAAAATATTTAACCTAATTGAATTTTTTGTCTTCCTATATAAAGAAAAATTTACACATTCTCTCTCCTTCTCTCAAATATCTGCAACAAAAATGTAATGTTTATCTTTCTAGAACTCTCCAACCTCTCTATAATCTCTTTGAACTTATAAACACCAAACTTTATAACAATCTATTGTTTTTGTCTAATGTCTTTCTCACTAATTTATCTTGTTTTTACAGGCTTTTCATCACATGGTTCCACTCATTTAAAGGTAGATCTATTAATTTTAGATATGTATTTTTGTATGTTTTATAAAGGTAGATGTATCTAATCTCCCACTCATTTTCTTTGTTTTTAAGCCATTTAAACGTTTCTTGATATGCAGATTTTTCAGATCTGGATTTGAATATGCAGGTTTTTCAGATCTGGAAAACTTCTGAGATGACTTACTTTTCAGTCGTTTAAACTATAATGCGCTAGATGACTTACCTGTTAGTCGTCTGGACGACTTCCTGGAAGTCGTCTGGACATCCTGGAAGTCATCTGGACTTCCAGAAAGTTTTCTGACATTGTCTTCTTTTATATCTAGTGGATTTCAAGCTTGTCTTTGTAGAGGAAGTGGTATTTTCTTCATTTGGTAATTTTTTGTTGCATAAAGTTCTTACCTTTTTCCGAAACTAAAACTCTCCAAGCCCACTATAATCTCTTTGACTTGAAAACACCAAACTTTATATGAATTTTTCAGTTTTGTCTCATGTTTTTCTCACTAATCAATCTTTTTTTGCAGGTTTTTAACAAGATGGTTCTCATCTTCCATTTAGATATGTACGCTTGTGTGTTCTATAAAAGTATATATCTAATCTTCCACTTATTTTCTGTGTTTTAAGCCATTTGAATTTTTTGATATGCGTTTTTCAGATCCGGCTTGAAATGCGGTTTTTCAGATCTGGAAAACTTCGAGATGACTTACTTTTCAGTCGCTTAAACTATAATGCGCCATTTAATTTACCTGATGTTCGACGACTTCCTCGAAGTCGCTCGACATCCCGAAGTCATCCGACTTCCGTGAAAGTTTTCTCGACATTGTCTTTTATATCTAGTGGATTTCAAGCTTGTCTTTGTAGAGGAAGTGGTATTTTCTTCATTTGGTAATTTTTGTTGCATAAAGTTCTTACCTTTTTCCAAACTAAAACTCTCCAAGCCCACTATAATCTCTTTGACTTGAAAACACCAAACTTTATATGAATTTTTCAGTTTTGTCTCATGTTTTTCTCACTAATCAATCTTTTTGCGGGTTTTAACAAGATGGTTCTCATCTTCCATTTAGATATGTACGCTTGTGTGTTCTATAAAAGTATATATCTAATCTTCCACTTATTTTCTGTGTTTTAAGCCATTTGAATTTTTTGATATGCGTTTTTCAGATCCGGCTTGAAATGCGTGTTTTTCAGATCTGGAAGACTTCGGGACGACTTACTTTTCAGTCGCCTAAACTATAATCGCGCTGAACGACTTAATTGTTATCGCCCTGACGACTTCGAAGTCGCCCGACTTCCTGGAAGATTTCGAAGTCGCCCGACTTCCTGGAAGATTTCGAAGTCGCCCGGACTTCTTGTGAGTCGCCCGAAGTTGTTTGGACTTCCTGGAAGATTTCTTGAAGTCGCCCGGACGACTTCCGAAGTCGCTCGACATCCCGAAGTCATCCGACTTCCGAAGTCGCTCGACATCCCGAAGTCATCCGACTTCCGAAGTCGCTCGACATCCCGAAGTCATCCGACTTCCGAAGTCGCTCGACATCCCGAAGTCATCCGACTTCCGAAGTCGCTCGACATCCCGAAGTCATCCGACTTCCGAAGTCGCTCGACATCCCGAAGTCATCCGACTTCCGGAAGTCGTCTCGACATCCCGAAGTCATCCGGACTTCCGAAAGTTTTCTCGACATTGTCTTCTTTTATATCTAGTGGATTTCAAGCTTGTCTTTGTAGAGGAAGTGGTATTTTCTTCATTTGGTAATTTTTGTTGCATAAAGTTCTTACCTTTTTCCAAACTAAAACTCTCCAAGCCCACTATAATCTCTTTGACTTGAAAACACCAAACTTTATATGAATTTTTCAGTTTTGTCTCATGTTTTTCTCACTAATCAATCTTTTTTTGCAGGTTTTTAACAAGATGGTTCTCATCTTCCATTTAGATATGTACGTTGTGTGTTCTATAAAAGTATATATCTAATCTTCCACTTATTTTCTGTGTTTTTAAGCCATTTGAATTTTTTTGATATGCAGGTTTTTCAGATCCGGGCTTGAAATGCAGGTTTTTCAGATCTGGAAGACTTCTGGGACGACTTACTTTTCAGTCGCCTAAACTATAATCGCTGAACGACTTAATTGTTAGTCGCCCTGACGACTTCGAAGTCGCCCGACTTCCTGGAAGATTTCTTGGAAGTCGTCTGGACTTCTTGTGAGTCGTCTGGAAGTTGTTTGGACTTCCTGGGAGTTTTCTGACGCTGTCTTCTTTCATATCAAGTGGAATCCAAGCTTGTCTTTGTAGAGGAATGATCTATTATAGTTTTGTTTGTGGTATGTTTTGTGATTTGCATGTGTACTGCTTTAGTTGTGATTTTTTTTTGTAAAATCAGTAATATTGTTTCCAAAGATGTAATATATGTGTTAACAATGTGTTTACACATTTACAAATCAATGAAATAATATACTTCAATAGCCTTTTCTCATCTTTTGATCTCTCATATGCAATAATAAACTCCAATGGCCTTCTACTCATCTTAATAAACAAGAATGGTTGTAGACTCGTATTGATACAACATTTTAAGAAGCATTTTAACCCTTCTTCCAACAAATCATCATTGGTGTCAAAGCATAGTACATCCTCCAACTCAGCTTCATCCCCCACATTAGTTTCATCTCTTTCTTCTGAAACCGTTCTCATCTTGCAAAAGCTTGATACACAAAGACGTACTTCTTGCGTTTTAGTTATCTCGAGCAAGTTCCGAACTTGCCTATCACTTGTAACATGAATAGGAGGAAGGTCTGGAGCCATCTGTTGAGTTGTGTAGGTTAACTGCACTGATTCTGTGTGCATGTCCAGGCTATAATCTTCTTGAGCCATTGCAACAAAATCAGCATGTGTCGAACCTTCACTCAAAAATAACATCCTCGCTCCTTTGAAACGATCAACCACAAAATTCCAACATCCATCTTCCAACAACCATTCTCCATACACTGCATGTAACTGACGCATCATCTGAAAAAGTCAAAATAAAACACATTAGCAAACATAGAACAAAGAAAACGAAAGTTTATTAAAGATAGACGTAGACGACTTCAGTCTAAGTCATCCAGATGACTAAACTTTCAGTCGTCTGGTCAACGCAGAGGTTATTTTTGTAATTGACTTTGAAATCTGTTATTTGGGATGACTGAAATATCAGTCGTCTGATTTAGTTTGATTAAAAAAATCTCCAAAAAACATAGACGACTGAAATTTCAGTCGTCATAGGTTAGTTTTGCATTTGACTAGAATATTTCAGAAGTTTGACTTTTATGGATTGACTTACATTTCAGTCGTTCAAATTGAAATATCAATATTTTATTGAAATTACTTTCTTCAAAGTTGTTTTATTGTGAAAAAACTTCAATATTTAATTATATCCGGCGACTTACATTTCAGTCGTCATAGGTTAGTTTTACAATTGTGAAAAAACTTCAATATTTAATTATATCCGGGCGACTTACAATTCAGTCGCCCGTGATTTACGAGGTTTGACCGAATCTCGAATAAAACTCGACGATCAATTGTAAGTCGCCCGACGGACGAATCAATTGTAAGTCGCCCGATATAATTTAAAGTTGAAGTTTTTTCGAATTGCAAAACTAACCTATGACGCATCGAAATGTAAGTCGCCGAAGTTTCAATAAAATATTGATATTTCAATCTTTTTTTAAAAGACTGAAATGTAAGTCGTCCGTAAAAGTCAAACTTCTGAAATATTCTAGTCAAATGCAAAACTAACCTATGACGACTGAAATTTCACCGCCTAGATTCTTAAGAGATTTTTTAACCAAACTAAAGCCAACGACGATATTTCAATCGTCCCCGAAAACAAATTTCAAAGTCAATTGCAAAATGGGTTTTCGATTGACGTAAGACCTGTGTAAGTCGGCAGCCGCACGATTCTACATTCAGTCGTCTGGACGAACATATCTGGAAAAAATCTCGATTTCATACCTTAAATTGGTGAGATAACTTTCTTAGCACACATAAGGCTTCTCTAAGCACACATAATCTCAAACAAAAGTAACCCACCCAAAATCGTTAGTTTCTATGACTCTATGAACCATAAAAATGTAGAATCAAAATCTTGGGGTTTTTAGCTCAATGTGGAGAGAAAGTGAGAGAGATGTTGTGTTTAGTTCATAAGAATGGAGAAAGAAGAAGGGTAAATCGATTTTGGAAGCATTAAGAGCTTCAAATTGGTTGTTCATGGTGGTTAGGGTATTGATGACAATGGTAATCTTGTAATTACTTGAAGATGATGAGGGTGAGAGAGTAAAAATGTCATTTTCGAAAAAAAAAACTTTGATGGCATTTTCGTGAATTATATGAACTTGTGGGGTGAATAGGGCAAAATCAATTTCCAAAAAAAAATAGAGGTTACTTTTGTGTTTGACTTCAAGTTCTAGTTCAAATCTGCAAAAAGCCCTACTTACAACTAGACTTCTACATGATAACTGATCAATAACAAAGAGAAATGAATATTTGAATCCCAAAAAAATAATAATATGAATCTAAACACAAGTAAAATCTTATTGATCGAGAGAAGCAATAAAAAATTACATATGACAGCTTATATAAAATGTTAAACCAAACTATACTGATTACAATAAAAAGTCTTTGTATTTTCCCGTTGGAACTCATCCCATCAGTCATCAAGTCGTGTGCATGTTTTTAAGTACAAACATTCATATTATTAGCTTAGAAATGATGTTTCAGCATCGGCTTCAAACTTCATATTTTAGCTCTCTTTTTCCCATCCAACGCTCAAGGGATTCAATGGTTCGATGTTGTTAGTCTGCCTTCGGAGTTACAATCTTTCAACTTTGAATCTGTCATAACTCTTTAACTACTTGCTGGTTCTGAGTAGTCTTCATCTCCAGTTATAGTGTGAATCAAACACATAAACCCATAAATCATAAACTCTTATAACCAGAATAATGTTGTACCATTGATGTAAATGGTTAGTGATATGAGTTCAACATAGCTTCAATGGCAACAGCGATAAGTAATATCTTTTTTTTTTTTTGTCAACTGCCCATCTTCAGTAGATCAAGTGGTGGTTAGACGATCGATTCTCCGAGGAGCACCTCCGTCTGACCGGATCTGATCTATATGGGAAAATATACCTCCTCTCTTTCTTGCTTCCTTTGCTAAAGCATCTGCCCAGCGATAAGTAATATCATGCACAGATTAACATGGAATAAAGATCATTATACTGAAACAACTTACCATTTCATCTCTCTTGCCGACGATACATGTACAATTTACCCCTGGGAGAGAGAGAGAGAGAGAGAGAGAGAGAGAGAGAGAGAGAGAGAGAGAGAGAGAGAGAGAGAGAGAGAGAGAGAGAGAGAGAGAGAGAGAGAGAGAGAGAGAGAGAGAGAGAGAGAGAGAGAGAGAGAGAGAGAGAGAGAGAGAGAGAGAGAGAGAGAGAGAGAGAGAGAGAGAGAGAGAGAGAGAGAGAGAGAGAGAGAGAGAGAGAGAGAGAGAGAGAGAGAGAGAGAGAGAGAGAGAGAGAGAGAGAGAGAGAGAGAGAGAGAGCACAAATTATACTGAGTAGAATCAAGAGAACAAAGTACAGAGGTCTTAGTTACGAGCTGGTTATGTTTCCTTTGAGCAGTCCATGAAGGCCTTTGTCTCCAAATATACTTCAACTCTTAGACTATCCCAGCATATATACTTTATGTTATGCGGATTTCGAACGTACGTATTGGCAATGAACACGTTAAGTCTCTAATCAACAAAAATATCAATCAAATAGGGGAAAACCTGAAATAATAGCTTCATCGTTTCAAGAGATGCTACTGCTGTTCGTGACCTGATAAAAAACATGCATCTCCGTTCAGATATTAGCCTAAGAAACAAAATGCATCCATTAAATGTAACAGAAAGAGACAAAAATGACTCAACCAAATCAGGTAGCTAGAGATATACAACAATGCCGAGTAGACCACGGTAGGCTGAGCTAACGAATAGAAAACCTTATGATCCCAAAAGTCCACTACTTTGTGTACTTACAAAGATAATCATCTCAACATTCATCCTCTTGGATTTGATTTCTTCTTCCGGATCTTCACTTATTTATTTGAGAAATATAAAAAAGATAGCTCTAAAACAATCTATCATAAAAATACTCAAAAGAGCATTAACTAAAAAAAAAAATTAAAGAAACATATATTCCTAAGGTTAATTGGTTAAAATTAGGATTTAGTTTTTGAGTTGGGATTTATGATTTGGAGTTTATAGTTTAAAATTAAAAAAAAAACATGTATTTATATTCATCAATGGTACGTATAGTCTTTTGTTTTCACAATAAATATATTTTAGTTATTTTTGTTTTTGTAGACTATTAATATGATAGCGTTTTATGAGAATTGTTCTAATCAACATATTTATTTACCATAATCATAAAAATATAAAGTTTAACCTTAAAGGGAAGCTTGGTCAAAAGTCAAAACGAAGAAGAAGAAAGAGGACAAAAGAAAGTAATAATTACATGATTTAACACACACACACGTGTAAGTATTTTATTCACCACACGATTTCCATGGGTATCTATGCTATGCATCTCTTTCTCTTCTTTCCCCTTCCCTTCCCCAGTCTTCACATTTAAAACCCACCCCCGATTCTGCCGAAAAGCACCAGAATTCGAGTGGCGAGAGAGAGAGAGAAGCGGAAAGCTCGAGGAAAATGGTGACGGTGACGGACGACGATAGCGACTCCTCTGAGAGAATCGGAGTAAGATTCACCTCTCAATCTCATCCTCTTTTATCTTAATACCCTATTCGCGTGATCGTTCTCACTCTTTTTTTTTTTTTTTTAATTTGATTCATCGCACGTTTATTGGTCTTCTATATAAACTTCTCAGGTAGATTATGATGATGATGATGATGATCATGATGATAGTGGTGGCGGTGATAGTCTCGTAGAAGGTTTGGACGACAAGTTGAATCAACTTAAAAGGAAGATTCAAGGAGAAAGAGTTGTGTCTATTCAAGTAAGAGGGACTCTTTTTATTTTTCTTGCTTGTGTGCTATTACTGAAAGTTCAATTATTTATTTGGAATTTTATGCAGGAAAGGTTCGAGGTGAACAGAAATAAAATGGATGTTCATGTGACCCCCTTTTCTTCTAACGGAGGGGATGATAGTGATATGTTTTGTTCGAGGATGGAGAAACCACTCTGCAAGTTAAATGGTGTTCCTCATGGGGTGGGTGATAGAGATTATATACCTACTAAGGATGTTGTATCAGGGAGTGTCAGGCTCCCTAGTGCTGAGAGGATACCTCCATACACTACCTGGATATTCTTGGACAGGCATGTACTTTCTTTTTCTCGTTCTCTTCTGTAGTTACTACTTACTTTTGAGTTTAGCTGTGGTTGTTTTGTTTGTATGGCTGGAGGAGTTTCACAGTGATGTCTTGAATCAGTACTCTTTATTCGTAGATTTGGTTTTGAATGTATCTGCTGTAGATCATGATACTCTTCTCTTCTATATTTTCCTTTTTGAATCTCTATGTTTTTTTTTTTTTTTTCTGTTTTGCGTTGTGATTTTTTATTTTATTTCTCAATATGCTTTGGGAGCATGCTGTCCAAAATCCAGTTGAACAAAAAGCTGGATCACTCTTCTTATTACGTGTTGTTTTCCTTATCTGAAAATATCCCTAAACAATGCAGAAATCAAAGAATGGTTGAAGATCAGTCTGTGGTTGGTCGGAGACAAATCTATTATGATCAACATGGTGGGGAGACGCTGATATGTAGCGATAGCGAAGAAGATCCTGAACCCGAGGAAGAAAAGCGTGAATATTCTGAGGGTGAAGACCGCGTTATATGGTTAGTTTTTCAGAGTGTGTAATGCTGGTATACTTGTAATCCTGGGTGAATAAAAATCGAAATTGTTGATGCTAAAGAAAGATGACATCTATCGTCTTAATATCAGATTTCATTCTGTAAGACTCTTCATTAGCAGTACTTCTGAAATAACCTGGGTTGATCTGAATTGGCAGGTTGATTGGGCAGGAGTATGGAATGAGTGAGGAAGTGCAGAATGCTCTCAGTCAGTTCCTCAGCTTAGATGCTTCAGACATACTGGTGTAGTTTTAGCCACCTTGTTCTTGTGGTTTCTCTGATGATGTGTTTCTTGTCTTGTTGTACTTAATCAAGAGTCGTGTCTGGCTCTCCTTTCTGCTGCAGGAAAGATACAATGAGCTAAAGTTGAAAAATGAACAGAATGTGGATGCCTTCTCTGATTCCGGATTCAAGCTGGGGATATCTCTGGAAAAGGGCCTTAGTGCTGCTCTAGATTCTTTTGATAATCTCTTCTGCCGCCGTTGCTTGGTACTTGGATAGCTCTTTTGTGACATAGAGATTATGTATTACTAAATCTTTGCATGTTTACCATTTTTTATTGTTGTAACAGGTGTTTGACTGTCGTCTGCATGGATGTTCTCAGCCTTTGATTAGTGCTGTAAGCTTGAACCAGTCATCACTTTTATTAGTTGCATTGCTTAAATTTTAACCAGAGGACTTTGGTTGACAGAGTGAAAAACAGCCTTATTGGTCTGATTATGAAGGTGATAGGAACCCCTGCAGCAAACATTGTTACCTCCAGGTCTATCTCTCTATTTCTCTTCACACGCTCACAGAAACATGTATATTATTCGTAGCAAAGCATGAAAATGTTTCCAGTCTAGTGTTATCGTCAATAAACTATTTAAAAAAAAGTCAGTTCATGAAATTGTTGTTATATGTGTCGCCAAGTAGGTATGTGGTTTGGCATGTAGGAGCTACTAGAATAGTGACCTTTCATCGTATTTTTACGAGTGCATAGTCTTATTTATGTATGAGCTTTTCTTGGTTACGAAGTCTAAATCACCACCATTCTTATCTTAATGGTTTTCGCTTAAGGCGGTCAGAGAAGTACCAGGAGGAAGCAGTAGCTTTGCATCTAAAACGGAGGAGAAAGCGCCAGAAGAAGGATGCAGCAAGGTTGTCTCCTGTGATGACCCTGATGATGCTGGTGGTGGTGTGAGTCTGCCAGTTGAAAAGACTAATATTGGTTCTAAGAACTTAGATTCTTCCTCTGGCATAGAGCAAGACCACAAAACTAGGGAAAAGCGTGAGGCCCCAAGGCCAGAAGAATCCAGTGATCTGCCTAATTTATCAAACAAGAAACAGAAGACTACAGTCTCAGATACAGAAGTAGCATTTGTCAATTCTATATCTAGACCAGAGGGTGATCAAGGCGGAACGTCTGACACAAGCGAAGTTAATAGAGACTCAGGACCTAGCTTAAAAGAAGTAGCTGAGCCTATTCCAGATAAGTCAGTCCATGATGGTGGTTCCTCAATTTTTCTGCCAGAGCATGGCAGTGGAAACAAGACAATGATTATGGGAGAGATGTCTGAGACAAGTCAACCATCTACAGCGTGGAAGCCTATTGAGAAGGATCTTTACCTGAAGGGAGTCGAAATGTTTGGGAGAAACAGGTAAACTGAATCTTGGTAAATTATTGTTATTCAAGACACAAAACACTTATTTACTTCTAGTATGTTCGTCCATGCTGTTTCAGCTGTCTTATTGCAAGAAACCTGCTTTCTGGCTTGAAGACATGCCTAGATGTCGCAAGTTACATGCGCGAAAACGAAGTTTCAGTCTTTCGGAGGTCCAGCACTCCAAATTTGCTGTTGGATGATGGCAGGACTGACGCAGGGAATGATGTAAGCTCTTTTTTTATCTTTTTTTTTAACCTTTTCTATAGTTTTGAGCATTGATGTAAGAAACTAGTTTGCCAGGCTGATACAGTTCTTAGAGATTTATAAGTTGGCTTAGACAAATGGTTGTTTTGTTTGTTTGGCTTTGTCTGTCAGAATCACATTCTACTTTATACTGCTTCCTCGTATTATAACTTTCTCTTGGCAGGATGATGAGGTGCCTCCAAGGACAAGATTGTTCCGTAGAAAAGGCAAAGCCAGGAAGCTGAAATACTCTACAAAGTCTGCTGGTCATCCATCTGTCTGGAAAAGAATAGCCGGTGGCAAAAACCAGTCATGTAAGCAATACACACCATGTGCATGCCAGTCAATGTGCGGAAAGGAATGCCCTTGTCTAACTAATGAAACTTGCTGCGAGAAATATTGCGGGTATGCAGACAAATTTAACGTCAAATGAAGCAGTTCAGTAATCTTGTATAACCCATCGGTTGATTTTCAATACAGGTGCTCAAAAAGTTGCAAAAACCGTTTCCGAGGATGTCATTGTGCAAAGAGTCAATGCAGAAGCAGGCAGTGTCCCTGCTTTGCAGCTGGCAGAGAATGCGATCCAGATGTTTGCAGAAATTGCTGGGTTAGGTATTATTCCGTTCAAATCCAAGTCTCTTGCGTTGCTTTATACAAACCAAAGTCCAGTATTTGATGCTAATTTAGGACTTGCTCATTTTCTCAGTTGTGGAGATGGTTCTCTGGGGGAAGCACCAAGACGCGGAGAAGGCCAATGCGGAAACATGAGACTTCTCCTGAGGCAACAGCAGAGGGTATAATGTCATCCTCATCATCATCCTTCTTGAGAAAGGGCTTTTATATTGTTGATAAATCTATTTTTCATTTGTTATTTCACCAGATCCTCTTGGGTAAGTCTGATGTTGCTGGATGGGGTGCGTTTCTAAAGGTAAGCATGTGAACGTCTTTTCTATTTTTAATCTGTAAGCTCTTTTATGTTTCTGTAAGTAATCTGATCTTTCATCGGATCATCATCAGAACTCGGTGAGCAAAAATGAGTATCTCGGAGAATACACTGGCGAATTGATCTCACACCGTGAGGCTGATAAGCGTGGGAAAATATATGACCGTGCAAATTCTTCCTTCCTCTTTGACTTGAATGACCAGGTGACTAGTCTCTCACTCACCTTCCTTCTCGAACGTTTTCAAGTTGAGCTTTGCAATTTATATAAGTTGGTTTTTGATATATGCAGTTCGTCCTCGATGCTCAACGCAAAGGAGACAAGCTGAAGTTTGCCAATCACTCAGCAAAACCCAATTGCTACGCTAAGGTACTAAAAGCTTCTCTATTTACTCAAATGATTCTGAATGTGAACTAGGATTCGGTAAAGATTAGTATCTAGAATAAAGTCACAAAACCATATTAAATAAAAACAGCGTTATCTACTTGCATTGTAGATAACAAAAGATCGAAGCTAGCTTTGTAGATTATGATCAAATGACACTAGTCTCTATGATCTAGTCTCCTGTAAACTCAAATGTATTTGTGTAATAGATTGTGTATACAGATCCTTAGTTGTATAGAAACAACCATGGAATCATGTTATCTTTGTTCAGTAAAGTTGATGTGGTAAAGAGTTATGGGTTTATGCAGACAAGAACACTTACAATGGGGATGGGTCTTGTTTGTTTTGTCTCAAGAACACTTATAATGGATGGGTCTTGTTTGTTTTGTCTTTGAAGGTGATGTTTGTGGCGGGAGATCACAGGGTGGGAATATTTGCAAACGAAAGAATAGAAGCGAGTGAGGAGCTATTCTATGACTACAGATATGGACCAGACCAAGCACCAGCTTGGGCTCGCAAACCTGAAGGCTCCTCCAAGAAAGATGAGGCATCCATTACTCATCGTCGAGCCAGAAAGCACCAATCTCATTGATTTAAGGTTATAAAATGAATTTAAAGGAAAAAGAAAAAGAGATGCTCAATGTTAAAGATTGAAGTTTACCTTTTATTTTCAAGTTGGAACTTTCATCTATTGTATAGGGGACTTGCAGTCAAATAGTGTTTTATTTTTAGTTAATCAGTATGATTTGTGATTTAACCGGACGTCCTTGTTTCTGCTTAACCGGTTGTCCTGCTTTCTGACTAACCGGACTTCCGGTCCGCTTATGCACCAATAGATTTATGATTAACTTTCTCTTTCTAGCGCTCTGCAGTTTTGAGTAAAATAAAAAGGGTTTAAGATTTAGGTTCTTCTTGGCAGAGCATTGGCATAAAATTATGCTTTATATTATCCAATCAAAAATTAATAGAAAAGCATTTATCAAATGTTTCTCCAAATGCCTTTTACTCAATGTCTCATATGAAGTTTTTAGTAGAACATTTCCATTTATAATTTATCAAATTAAGAAAAATTGTATTATTTATTTTATTTATAATATTATAAGATTATTTTTCTATCCAAAAAACAAAATTTATATTTTCAAATAAATTTACAATAATATTTTTTTAAATAATTAAATTATATGTTATATATAATTAATTATATTTTATATAGTTAAATTATAACTTATATAGGTTATATATAATTAGATATTTATATATTTTAAAATTATATTTATATGTTTAAAATTATATTTTTATATATTAAATTATTTTTAAATATAATATTTTTACAATAATTAAATTATATTTATATATAATTAAATTATAATTTCCATATATATTATATAGAATTAAATACATATTTTCTATTTTATATATAATTAACTTATATTTTAAATGTGAGATATAATTTAAAAAAAACTATTTTAATTTAAAATTTATTTTTAAAATAACATTTTAGATATAAACATAGTTTTTGATATTATTAAATAAAACTAATTAATTATATATTTTCTTAGTTTAATATATTAGAAATATATCCAATCGAAATAAAGATATTATATATATATGTATTTATAATAATTTTTAATAATTTTAAATAGCATGTTCAAACTGCTTAACCAATCATCTTATCAAATAGTTTAATAAGAGCATACAACTTTTGCAGCATAGTGATTTTATAGCATACTACTTTATCATTTGCATTGCCAATCAAGGCTTAAGGAAATATTATACTACAAAAATACAGTAAAATGATAAAATATATTGAAGTAATGTTTTATTGATTAATAAAGCAGGAGTATAACATATGAAGCTCTAGTTATAGCTTCTTGCTTCTATAGCCAAAGCAAAAAATAATCGATCCTTTTTTAGGGTTCAAAAGTCCTCTTTATAGGTTATCGTAGTTGAAATCTATTATATTAAAATAGAATTCATAATTTATCTTCATGTGTGATTTTTTAAAAAAATAGACCATCCCTAAAAAGTCATTAATTAAAAAATATTTCATTTATGTCTCATTGTTAACCAAGAATCTTCACATATTAGTCTAAATAATATTATTTCCCCTTATATAGCTAACTGTATTTAAATAATTCATTAAACCTTAATTAAATTTTTACCAAATCAGTTCTGCGATTAATAATGGTGAAAATGTTACCATCTTGAACGTTATAAACATGTATTAATATACTCAAACTTTGGGAACAAACTACGACTATATTTGTTTTTACTAATACGTAAATCTTACTTATAAAATTTAAATAGATCAATTTCTAAAACCATAATCGGTACATATGACACAATACATATACCCAATATCATATACATATAAGTTATAGTTTTGTTGTCAAAAAAAGTTATAGCTTTAAAATATATTGGCCTATTTATATGATCTATATAATGATTTAATATGTAATATGTTTTGTATATTTATGTTAAACCCAATTTAATAAGATAATATGTTTGATTAAAATTAGTCATGCAGTTCGGGTAGTCGGGTTGGGAAGTTCGGAATTCGGGTAGTTAGGTTTGACAAAAATCTCACCAAATTAAACTGGAAAAAATTGGACCGGTTAGTTTTTAATCTTTTTACCGAAACTAACCAATTTTTTTAGTTTCAATTATATTTCGGTTAAAGTTTAGTTAACTCGGATAATTTCAAATAGCTAATATTGTTTTTTTTTTTCAAATTAGTGTATTTATTACTTATAATTTTATGTTATTTAAATGATAAATGAGCTACAAACAATCTTTAAATTAGTTAATATTTCAAAGTCGTCTAATAATCAAACGCAAATCTATTAAGGTGATGATTGTTTCCTAGTTTTTAGATTTTCGTTTCTGGTTTTTAGTTTTTGGTTTTTAGATTTTGGTTTTTAGTTTTTGGTTTTTGATTTTTCTGTAGATTTTAGTTTTTGGAAAACCTTGAATGGTGATCTTAGATTTAGATTTTGGTTTTTCTAATTTTCCTTTAAAATATAAATTAATAAATATTAAAGTCAATAATAATAATAAAATATATCTACAAATGAAACAAATTAAGATCATATATTAGATGAATTTGTTTCTAAATCAACTTTTGCATAAATATGTCTATGGTTAGTCATTTTAATGAGTATTTACAGAAACTTAATTAAAATAATAATATTTTTAAATCGTATTTCTAGTTTTTTTTTTAATTTTTGTTTTTAAATTTTTTTATAATATATAAATACCAGAATTGTACTCTTAAATATTAAATAACATATGATCAATTTTTTTTTAGTGTTGGGATGAAAGATAACTTGTCTAATTGTATGTACTAGAATCACATTTAATATTAATTAAGTGTAAAACAATTTGGTCAAATAAATGAAGTGCAAAAATTTTATTTGATGATATGATGTTTAGGTGAATGTATGATAGTGGAAAGAAGACATAGATATGAGATAAAAATAAAAAGAGAGATCATTGAAAATAAATAAAATAAAAAAGTAAAATGATAGATAGATAGAAAAATTACGTAGACCAAAAACTAAGAAAATAGAGATTTTGGTTTTTGTGTGAAATTAGGTAGTTATTTGAAAAACTAGTTTCCCTAGTTTTTAGGGAATCATTTTTAACAAAATCTTGATTGGCAATTAAAGTAGTTTTTCAAAAACAAAAGCCAAAAACCATTTTAGAAATTACAAACAATCAACTTCTAAGTACTACTATATATATATATATATATAAAATAAGAAGCTACAAATAAATGTGATTGTTTGAAACAATTAACTAAATTATAAACATGTAAACTATAACATTATGTTGTTTAGAAAAATCATATAAACATTTTAAAAAATGGTTAATGTACATATATTTGCCACTAATAATATAAAAATAAGATATATATATATATATATATATATATATATATATATATATATATAAAATGAACACTCGCACGGTTGCGCGGATTGAATTCTAGTTTAGGTTAGAACTTCATTTTATGAGAAGATAGAAAACATGGTCCCAAAACCAGAAGTGGTTTAAACAGGAAGAGAGAATCTGACATCTTGCTCTAAATATGCTTTTTTTTTAACAACAAAGAATTGCTTCTTAAATTAAATTTCTCTTAACAATGATTAATCATTGACATTTCATCTAAATTATGTTAAAAACGTGATATAGAGTTAGAATATCTCAAATAGCATCCAAACAAGTTTTGTCACAAAATAGTACAAAAAGATGAAAATCTAAAAAACATTCATTCCCTACAAAGAATTGCTTCTTAAATTAAATTTCTCTTAACAATGATTAATCATTGACATTTCATCTAAATTATGTTAAAAACGTGATATAGAGTTAGAATATCTCAAATAGCATCCAAACAAGTTTTGTCACAAAATAGTACAAAAAGATGAAAATCTAAAAAACATTCATTCCCTACTAATTATATAATTTAATAATTTAATTAATTACATTGAACATAAATACAAACTAAGATATATCAACAAAGCATACAAGAGAGAGAGAGAGAGAGAGAGAGAGAGAGAGAGAGAGAGAGAGAGAGAGAGAGAGAGAGAGAGAGAGAGAGAGAGAGATGGTAAGTGAAGAAGTAATGGATTTCTTGTGCCAAAACTAGGTGTATGCACTCTCCCATCAAGATCCTACACTCGTTAAAACTCGGTGTTCATCGTTTCTACTTTGTAAATTGCTCTGCTTTTACGTTTCAGAGTAACTCTGTGTCTTTTTGCCATTGAGAGATTGTGAGCTTATCTAGCGAGATAGCTGAATTGTTTTGATCAAAAAAATTACTGTAAACTTTATTTTTACCATGTACACATGATTTTTATAAGAGAACAGTAAATGTTAATGATCTTTAGCAAAGCGTAAAACAATTATTCGGAATGATCGGTTACAAAAAAAAAGAATGATATGATAACTAGCTGAACAGTCGAGTTTTTATTTGTGGTGGACTTTTGACTGAAATATTAAATTAATATTGAACGCTGATATCCCTTGGACGGAGATCACTAATTAGCACTAGGAGGTCTTCGAATCGTTCGACACTGCGTGTTCATTATTCCCGTAACTCCACGTCCTCTTGGAGCAGCTCTACAAGGAACGGAGGGAAATGTGGGCATTCATTAACCCGCGCCCTGTTAACAGATATGTGTCAGTTTAATATGCATTCTTAGAGCATGATTAACCGGGGTTCTTAGGGTTGGGGTTCTTAGGAAAATATAAAAAATAGTTTCTTATATTTTCCTAAGAACTCCACCCTAAGAATCCAGGGTTAATAATGCTCTTACAACTTTAAATTAAAACTCATTCATTACTAGAGTTTTTACAGAAAATGCCATTGGTCTTACATATTGTGCATGTTATTATTACTATGCATCGTGGTAATTAATTACTATTGACAAACACTGATTACAAGAAAAGCATTAAATTGGACCAATGAAAAGATTCCTAAGCAAAACATTTAAATGTCTGTTTCATAAATCATTATGTAGTTAATATAAATATAGAAGATAGTACATGCTTTCAAAAGGACTGAACCAACCCATGTCATTTTAAAGTCCATATATTGCAGAAGATAATTTAAATAGTTTTCAAGATCGTTATATATATATAAACCTTTTGATATGTGGACCCAAATATCAAGACGCTCATTGTATTATACAGCAAAACTGGCTGCGATACGTATATGGTTTTACTTTGATTTGATCGGTTTCAATAAGAATATAGCTAACCAGTACCGTTCCTGATTTATCAAAGACCAGAACCTATTTCAAATAAAAAGGCTGGAGGTGACACTACCAAGGTTTGAACTCAGGATGTTAGCGATGACATGATACGTTTGACACCACTAGACTAGACAATTTTATTGAAAAATTTGGCCGAAAACTATATATAATATTAAAAGCCGGAAGTCCATGCTTCTAAAGCTTTCTATCAGGACTGGGCCTGTAGCTAACCGGTTTCATAAACGTGATTTACAAGTAATATCTTGCTTGGGCAGGAAGAGTATAATGATTTCATAACTCTATGAAATTGAAAATAGTTATTACATAATTAAAATATTACTTTAAATAAAAGGAATTATTTGAAATTTAAATTCCTTAAATAACGACTTTGTACTATTATCATACTCCTTAAACGGAAAAAAATATTATCATGAATTTATATGATCCCGTTAATTACTGGAATCTGATGTTAATATTGCACTAGGTAAGTGTATTAATGGTTAGAAGTCAATGGCCAAAGCACTCCTACGCAAACCATCCATATGTCCATTAATTGTGCTAAGATACCTGATTTTATATGGCCAAAAATTCAAAACATGTGTATAGATGTAATAATTATATATCAAAACCCTTAATTGAGGGACCGTATATGGTCTTCTTCAATTATTGACAAATACATAGTAACTTCCAATATAATTTAAAGCATTCCTACTCAAACCATCAAAAATATGTCCAGTAACTGTACTAACTGATTTTATATGGGTCAAAAATTCAAATATGTGTGATGTCCGGTTGATTTCTTTTCAAATTTAGTATAGTAAACTAAGAACAAATAAATTACATATTTTCAATCAATTTAAATCATATTTTAAGTCTGCACTCATTCTGCGCCTTGCGCGGATATCCACCTAGTACTCTATTATTCCTAGGATCTACTTTTTTGAACATCTAAGATCATTGTTACCAAAATGTTGGTCGTTTAATGGTGTTGTAAATGTTAGTTTTTTGGGTTCAAAATTTCGTTAGTGGTCAGATTATGAGCTTAAAAACTTTCACTGGTTGACATAAGACTAATAATTTTCAACAATACTAGAGCATCTTTCTCTGTATGCTTGTGAAAAGAAAGTTTTGTAGATTAATAGTACCAACAATTTTTGAATCGATTCGTGTTGTTGAGTGCAAAATAGAAAGCGATATGTTATATTACTTCCGATCACACGAGGAACAAGATTTGTCTCTTCGTTTATCGGAATTTCAACTAAAACCAATCTTTCTTCAAAGATTCTCTGTTTCATCTATGCGATCCAGCTAGCTCACAATTTTGCTATCAATTTTCCCTTCTCGTTTCTTACGTCATAAACACTTTTTTAACTTTTAAAACCAAAATAAAAAAATACAACAATAAAGCACTTGATTCTTGTATTTTTTTTACTAATTAGTTCCTGTAATGTTTATCTACTATCAGTTGGTCCCTTTATTTCTATTTCTCACATCTGCAGCCTTATAGTTTCGTTATTTACATATATCCCCAATAAGATTATAAATTACATGTAATACCCAATATTGTATTTTATATCACTGAAGCTTCCTAAGTTTTCATATATCCCACAAGAAGAATATTACTGTTACAAAGAAAATAACAATGTAGAGAAAACAATCATTCATATCTGATTATAGAGAATTAATGAGCCATTGTTTTAAATTCACTCAAGCAAAATTGAAGAATCTTCTAGAGTTTCTGAAGCCATTTACGTTCAATTTGCAGCACGTCAATGGCTCCAGGTGCAATGCAATGAAAATGTTCATGAACACATCATCATATTACTGCAAACAGATACAATCCAAGTGCAACCACTAGCATCTCAGCTACAACAAAGAAAAAACACAATCAAATCGAATAGTAAAACTAAAACTGATTTTGTTTGTTATTCTTCAATGAAACAAAGACTATACAGTAGAACTTCTTACCATTGGGTGTAAGAAACACTTGAGTTTAGAGTCTAGCTAAATGTTGTGCAGCTGATGAGGATATATGCAGAGCTTGATTTCAATCTATGTTCTTGTTTCCCGTCATTCTTTTTCTGGATCCACCCCTATCATGACCTTTCCCAGTTTCTTTATTTCTTTAGCAAATCCTCCCTTAACTGTGTCTCCCAAATGCATTAAAACCTCCATGTTCACCTGAGATAAGGACGAGAGTTCTCCCCCCAAGGTGTTCCCTAGCCCTCAGAGATAACATCACCACGATCACTAAACTCCTACAAGTGTTAGAAAAGAACAAAAATAAGTTAACTTGATTTTGTTTTCCTTGTCTCAACGGTAATCATTGAGACATTGAGAGAGAAGCAACATTAACGACAAAAAAAAAAACGCATATAGAGAGTAGCGTAAAGAAAAGAGTTTGCAAATTATCAAATGAGTTAATGGGCTTTATTGGGCCTACTATAAAACTGTGGGCCTACATTTTTATCTGCAGTAGAACCGTCCGATTGGAAATTACTCGAGGAAGAAATGAAATCGTGCACATATATCGTGGAAGAAGCAGGACTGTCCGATTGAACATATATCCGTTACTGCTTTAAAGATCTAACGATACCAAAATAAAAGCGCCGCCTCCAGAGGAATGAAATATCTTCACACTTTCTCTTTTGAAAAGGTTTTCTCCCAAAAGATTTCTTAAGGGAAATAGTGAGTTAGTTTTCGATTTCTAGATCGTGAATCTATTTTTCTTTCGTCTTATGGTGAAATTGACCCAATCGATTGAGTTTTCTTCCTCTTCTTTGCGATTTGATTTGTAGGGTTTCAAATCCTCGTCAGATCTCTAGATCGTGAATTCGTTTTTGTTTCGATTAGGGTTTGATATGCGATCGATTAGGTATATTCGTCTTCTTTGTGGATTTTGTTTGTATCCTCGTCACATCTCTAGATCGTGAATCTGTTTATATTTATTTTTTTAGGGTTTGCGTGATCGTTTGGGTTTCAAGTTTCGTTAATGGTTCAGTATTTGATATTTTTTTTTTGGTTGGCAGTGATCTTGGATCTTACATAGAAGCGCTTGACTCCACATGAAACCGTCGTTGAGGTACACGTCTCTGTCTATTTAACTGATTGTATTTGACTATTTGTTCTTTCATCTTTGAGTTTGAAATCGAACGAAGATAGAACATATCTGAGATCAGGAGTGATGTTTTTGGAACGAAGACGTATCTTGATCTTTGCTTTAGATTTTGGCTACTTGATGTTATCTAGATATGTATATCCGGACTTGAAACTGGTTATATAAAGCGAACAAAGTAGATTCTTATATATCATTGTTAACTGCTTATATATATATGCTCTCTGTACACGGGAACCGTAGATCGAGACAGAGATTTTTGTTTCCGAGTTTCTAAGATCATTCTTTTAGCTATTTTAACCGTTCAAGTAAGAAAGTCTCTCACTTTATCTGTTTTACAGTGTATCTGCGTGGAGAAAGTCATTGTTGACAGATTCCATTACATCCACAACTCTGAAAAGAGTCACTGAAAAGTAAGTTACATCTCCCTAGCTACTACTATCGCCTGAAATTAATATACCATTGTTCAAGTGAACATAGTAGAATCTATATATACCATTGTTGATTGCTTCTCACATCTAATTTTTTGGTTTTGAGTTCTGAGATTATTCTTGTAACTATTTTTCACCGTTCAAGTTAGAAAGTCTCTCACTTTATCAGTCTCTGTTTTCGTTTTCCTCTTTTTACAGTGTATTTGCGTGGGGAAGCCATGATTGACAGACTCCATTACGTCCATAACTCTGAAAAGAGTCACTGAAACAGTTGAAGTAAGTTCCATCTCCCTTTTACTATCTCTAAAATAATTTTTCAAACCCAAGATATCATGGTTGACACTCTTGTGCTCTACCGATTCTTAAGTATAATCAAAACCCCAAAAAAGATCACAGGCAGGCACTAATCTAATAGTGTTATGCTAGATTCTTATTTTGGGGGGGAACATTGTCCCATCGGTTGGTAGTCACCTGTCTTTGGGGATGAAGGAACTTTAGTACCCACGGCTTAATAATAGTCTTTAAGGCAAAGACTGTAAATTTGTTGGATGGATGTAACGACCAACGGTTTACAATAAAGTCTATAAGAAAGGTTACATATAATAATAGTACCCACGGCTGTACAAAAATGACCAAGGGCTTAATTATAGTCTTAAGGCAGAGATTGTAAATTTGTTGGATGGACTAAACGACCAACGGTTTACAATAAAGTCTATAAGCAAAGGTTACAGATATGTTGGATGGATAAAAACGACCAACAATGAACAAAATGTCTTTAGACATAAGGCTATGAGATTGTTGGAAGCAAAAACTAATCAATGATTGTACCCACAGCTTAAAAAGTCATAAGACAATGAATGAATTGGTTTTGAACCTGTTGGATGGAATTAATGACCACTGTCCTTGGATAACAAAGGTACCCACGGCTTTATGAAGGGTCTTTAGACAATCAGTTACCCACAGCTTCATGAAAAGTCTTCAGACAAAGACTTTTAATCTAAAACGGTGTCATTGGTTAATTACCCACGGCTTATATCACTGGATAACATTGCTACACACAGCTTATGAAAGGTCTTTAGACAGAGACAGTAAATTGATCGGATTCATTGGCTGTATGAAAAGTCTTTAGACAAAAAGTTATTCACGGCTTTATAGAGATTTTCTTTTAAGACAATACTGTCTATAAGCAAAGACTATGACTGTGTTGGATGGACTAAATAGTCTTAAGGCAAAGACTGTAAATTTTTTTGGATGGATTAAACGACAAATGGTTTACAATAAAGTCTATAAGCAAAGTCTATGACCGTGTTGAATGGATAAAACGATCAACAATAAACAACAAATTTCTGTAGACAAAAGGCTATGAGATTTTTGGAAGTTAAAAGCGATCAATGATTGTACCCACGGCTTAATAAAACTCATAAGACAATGACTGAAATGGTTTTGAATTTGTTGGATGTAAATAAGGACTACTGTCTTTGGATAACAATGGTCTTTAGACAGACAATTACCCACGGCTTCATGAATAGTCCTTAGACAAAGACTGTTAATCTAAAACGGTTTCATTATTGCTTAACTACCCACGGCTTATATCACTGGATAACTTTGCTACCCACGGCTTATGAAAGGTCTTTATACAAAGACTGTATATTGATATCCGATTCATTGGCTGGATGAAAAGTCTTTAGACAAAAAGTTACCCACGGCTTTGTGGAGATTCTTTAGACAATATTGCTGCTACATACGGCTTTATGAAGAGTTTCAACACAATGTTGGTACCTACGGCTTGAGAAATCTCTAAACAAAGACTCTGAATCTAAATTGGATTCACTGCTTTACCTGGCTCAATGAAGTAATTGATTGATTGGGGAAGGTATGATATACTTTAGTGTACCCACGGCTTGCATAAATGACCAAACGGCTTAAAAAGGTTTCAAACAAAGACAATGATTTGGACAAACAAAAGCTATGGATCTCTTGGATTGATAATGGATTCATTATACCTCACAACCCACGGCTTGCATAAATGACCAAACGGCTTAAAAAGGTTTCAAACAAAGACAATGATTTGGACAAACAAAAGCTATGGATCTGTTGGATTGATAATGGATTCATTACCTCACTACCCACGGCTTAGAAATTGGTGGATGAATATAACGACCACAACTTAAAAAGTCTTATTGAAAAGACTATGATCTTAAAAAAGCTCCATAAAAAGCTTATAGACAAAAACTATAAACTGAAAATGGTTCATTGCTCAAGTACCACGGCTTTAGGAGTCCTTAGACAAAGACATTGTCTAGAGTATACTACTAATACCCACTGCTTTATAATTTGTTGGATGGATAAAAACGACCAACAAGTTGCAAAAGTCCTTATATAGACAAAAATAAGGATTTGTTGGATGGACAAAGGACCAACGGCTTACAATATGTTGGGATGGATAAAACGACCAAAAGACTTGCAAAATTTCTTTAGGAAAAGGCTGTGAACCTGTTGGATGGATAAAACGATCAACGGTTTACAAAACGCCTTCTAGGCAAAGATTGAGATTGTTGGAAAAAACCATCAAGGGGTTACAAAAAGGTCTTTGAGGCAATGAGTCTGTTGGATGGATAAAACGACCAACGTCTCAGAAAATGTCTTTAGACAAAGCCTATAGATCCTTATAATGAGAAAGCGAGCAAGCGTTTAGAAAGAATCATTGGAAAATATTGCTACCACGGCTTATGAAAAGTCTTTACACAGAGACTGTAGCTTGAAAACCGTTTCATTGCTTACCCACGGCTTATGGAAAGTCTTTAGACAAAGGCAGTGAATTGAAAGCGGATTCATTGTTTTAGTACCCACGGCTTATAAAGAGTCTCACGATTTTATGAAGAGTCTAGACATAGACTGTGAATACCCACAGTTTATAAAGAGTCTTTGGAAAATATTGCTACCAACGGCTTATGAAAACTTCAGACAAATTTGTGAATTGACAAAAGACTATGATTCAGTTATTGGATGGAAAAATGACCAACAACTTAAAACAGGTCTTTGGAAAACATATTCCCTGCATGTTGGAAGGAAACAAACTACTCAGTACCCACGGCTTTAAAAGGTCTTACACAAAGACTATTGTTCGGATAAAGAAGTCTTGAGACAGAGACTATGAACCAAGTCGGTTTTTGGTTTGTTGTTGTTGGTAAAACGACAAACAACACCAAGTATGTAAGATATAGACTATGTGCTTTCTTCGGGACTAATTAATTGTGATTTCTTCAGGATTTGTATGTGGTGCTTCAGAAGAGTCAGAGAATATTTCACGTGTAGCAGATTCTTTGACAGGTATGTGCTTTTCAAACTTATTTGTTATTTAGTTAATACAATTATTAAAATCATAAGAATGTGACACATATGAAGTGAAGGCTATAGTTTCGTTTGTGTAGCTTCATAAACTGTTCATATCTTCACTAATGCCAATAATTTTCAGGTAAATTCTTTTCTTCACTTTCTCTCCTTTAAATTGTTACATATTATTATATTATTTGAATATACAAACTAAGTTAAGTGATATATGTAAAGGTAATGAAATTGAAAATCTTAGCTCCATTTATAACTTAAAATTGTTTTATTAAGCTGTCTTGACAACATTTCTCTCATTGAACTAGCGTCCTTGAGAGGTTTTAGAAACTGATTGCTAACATATCCGTTGATGAACAAGTAGATTCTTTTTTACTATTGAAACAATATATTGTGTGTTTACAGTGTTTGGTAATCTATATTGTCTTTAGTTTGGTGATTTTATGTATTGTAAGGTCTCCTTTTTTATGAAATGGATGTATCTTGGAGTCTCTTGTAGATCAATGTAGGTGAGAGACTTCTGTGGTTGTAAGTTTCTTTGAACTTTTACGTTTCTATTTCTATCATGCTCCTAACTCTCCTTGATCATTATAAACACTGTTAGAAAATCTCTGTAGTTTGGTGCTTGTATGTATTATAATGTCTCTTATTTTATGATGTCTTTGGTAGATCAACGTAGGTGAGAGACTCTAGCATGTTGTTGTAGTAGGCTTTCTAATCTTGATGAATGTTTCTGGTTTTCTGCTATGCTTTTAGCCGGTGTTCTTTGGTGCTTGTGTGTATTAATAAGGTCTCTTATTTTTTCTGAAATGGATATATTTTAGAGTCTATTGTTGATCAACATAGGTGAGACTCGTGAAAATTGTGATAGTAGTTTCCTTGAATGTTGAAATGTGTATGTCTTGTGTTGTGCTCCTCCTAACCTTCAGTGATCACTGTTACATTTGTGTTTACAGTATTTTAAAAAAAATATTGTCATCTCTATTATCTTCAGTTTGATTCTTGTACGTATTATAAGATCTCTTATTTAATGAAATCGGTGTATCTTGAAGTCTCCTGCAGATAGTGACAGTAGTTTCTTTAAATCTTGATTGTTCTGTTTTGTGTCATTCTCTTAACCCTCACTGATCATTATAAGCGGTGGTGTTAGAATCTCTTTAATTTGGTGGTTGTGTGTATTAATAAGGTCTCTTATTTTTTTTGAAATTGGTGTATTTTGGAGTCTCTGGTAGACCAACGTAGGTGAGAGTTTTTCTAATCTTGATGAATGTTTCTGTTTTTTTTTTTTTTTGTTATGAACTTAATCCTCACTGATCATTTTAAACGGTGTTAGTAATTTCTTTAGCTTGGTTCTTGTGTGTATTAATAAGGTCTCTTATTTTTTGAAATGGATATATATTAGTCTTTGTTGATCAAGACTCGTGAAAATTGTGATAGTAGTTTCCTTGAATGTTGAATGTGTATGTTTTATGTTGTGCTCCTCCTAACCTTGAGTGATCAATTAGGCTATTGATTGTCCAAGTTAAGTCTGGGCGTTCAGTGACCCGTTCGGTATTGATCCGCGTGATTCGGATTTTCGGATTTCTGGTGTTATATTCAGAAATCCCATTCGGGTTTTACTAATTATCGGATTGGATGCGGTTCGGTTCTTTCCGGGTTCGGTTCGGATGTAACCAATATTTAAAATCGTCTAAAAAAAATTTTATAAACCTCAAAAATTGACAACTTTTTTTCAAAATATAAAAATTATTTGAATTAAATATTAGTTAAACTATCTAAATTAGCTTTAAAAATATTCAAAATAACAAATATAACAAACTACAAAAATATACTTTGTATTCTCTAAAATATCTAAATCACTTTAAATATATAAAAACATTAACATATTTAACTAATTCCTAGTTTCACTAATCCATGATTCTGTTACTGATACAAGCTTGCTATAACACACTCAAAGTACTCTTCCACTAAAGCAACAGATTCATATCAAGAAAAACAACATATCTATCTCACAACATACAAACTCGTAATTCAAAGAGTAGTAACTGGTTCTTCTCTGCTAGTTACACTACACAATCCCTGATTCTGCCATTGATTCAGTCCTGCCATCACAGCCCCTACTACTCATAGATCAAACAATCAATTGATCTTAAACACTGCCACCAAATCGAAATCATATCACTTAAAACTATGAATCAAGTAGTATGCAAGATCACATGATATCTATGTAAGATCAAATCTCGCCATTGCATTCAAGAGATCTGGAGGTGCTTACACCAAGGAACACCTAGGGCTCCAAAGTCCGATTCGAGCCCATCCAAGCCGAAGAACCCGATCCGAGCGGCGGGATCGAAGCGGGACGAAGCTGCTGGAGTGGAAAGCCAGTGAGGTGAGGAAGAGAAGGACGAGGAAGAGGAGAGCGATGATGAGGCAAGGCAGCCACTGATGCCCGATCCGAGAGACGAAGTTGGAGGCGAGGAGGTAGACGTGGGGGCGCTTGGTCTTGGATTCATCGGTGCCGGATTCGCCGGAGTCGGAGAGATCGGCGTCGGAGTGGGGACGGCGAGAGGAGTTTGGGGGAGTGAGATGAGTGCCACAGTCATTGGCCGTTGCTCGTGCTGTTCATCCCTACTCTTTCCATTTAATTGTTTTTCTGTTTTACCTGTGAGGGTAAATGTAAAAAATGTTACACCATCGCACACGCAGATATTTATAGTGATTAACGACGAACAAACCACAAGTATAAACCGAACCGGTTTTGAGCTTATATGTTTTTCAAGAAAATTATCATCTAACAGGTACCAAATTGGTTTGAGTTCATGTTAATAATCGAATTTCATGGATATTATTATTATTAAGATATTTTGAATTTAAAGTGGCATGCAAAATTGTAGTGTCCAGGCTCCTTTAAATGAACCGCAACCGGTTGAAAGTTGAAAATAAGCAGTTAACGGTTTACTACTTTCCTAACTTGGTTCAATTATATGTGCTCATTGTGATGGGATAAGCCCAAAAACAAATGCATACGAAGCCTCTCTGATATTAAAAGAGAAAGAGTCTTTAAAAAACCTACTTATGAAAAGTTACTGCATCATTTCATTTAACTAATTATTTTTGTCCTTCCTTTTATTTCTCTAACTATATAAGAGAGAGAGAGAGAAGTAAGGGATTTCTTGTGCCAAAACGAGGTGTATGCACTCTCACATCAAGATCCTACACTCGTTAAAACTCAGTATTCATCGTTTCTACTTTGTAAATTGCTCTGTTTTTGCATTCCAGAGTAATTATGTGTTTCTTTTTGCCATTGAGAGATTGTGAACTTATCTAGCGAGATAGCTGAATTGTTTTGATCAAAAAAATTACTGTAAACTTTATTTTTACCATGTACACATGATTTTTATAAGAGAACAGTAAATGTTAATGATCTTTAGCAAAGCGTAAAATAATTATTTTGAATGATCGGTTACAAAAAAAAAAAGAATGATATGATAATTAGCTGAACAGTCGAGTTTTTATTCGTGGTGGACTTTTGACTGAAATATTAAATTAATATTGAATGCTGATATCCCTTGGACGGAGATCACTAATTAGCACTAGGAGGTCTTCTAATCGTTCGACACTGAGTGTTCATTATTCCCGTAACTCCACTTCCTCTTGGAGCAGCTCTACATGGAACGGAGGGAAATGTGGGCATTCGGCCTTTGAACACACAAGTCAATATGTTAAGAAAAAGAGAGACAACAAACAAGAAGAGTATAGTAAATTGCTCAATTATAACTGTGACTGAGATTTACGAAATAAGAAGAACACTGACCAATGATTCTTCTAGCCTCTGTGACACGAAGCTGAAAGACTAGGCATATAAGAAGCAGCAAACGTAGAAGATGAAAAGCTTGTGTTGTTTTCTTCATTGCCAGTTTGCTCTTCTCTCAGTTGTCATTGACCGCAACTTGTATATATAGTAGATTGAATCACACAAAAGCACATTTATCTACTGAATTTATTCATGGGGAAGTGTCAAACTTGATGGGCTTCTTTTTTTTCTACAAATACGCGGTTATGTAGAGATAATATGGTGGCATCTTCTGATTTTAAATAAATAAATAAACAAAAATGTCCTAAAATCCAATTTTACGAACCTAGCTGTGAAGATGCCAGATTTTTGGAGGTTTCTATAAATATATATATATATATATATATATATATATATATATATATATATATATATATTTGTATTCTTTTTCTAAAATAATAAATATCTTTAAATTTATTTTATGAAAAAAGTTCTTAAAATTTAAAATTTGTTACTTTGTGTAAAGTTCACATTGATCTTCTTGAGGTTTTTTTTATCTTCTTGAGTTTCAATTATATAATTAGGGGATTTTAAAATGGAATAACTTATACATGAAGATATTCTAAAAATATATTTTTAAAAATATAAATTTCTAATAATCAGTTTCAGCAAATAAATCATTCATATATTATGTTATCAAAAACGCTATTTTAACCAAAATTACAACTAAAATTTCATAATACATATAATAGAGTTTAAAATAGTTTTACTGTGTACTAGAGTAAAATAAAGTAAGTTTTTCATGATATTAAGAAAACTCGAAGTAAAGCACTGGAAGTAAAGGAAGAAGAAGAAATAAAAGATAGTATTTTATTGATCTAATAGCACGAGTACAATGTATTAGTGTATAAACCCAACTTTAGTTTTAGTTGCATGCCTCTTAATCGAAAGTGGTTATTAGTCTATTCTCTTCTTCTAGGATTTAGAGTTTATTGTATAAGTCATTATGGTCAAAATCTAGGCGAGATCATTCCATTTCCTGAGATACGAAATTTTTTTCTTTTATCTAAAATTTTTCTTTTTTTAGTCCGGAGGTAGGAGAAAAATGCAGCCCAGAGACCGGAAGCTAGAAGAAATAACTAGAAATTTGTCTTGCTTCTTCTTAGAAGATTTGTTTTTGGATCAATTTTTCTCAATAGTTTGCCCTTATTTTCTGAGTTCGAAGTCCAGAGATAACTCGTGTTTTACGGATACATTCACACTAAATTTTACATGTCTTAAAGAGCAGGACATCGCTTGTCGAAACTACCTGAACTCCCATGACATGGACCACTTAACAATCCAACAAGAGATGCTTTGTAGAAAAGACCAATGGCCTCAATAAAGACCAAAGTCTTTTAGCTCATTAGGCACATGGCCTATATGACCGGTGGTCTGATTGGACACATGGTTCGGGAATGATATTACAGTGATATATATAATCATGTGGCTTTGTGGCACATCGCCTTTTGACATGTAGTCCAATAGTTGATTGGAATAATCTGATCGAAAAGATGCATGAACAGATCAGATGGTAGATTTGTCGATATACTTCATGAGAATATGCCATCGTGTTTATAAGCAGGAAGTTATGGTCTAACCAACAGATATACTCGTGGAGTGCTAGCGTGAATAAAGACTTTGATTTAGTTGGAAGTAATAACAGAGATCATCCTATTATGGGTTTGTCTATGAGTATGACCTTCTAGGTCTATCTTCTTGGCAGTGACCCATTTCCAAGTAAAACCAAAATCCAAGTTTTTTGAGATTTCTCTTACAATTTACATAATTTTTCTATTTTAAAATAATATATTCTTATATTTATGTATTAGTATAGCAAAAAAGATATCAAAGTGATAAAACCATAACTATTTAACGATCATTAAAGTTAAAAAAAAATTTATCTAACATTTAATATGAAAACAATTTTATTTCTTACACTAATCTATAAAATTAAAATTATTTTTATATTAAATTGTAACGAAGAACCAAAAAATTATTCTAAATGTTTTTCAATTTATTTATATTAATATAGAAAGAAAATCCAAAATCTGAAATCTTATATCTCAAATTACGTTTAATAAAAAATCTGAAATTCAAAAACTAAAAAACTAAAAGCTAAAAATCTAAATCCAAAATCTAAAAGTTAACCATACAAACAATTGGGATCTAGCTAATCCCAAACTCCTGAACCGGTTTCCGGAATTCCCAGAATCTGGTTTAAACTAAACTAAGAGCACCATTAATGGAGGTTCTATCCATTGGAGTTCTAAATATACATATATTCGTATATAAAATATATATATATATATATTATATGCATATATGTATGTTTAGAACTCCAATGAGTAGAACCTCCATTGGGAGTGTTCTAACAATACCTCGACATAGTTCGAACTAGATACGCCACCATTTCCAGTTTCTCATCTTTAGAGAGAGAGAGAGAGAGATCATAATCTGAAGAAGTAATGGATTTCTTTTCTTGTGACAAGTCGAGGTGTATGCACTCTCACATCAAGATCATGCACTCGTTAATATTCAGTGTTCATTGTTTCTACTTTCTAGATTGCTTTTACGTTTCAGAGTAAGTCTGTGTGTGTCTTTCTTGCGATTGAGAGATTGTGAGCTTGTCTAGTGAGTTTTTTTTGTCTAGTAAGTTAGCTAAATATTTGATGAAACACATTACTGTAAACTTTATTTTTACCACGTACACATGATTTTTAGAGAATGGAAAATGTCTCAAGTGAACAAAATAAAATAAAAAATAGAAAATGTCTCAATGAAGCGATAATCTTTAGCAAAGCGTGATACAATTATTTGGAATAAACACGCGGAGGTCCACGACCTGTTTGACAATGCCAGTTCATTATTCCCGTAACTTCACTTCCCTTAGGAGCACGTCTACGTGCCACCGTAGCTCATTTTCTCCGTCCGATTTTGCCTTTACGTGAACGGGAGGGAAAATTGCCAATTCGTTCCTCGCCTTTTAACACACGCACGAGTCAATATGTTAAAAAAAGAGTATAGTAAATGGCAAAATTTTAACAGTGAAAGAGATTTACAAAGTAAGAAGACACTTACCTAGGTGGCGGAATCTAGCCTCTGTGACACAGACCTGAAAGATTAGGCATATAAGAAGCAGCAAACGTAGGAGAAAAAAAGAAGTTTGTGTTGTTTTCTTCATTGTCAGTTTGTTCTCAATTGTCATTGACAACAACTGTATATATATTAGTGATTGTATCACAGAAAAGCACACTTGTCTATTAAATTTATTCAAGGGAAGTGTCAAACTTGGTGGACTTCTTTCTTTTCTACAAACTAGGTTCCTTTTCCGCGCTACGTGCGGATTGTAAATTTTGATTTTGTTAAATTTATTAACTTTTATTTCTATGTGAATATTTACATTTTATATTTCTAACTTTAACTTGTTATGCGTTATATAGTTAAATTTAAAATAAATATTTTAATTTTTTTTTGTTGCATAATTTACTGGTATAATGTATAATTTAAATTTAAAAATTTCTCTATTGTACTATTCAGTTTTTTAAAAAATGCAACACGAATACACGATAACATAAATATATTGTAGATGTAGAAGGTAGTGTAATGTTATTTGTCTTGTTTTTGTAAATTGTAAACTAAATAGGATCACTTGTGTATACAATAAATTTACTAATGTATAATATTACATGTATTATAATATTTTAAATTTAATTTTATGTTATTGTGGCTAATATTTTTAGATTTAAACAAATTATTATTATTTTTTTGTTTACATCTTCTTATGATTTAATTGATTTTTCATATTTTTGTTTTGGATTAAACTATACTGGGGAAAATTTAGATTTATATAATAGGGTAGAGAGAGATAGAAACATAAAGAGGAGAGAGGAGATGACATGGTCAGTTGGTGAAATATAATTTTTTTTTATTATAAGATCAAATTTCCCTTATGTTTTTAATATAGTATTGTTTAAAATAAATAATTTTTTTTTTTTTGCTGTCTGTGTGAGATCAAAAGAAAGCTTCATCAGCTCATAAATGATTTATTTGTTCATGGTTTGACTCACGTCCTCATCCATACTCTGGTATATCATTGGAAAACTTGCTATAGTAGAAATAGTATTAAGTAAAGTAAAGAAAGCAAAGTCTCTGAAGCTAAAAGAGGAACATTTTTCTTCACTTCAGCTTTCAGCCTTGTCCCAGTCTACTCCCAGCTTAGGAGATGGATATACATATACTGGTCTCTACAAAACCACTACATGTGAACATAGAAATAAATGTGAAGGAGTTTTAGCTTTGATTGTTTAATGTAGGTAAAAGTAAGAATAAAGAATAAAGTAGAAACGAATTGTACCTGTGACCACAAAGCATATATGCATATCTTGATATTTCATTTAGTTAAATAGCTCTCTGAAACATCTTAAGAACAAATTTTTTTGCTATTTAGAAACATGTAACTGCAAAGTTTTCCTTTTTGCTTAGACTTTTTTTTCATGTAATGAATATCTTAGCGAGTTGCAGGTGTGCGGTTGGAAACTGCCATAGTTTGCGTAAAGATCATAAATCTATTCTTAAGATATTTCAGAAACATAAATAAAAGGGATGAATCAGAACCGAGATGGTTATAACCATTTGGCGAATCTGTGCTTGTGCAACGATTTTCTTTCGGTCAGAGAGAGTTCCCTCACAATGATGAAGTGACGCGTAAGCAACGTAATGGTTGGAGAAGAAGACGTGATTGGTTGGAGCTAGATTGATTTCTCTTTATTGTTTAACGGTGGCAACCCGAGGAGAAAGATGCGTTATATGACCACTGGAGAATCGCCGGAGGTTTAACCAGTTTCATGATCATGGCTCGATATTGTTGTAAGCTTAGACGAAGAGGTTATATAAGAGGAGAAAGAGGCAGGTGGAAGGATACCATCTTAAGATAGGAACAAAAAACTGTGCTGAGAAATAATGACTTGTGTCCATGATTATTTGTTTTCTCTATTTGCAGACGTTCTTGTTAAAGTGAAATCTTTTTAAATTTTATTACGCAACAATCAGGTTCATAACTTTACCAGAACCTAACCTCGCCCTTCCTTGGCTTGATCGTCAAGGAAGCGTAAGTTAGGTTGTCTCCTAATAATGTTATGGGGCACAAATGTGTTCTCAAGCCCGTTTGGCAAAGTCATCGAAGTTTGTCAATAGGGTAAATAATAATGCAGAGTGGGTTGTTAGGTTTATAAAATAGATAATTAGCTTCCATAAGTGTTTTTTTATAAATTTAGATAAAAGGTTCAATAGGGAATCTTAGTGACCAAGCAAAACAAAATTAAAAGTAAACATAGAAAAGGATTCCTCGAGGAAGGGAGTTCCTAAACAGTTTAGGAAAGCTAAGAAGTAAATTCAAAACGAAAGGAAGAGCAGTAATGGGCATTGAGCTTGGACACTCCCTATATGCGAAACTAACCATTCTTGGGGCTTGGCGGTGCGTACATCCTCGTGAAGTTCTGCACTGTCAGCTTGGACTCCAACACTATTTAGCTCAGTAGAGACATCCTTGGTCTGTGGACTGCTTAGTTATAACTGCTCCAGCTAAAGGCATATCATCTCCAGTGTTATCATCATCTCCCCAAGCATGAACCATATCAGTAGCTGTAGTAAATAAGAAAACGTTTATAGCATGTTTAGCTACTTCTTAAAACTTACGTTTACAGCGAAGCTTGGGAGTGATGGAAGTTGATTGCGATCCGTGATCCTTGACATGGAGTAGGCCTGGTGCTTTGAGGAAAAGTTGAATGTGGACAGCTTTAAATGGAAAGTAACAAAAGTAAGTTTTGAATCTTCTTAACACCATCCTAAGTACATGACGATAGAAGTGGGGTCTTAATTTTATCTTAAAATGAGGTCCTGATGCAAGTACGGGGGTATTTAGCTCAGCCATTGTCATTGATTCAGTCTTCTTCTTAACACCACCATATTTTGTAGTTCTGGAGGCAGAATTCGTTCTCTATCAAGGAACCTAAATTGACCACATTTAACAATGAAGAGTAAGTAGTACTTTACGTAAGGAAGTTATAAACTAAATAAGTAAGAAGATTTACTTATTGAGGTAGCTTTGACGGCAGCACATTCGCCGCCAAAATAAAAATTATGACTGCAAAAGGTGGCGTTCAAAAGATCCTACCTGCGTGCAAGCCAACCACAGATGAGATGCTGATACCGCTTACAAAGCAAAACTACCATTCAATGAGCAGAACAATAAGTAGATGTGATTAACTAACACTGTCTTACCGGAGGCAACCTGATGGTAAGTGTTTGACACATTTACCTGGCAAGTGGCAACTATTGTAGGGAGAGGTTAAGAGAGGGATGGTCTTTACAACTAACTAACTTTTGGTTTATGTTTGTCAGCACTACCACCTTTGGTTACACACCAGAGGCAGCAAACTTCTCATCGAAACTTAGCAAGACCGTTGAGTACACTGAGGCATATGCTTTGTTTCCTGATTAGATCAAGCGTAATACTATAACGAATCTCTAAGCCAAGGAAACACATATAAGATGACTGGTTCAGCAGATTAAAACTTGTATATTTGTCAAATACCTTTCAAATTTCATGGTTCCCATGATGCGTTGAGTTCCTGTGATGCGTTGATCCTCATTGGAAAACAATTTGACACCTCTAACCTCCCTTACGATATATATCTACATGACAGCATTCATATTAAGCCTCATGTAGTAAGGTGCAATAATAAAATGGAGTGATTGTAAAGGAAAGTGATGAAACATAACCTACCAAATCAGTGTTGGCGTTAGTGAGTGTAATAAGTTGTCATAACTGCAGAACCTAAACCGTCAGTCAAGATATATTGGCTGGTGATGCAAGATAAACCGAGACAGTCTGATCTGTAAATCTTATCGCGACAGAAGCGCCACCAAACAGGAATTTGGGGTTACTTCTTGCAACATCAAAAGCACTCAACTCGAGCCTTCTCTCAAGATCTTTGAAGGTGATCTGGACATTATGAATGCAAAACCAAACCAAACCAAACTTAAGAACAAAATTTTAAACAAACCTATCACTAAAACTTGATTAGACATAGAATGTCGAGTCTTAAAACAAATTTGGTTTCTAGAACATGAATAATAAACTCCAAACAAAGATAGAGAATAAATGAATGACATACTTTTCTTTCTAGGGCCAAGGCTGAATGGCAGTTGGTTCCGTACTCTATTTACATACTTTAGCTTTGACCAATCCCATCACAAAAAAAAAATTGTTCCGCGACCTATTTGGATCAGTGGTATCGCTTGCTTTGCTTAACTTTCCTCCTTCCCATTAACTCTGCATAAGAAAGAACAACAAAGCTTTTGAATAGGAATCACAAATTTAGACTCAGAACACACATGAATGGAAGTACTTACGATGGCAAGTCATAGAGGTGCAAGTAGTTGTCCTTGCATGAGCATAACAAAACCGGCTTGGCCTCTGCATCATGCACGCCACGAAAGTTAGCACCACATGAACAAAAGCAACCTGAGATCAGAAATCAATCCACACATCAACAATGTAGTTATTTATGTTCCTCTCAGAGTGCAATCTTCAACCAATCTTGCAGCCGCACAAGAATAATCTTTATTTGTGAGAATCAAACACTGATTGAGAGAAAAGAAGCAATCTTGGTCAAATTGAAAATCACATAGGATGCAAAACACTAACCAACCAGTGTGACCTAATAATACAGAATGAGAATAGCAAAATTGAGAAGGGACCTGTGTCTTCTTGTGTCAAAGTAACAACTCCTTCGACATCAGAGTTACCCTTGAGCACAGCAACGGCCTTCTTCGCGGCGAAAACGACTGTTAGCGATTTCTTCGACGCGGAGAAGGAAACAGATCGTGGATGGTGGAGACTGAGAGAGACGCCACCGAAAGAGGGACGGAGAGTTGATGAAGGAGAAATGAGGAGGCGCGGGGGATGAGAAGGAGAGGAAGGTGTGAGCAGCCATGGCGCTTGGAAGAAACGATTGGGAAATTAGGGATGGAGCTTTTTTTTTACAGAGATGGAGTAGTGTATCGATTGTGATGAATTATAATTGTGGAGGGCAACCGTTATACTTGGAAATCGAAACTACATGTGATGCTAGTTTCACAGTTGAGAATGAGGAAATGGAAGAGACGGCTCGGTGTGAAAGAGCAGGAGATAAGTTTGCTGGGTTTAAGATGGGCCTCAGAGAATTAATCGGAGCCCAAATGATTGACCCAGTTAAAAAATGATCGACAAAATAACGGTGATGTGGCAAAAATATAGTTTATCATTGGACGATTTTTTGTTCCTATGTGGACATCCTCTCCTTTGCTTATATCCCCCTTTTAATACTTGTTTGATACGCGGTTTTGTAAAAATAAAATGGTACATCTTCTGATTTTAAATAAATAAATAGATAAAACTATCCTAAAATCCAATTTTACGAACCTAGCTATGAAACTACGGATGCCAGATTTTGGAAGTTTCTATATATTTATTAATTCTCATTAAAATTAGTTGTATAGATAATTTAATAATTGTTGAAAAGACCCAGCAGAAATGAATTGTTGAAAGATTTAGAGCATTTGTATTGGAGTCTATTCCCCGCAATTTCTCATGTTTTAATTTATAAAAAATTAAAAGAAGAAAAAGAGAGTAGAAAAAAGAAAATAGTCTTTTTAGAGAGATTTTCTTCTGTATATGAGAGGCTCATTATCCAAATGTACATTATGTTTGGTTATATTTTATTTAAAATTTATATTTAAATTAGTCAATAAATTATATTAATATAAAATATCTAAAGTACTGTATTAAAAAAAAAAAACTCAACCACTAAAGATGCTTCAATGGCCTCAGGAAAAACTGAAGTATTTTAGCTCACTAGGCAGGGGGCCTATATGACCAAATGGTCTGAATGGATTCTTATGTTGTATATTTCTATTTCTATTTCATTATTATGACCAAATAATTAGTTTTAATATCTGCATATTTCTATTTCATTATTATTAAATTTTTGTTTTTGTTTTTTGTATTAAAAAATATGTTTTTTTTATTTATGATTGTGTTTTTTAAACGGAAGTATCGTTCCAAAACGAAATCATAAGTTTCTAAGTATTTTTAAATAAGATATTTTAAAAGCATTTTAGAAAAAATATTATGTAAGCTTCTACAAGATTCCGGTTACGATTCCGGTTCCGAAATGTAAAACGGACATCCAATAAAGTTTTTGTGCAACCTAGAGTCATGGTCAATAAATGTGATTAAACTTATGATTTTTCAAATATATATTTTTTTTATAAAAAACAATGATTGTCACAGGTAGAAAAGAAAAATAAAGATTTTGTTTTTAAACGTAAAACAAGAAAACAATAGAAAAATTAGTTTTCCTAAAAATGTAAAGAATCTATTTTGCTACGAATTGGAAAGAAAATAATGTTTGGAAAATCAAAAATCAAAAAAGACTTAAAAAAACTACAGACAGTCGACTTCTAAAAACTAAAAGTTAAAAACCAAAATCCAAATCTAAAACTATAAACAATCCCGAACCACTAAACTGGTTTCCGGTTTACAGAGTGACGGGTTTAACTCTAAACTTACCTTACCTCGACATAGTTCGAACCGGATACGTCACCGTTTCCGGCTTCTCATCTTCCGAGACCTCACCATTGTAAGTACATACATCAATGAACTATTGATCATCGGATTCATCATGAATTGAATTGATCCGATCCACTTCCTTCATGCATTCCGAATCTGCGTGGGCTTAAAATTATCTTCCTGTAACAGAAAAATGGCTACGGAGGCGGCTCCGATGGACGAGAAGGCGAAGAGAATGAGAGATCTACTCTCGAGCTTCTACACTCCAGATCCTTCCATCTCCACTAGTGTTTCCTCGATCAGCACCTCTTTCGATAACATCAACGGCCCTTCTTTCGATGCTGATCAGTACATGGATCTCATGGTTAGTCTCCCAATCTCGATTCGATTCGGATTACGTCTAGGGAATATCTCTTGCGATTTAGATTTGAAAAAAAATAATGTGGAACGATCTTGTGGTGTAGATTAAGAAGTCGAATCTGGATGTGCTTCTGCAAAGACATGTTCAAATGGCTGCAGAGATTAAGAATCTGGATACAGACTTGCAAATGCTAGTCTATGAAAACTACAATAAGTTCATCAGTGCTACAGATACCATCAAAAGGTACCTTGTAAACCACTTGTGGATCGTTTTAGGTGCTAAGTTTGTGTTTATACTAAAGTTGAGATATGTTGATTGTGTACATTGTAGGATGAAGAGTAATATTTTTGGGATGGAAGGCAACATGGACCAACTTCTTCACAAGGTGTTCTGGAACTTTAGCTTTATTTTTTTTTTTTATTCTTTGTATGAGCTTCTAACCCATAGCATGACCGCTGCAGATAATGTCAGTGCAATCAAGAAGTGATGGGGTCAACACTTCTCTTTTTGAGAAGAGAGAACATATAGAGAAACTTCACCGCACACGAAATCTTCTTCGTAAAGTTCAGGTTTATAATGACTCATTGTTGCTAACTCCTTGTTTTACATGCTACGTTATATTTTTGTCTTGTTGTTACCTGATCATTAATAGTGGTATGCTGCTTCCTATTGGGAATTTACTCAAATCCTTACTTTTTTGGGCAAAAATGAGCAGTTCATTTATGATTTACCTGCACGACTCCAAAAATGCATCAAGTCAGAAGCCTATGGGGATGCGGTCAGGTTCTATACTGGAGCAATGCCAATTCTCAAGGTTTATATCTCTCTCCTCGGATAACTTCGCATTTGTTGTAGTCTTCTTTTAGTGTTTTTAGTGCATTTTGCTTTGTTAATACTTGGAGATAACAATCATTCTGTTTAGGTATACGGTGATACATCATTCAAAGACTGTAGACGAGCTTCTGAAGAAGCTATAGAAATCATCATAAAGAACTTACAGGTGTACCTTTTGGGCCTATTAGTCTATAACAGTGATTTAAATAAATGTCTGCATACTGCTTTATTAACCTGATAAATAAATAAGTGGTCTTTTCGTTTTTGCTTGTCATGTCTTTGAGTTCTTGATGTGAGAAACTTAGTTTGTCTTTCTTTTCAACAGACGAAGCTATTTTCAGATTCGGAATCCATACAGGCGAGAGCAGAAGCTGCAGTGCTTCTTAAGCAGTTAGATGTCCCTGTTAGTTCTTTCTCTCAGATCAATTATTTGTGACCTGTGTAATTAGTTAAAGCATATATTTTGGTTGATCTCTGGAGCTACTTACAAAGTTCCTAATGTTCATACTCCATTATATGCAACGGAATTTATTTTTTTGGTTGCATAGAGGTATTACTGGTTGCTGAGACATAAATTTGGATTGTACTCCTGCAGATTGATAGCTTAAAGGACAAACTGTTAGAAAAGCTGGAACAATCTCTTGATGGTCTTCAAATATATCCCGAAGAGGCAAGTAAACTTGCAGAGCACAATGCTTCATCTAAGGATGAGGAAAGCAATAACCAAGGTCCTGCTAAAATTCATGAGGTAAACATTAGTATGACACTTCCTTGTCTCTTGTGTTTCTGACGACTGCAATTGAACAAATCAATACTGAGTGTATTTGCTAAGCACTTTGAATATCAGCAACTGCTTCTTAGTGGATTTTTTGTTTATCAGTCATTTCATTGATAATTATTTTCTTTTGTTTTAGCAGACTTGACGAGTTTTTTCACTTTCGTTATTTTAATGTTTGCCCCCTTTTTTCTGGTAGGATGCTGTACGAGGATTTTCTGAGGCTATGCGTGCTTATCGAGAAATATTCCCTGACTCGGAAGAGAGACTTTTTAAACTCGCGAGAGCCTTAACAACAACGTATTGTACTTTTTCTTTGATGCATTTATCCATAAACCGATACTTCTTTTGTCTGGCTTACTGAGTTTCTAACACTTGAGGTTGTTAGGCACTTTGAGAACATGGAACTATATATAAGAAAACGGGTGTCTGCAGCAGATTTTCTTGGAATTTTTCGTGAGTGCAGTGCTTTTCGTCCTGCTGCTGTCTAACTACTGTCTATTTCTATATGTGCTTTCCTTTCCCTCTGAAAGATTTGACTAAATCTGTTTTCTGTTGGTCATAGGAATCATTTGGGAAGATGTTGTACTTATGGACGAGGTTCTACCTGAGGCTGCGCTTTCCGATTTATCTGCAGAGGTTGCCCCTCAACTGTTTTCTGTGGCTCTTCTTTTTGCTAGGATGAGTGGAGCTATATATGTTTACTAGTACTTGTCATTTCAGGCTGCCCAGGTCACTCTGAAGCAATTTGTTGCGAGGACGTTTTCTCATCTTCAACAAGATATATCAGGTTCGTTGTTTATAAATATCTACTGGTTTCAGAATATCTTAGTAACGGAAATAGAGAGAATGAGTAAAGCTAGAATAATCCATAAGACGTCTTGTGACGTAGCCTAATTGAGTAATTTGACAAAGGGAGCAGCAAGTGTCCAAGAGTAGATTATTTTCTTAGTGAAGTTTTGTTTAACTTTGAAGAACTCAGAACTGAATAAAGGTCTCCATACGTGGCAGCTACACTCTTAAAATTCGATATCAACCAAAAGGAAGTAGTTGACGGGGAAGTACTGAAGGCTGTCCTTGAAGCTAGTGGAAAGGCGGTTCTTCAAGGCACCACAGATATATTTCAGGTAGATTCTGTCTTCTATTATCATAATGTTTTATTTTTGGCTATCGTTTCCTCTGTGTGCAAACTCCATGCTCAAAGACGCTTATATGTTTTATATCATCTCAGGAATTCCGTCAGCTTCTTGATGAAAACACTGGAATATTTGTCAAGATGAATGACTCACTCATTGGTTGGATTCAGAAAGGATTTCAAGACTTCTTCAGGTCACTTGAATCTCACTTCCTAGTGCTCTCAGGAAAAACTAGCTCATCAAACGAGACTGAAGGTTTGATAGAAGGAAAACCGAGTGAGAAAATTCATGCTGGTCTCATCCTTGTACTGGCTCAGCTCTCTGTGGTCATCGAACAAAAGGTCATTCCAAGAATTGCTGAGGTAACGAGTCTTGCATGTTTATAGCTAGCTTTATGTAATAAGTTTAAACGACATTGGTAAGGAAATTGAGAAAATCCATATGTTAAAATTCAGGAAATAACTGCTTCCTTCTCTGGCGGAAACTCCCAAGCTTTTATTCCTGGAGAACTTAGCCGGGTCTTCCACGAGCCAGCGAAACTTCTCCAGCATGTATTGAATTAAACTCTTAAGAGTTGATGTTGTTTTACAAAAAAAACATGAGCATCAGCTAATTGAATCGTTTTATATTTCAGTACATAGACACGAGAACACAGAAGATATCGAATGTACTAAGAAAGAGGTTCAAGACACCAAACTGGGTTAAGGTAAAACCTTGTTGTCGTGTGTGACTAAATCTTCTTTAAAGAAGCATTTTACGAGTAAATTGTTTTCTAAATATTGTGCAGCATAAGGAGCCACGAGAGGTTCACATGTATGTCGATATGCTTCTTCAACAGGTTTTGACAACTCTTCTCTTTTGAATCTCTAGTAGATATAGTTAACTAAAGAACATAACATATATAACTCAAAACCTTTTTTCTGCTTCTTGGCAGTTAGAAGAAGTTGGTAAAGAAGTGAAACAGATTCTACCTCAAGGGACATTCCGTAAGCACAAGAGATCAGACAGCAACGGAAGCAACACTACAACCTCATCACGGAGCACTACACTACATAGCGATAAGATGGCACGGTCGAATTCACAGAGAGCTCGAAGTCAGCTTTTGAGACACATCTTGCAAGGCTGTCCTTGAAGCTAGTGGAAAGGCGGTTCTTCAAGGCACCACAGATATATTTCAGGTAGATTCTGTCTTCTATTATCATAATGTTTTATTTTTGGCTATCGTTTCCTCTGTGTGCAAACTCCATGCTCAAAGACGCTTATATGTTTTATATCATCTCAGGAATTCCGTCAGCTTCTTGATGAAAACACTGGAATATTTGTCAAGATGAATGACTCACTCATTGGTTGGATTCAGAAAGGATTTCAAGACTTCTTCAGGTCACTTGAATCTCACTTCCTAGTGCTCTCAGGAAAAACTAGCTCATCAAACGAGACTGAAGGTTTGATAGAAGGAAAACCGAGTGAGAAAATTCATGCTGGTCTCATCCTTGTACTGGCTCAGCTCTCTGTGGTCATCGAACAAAAGGTCATTCCAAGAATTGCTGAGGTAACGAGTCTTGCATGTTTATAGCTAGCTTTATGTAATAAGTTTAAACGACATTGGTAAGGAAATTGAGAAAATCCATATGTTAAAATTCAGGAAATAACTGCTTCCTTCTCTGGCGGAAACTCCCAAGCTTTTATTCCTGGAGAACTTAGCCGGGTCTTCCACGCAGCCAGCGAGAAACTTCTCCAGCATGTATTGAATTAAACTCTTAAGAGTTGATGTTGTTTTACAAAAAAAAAAAAACATGAGCATCAGCTAATTGAATCGTTTTATATTTCAGTACATAGACACGAGAACACAGAAGATATCGAATGTACTAAGAAAGAGGTTCAAGACACCAAACTGGGTTAAGGTAAAACCTTGTTGTCGTGTGTGACTAAATCTTCTTTAAAGAAGCATTTTACGAGTAAATTGTTTTCTAAATATTGTGCAGCATAAGGAGCCACGAGAGGTTCACATGTATGTCGATATGCTTCTTCAACAGGTTTTGACAACTCTTCTCTTTTGAATCTCTAGTAGATATAGTTAACTAAAGAACATAACATATATAACTCAAAACCTTTTTTTCTGCTTCTTGGCAGTTAGAAGAAGTTGGTAAAGAAGTGAAACAGATTCTACCTCAAGGGACATTCCGTAAGCACAAGAGATCAGACAGCAACGGAAGCAACACTACAACCTCATCACGGAGCACTACACTACATAGCGATAAGATGGCACGGTCGAATTCACAGAGAGCTCGAAGTCAGCTTTTCGAGACACATCTTGCAAAGCTGTTCAAGCAAAAAGTAGAAATATTCACCAAGGTCGAATTTACCCAGGTAAGAACCAGAAAACAAAATATAAGAGACTTCCTTGTAGTTATAGCATCAAACACGCACGAGGGTCATCTCCTGATTATTTTATCCTTAACAGGAATCAGTTGTTACGACAACAGTGAAGCTGTGCCTGAAGAGTTTGCAAGAATATGTGAGGCTCCAAACGTTTAACAGGAGCGGGTTCCAGCAGATTCAGCTAGACATTCAGTTCTTAAAAGCTCCTTTGAAAGAAACAGTTGAGGACGAAGCTGCAATCGACTTCTTGCTCGATGAGGTGATTCACACCATAAGCTTTTCCTTTCTCTCTTTTATTCTCATAACCACCTGAGTTTATCTGTGTCTAGCTTTATGCAACTGACCCTTCGACCGTGTTGTGTGTGCTTTTGCACGAACAGGTGATCGTTGCGGCTTCGAGAGGTGTCTTGATGTGACTCCATTGGAGCCACCAATCTTGGACAAACTCATACAAGCCAAGCTCGCTAAATCTAAGGAGCACAAGAACAACAACAGCAACGCAGTTTCCTTGAAAATTATAAAAGCCGTAACAACTGTGTGTTATTACGTCTCAAATGATTCTTGAATCTTTTGGTACAATCTGTTCTGAGCTAATACATTATTTTTTGGACAAAAACTAATACATTATCCCTAAATTAAACTAAACTAGAAGTTTAACTTACATTAAAGTCCCCTAAGTTAAATAGAAGTTATTAAAATATTCTTAGTCGGTCGGGCGAGTCACGGAGTCTCTATATAAGGAGGTTCCTTGACTCTCAAGCAGTATCTTTCTAATCAAACTTAGCTCAAACGATGGCCACTGCGATCCTCTCTTCTCGCAACACTTTAAACCACCAATTCGATCACGAATCCCTAATCCACCGTAACTCTAATCTTCGCCGTCACTCGAACGCTGCTCCTCGCCGACTCAAGCGTTCCCCACTGCCACTCAGTCCAAGACGCTGGTTGCATCCCCGGCGGCGAACACCAATCTCGTCATGGGACAAGTCAAAATCCTCAAACGCGGCGAGACACTGAGCTCGTTTCTTAACAGCTGCGTCGATAAAGACGATAGAAAACGACATCGTTTGAAGATAACCGACGTAGCGTCGACTAACAGAATCAGACCTGAACCAAAGACTGTGCAGAAGCTGATCGGAGCTTTCAAAAGATCGGAGATCGTCTCTGTAGATTACGCCGGCTCTTGTAACTCAGTTTCTCCGCCTCCAAGCTCTCTTCCTATTCCATGCTTCTTGGCAGTTAGAAGAAGTTGGTAAAGAAGTGAAACAGATTCTACCTCAAGGGACATTCCGTAAGCACAAGAGATCAGACAGCAACGGAAGCAACACTACAACCTCATCACGGAGCACTACACTACATAGCGATAAGATGGCACGGTCAATTCACAGAGAGCTCGAAGTCAGCTTTTGAGACACATCTTGCAAAGCTGTTCAAGCAAAAGTAGAAATATTCACCAAGGTCGAATTTACCCAGGTAAGAACCAGAAAACAAAATATAAGAGACTTCCTTGTAGTTATAGCATCAAACACGCACGAGGGTCATCTCCTGATTATTTTATCCTTAACAGGAATCAGTTGTTACGACAACAGTGAAGCTGTGCCTGAAGAGTTTGCAAGAATATGTGAGGCTCCAAACGTTTAACAGGAGCGGGTTCCAGCAGATTCAGCTAGACATTCAGTTCTTAAAAGCTCCTTTGAAAGAAACAGTTGAGGACGAAGCTGCAATCGACTTCTTGCTCGATGAGGTGATTCACACCATAAGCTTTTCCTTTCTCTCTTTTATTCTCATAACCACCTGAGTTTATCTGTGTCTAGCTTTATGCAACTGACCCTTCGACCGTGTTGTGTGTGCTTTTGCACGAACAGGTGATCGTTGCGGCTTCGGAGAGGTGTCTTGATGTGACTCCATTGGAGCCACCAATCTTGGACAAACTCATACAAGCCAAGCTCGCTAAATCTAAGGAGCACAAGAACAACAACAGCAACGCAGTTTCCCCTTGAAAATTATAAAAGCCGTAACAACTGTGTGTTATTACGTCTCAAATGATTCTTGAATCTTTTGGTACAATCTGTTCTGAGCTAATACATTATTTTTTTGGACAAAAACTAATACATTATCCCTAAATTAAACTAAACTAGAAGTTTAACTTACATTAAAGTCCCCTAAGTTAAATATAAGTTAGAACAAAAAACTAGTAGAAAAAAAAAGATGCTCTTTTCTCTCTCTCTCGGAACTTGTAGACAAGTCGGCTGAAAACCTCTCCGACGTAGATTCGCGGCGTCGGAGGCGCGTCCTCTCTCCCCTAACTCTCTTTTTCCTTTTGCTTCCACATCCACGATCTACCTTTGTCGATATGTGTGAATCACTGTGTTGTCGTGCTCCTTCAAGGCTTTTCTTAGTCAACGAAGATGGTTCCGGCTCCTTATGGAGAGACGACGAGGCCCAAGGAAGAACGAGGGAGGTGGAAGTCGGCTTTTAGGACTGGCGGTAGCGGTAGATTCGGTTTTCCCTCTTTTCCGATCTATGATACTACAGCCACGGCAACGGCGCATGACGCGGCGAGACAACTTCTTGAGACTGGATCTACTCTCCCTGAAGCGGTGAGACGGTTGGAGGAGATGTAATAGACGGCGAACAGAGGTACGCCCCTTCGGTTCTCGGAGGGACGACGTGCTGCAAGGGCTTCGATGACGGTGTGGAGTCAACCGGAGGAGAGGCTTCTGTGGTTCAAGCGTGTTGGAGACTAGCTTCCAGCGCCGGTGACGATCCAATGATCGTTCTGGTGGTTGGTATTCACACCTTTGCAAGCTGCCATTTGTAATGCTGAGATTCGGTTGCGGTCGCCAAGGTCTGCTTTCATTCCGGACACTCATGTTCGTTTTTAGGCTCAGTGGCAAGGTCGTGATAGTCGGAAGGGATGATGCTCGACCGGTACGCACCGATGGTGATGTATCTGTTGGAACATGTACGGAATTTAAATCATTCGGAGTTCCAAAGATTAGATTAGAATGAATGGTCTAGTGTCTTGAACTTCTTGTGACTCACTATGTTTGTTTGGTGGTCTAATTTTAGGGTGTAAAAGTCGGTTTATTTTGTTCCGAGTGGTGAAAGTTACAGCGATGCACTGATTAGGTAGTGTAGGATTCAATTTAGTTATTCTAGGTGTGACTGTATTGCATCGTTTGTAATTCTGTATTCACAATTTGGATAATGAAAGTTGATGATGAGTTTAAAAAAAAAAGTTAAATAGAAGTTAAACTTTAAAGTTCCACTAGATTTTGACCCGTGCGGATGCACGGGTGTTTACTTTCTCATTTAAATAAATATATATATATTTGTTGTAGTGTTTGAAACATCGCCAGGATCCGTTGAGCAGGTAAATCCGGTGACCCAAGATAAATTCGGTTTGAGTTTTGTGAAAAACCGAATTTAAAACCCAATAAAATCCTCAAAACCACAACACAGTGCAGGTTGAAACAATGGTTTAACCAATATATAACTCTTTTTTTTTAATTATGTTTAAAAATCTGTAATATATATATATTCTAAATTTTTGTAAACATTGGTTGTAAGTAGACAGTGTTATATTATTATTTTGTATTAAATGTTATTTTGTTTTTCTTATAAATATAATATAATATTACACATATTATTTTTCAAAAATATATTGCTATTTATTTATCATGTCACTATTATATATCATATATGTGTCATCATATAATTAATTGTATTTTATATGTACCATCATATAAGTAATCATATAATTAATAGTATTTTATGCGTACCATGATATATATTATATTATTAAACTTAATGTAAAATATAAAACCATAATTTAAGTTTGTGTTTAAAATTGGGGTTGAATTGCATTTTTTATATATATTTAAAATATTTTTATAATGGTTATTGGAAAATATTTTAGTAAAAATCAAATTTTGAATATTTGTATATTTACATCAAATTTTGATATAAATCAATTTTAAATTAATATTTTGATACATAAACTCTTTAAATTGATAATGAAAGTTGATGATGAGTTTGTATATTTACATCGTTTGTAATTCTGTATTCACAATTTGGATAATGAAAGTTGATGATGAGTTTAAAAAAAAGTTAAATAGAAGTTTAACTTACATTAAAGTCCCCTAAGTTAAATATAAGTTAGAACAAAAACTAGTAGAAAAAAAAAGATGCTCTTTTCTCTCTCTCTCGGAACTTGTAGACAAGTCGGCTGAAAACCTCTCCGACGTAGATTCGCGGCGTCGGAGGCGCGTCCTCTCTCCCCTAACTCTCTTTTTCCTTTTGCTTCCACATCCACGATCTACCTTTGTCGATATGTGTGAATCACTGTGTTGTCGTGCTCCTTCAAGGCTTTTCTTAGTCAACGAAGATGGTTCCGGCTCCTTATGGAGAGACGACGAGGCCCAAGGAAGAACGAGGGAGGTGGAAGTCGGCTTTTAGGACTGGCGGTAGCGGTAGATTCGGTTTTCCCTCTTTTCCGATCTATGATACTACAGCCACGGCAACGGCGCATGACGCGGCGAGACAACTTCTTGAGACTGGATCTACTCTCCCCTGAAGCGGTGAGACGGTTGGAGGAGAGATGTAATAGACGGCGAACAGAGGTACGCCCCTTCGGTTCTCGGAGGGACGACGTGCTGCAAGGGCTTCGATGACGGTGTGGAGTCAACCGGAGGAGAGGCTTCTGTGGTTCAAGCGTGTTGGAGACTAGCTTCCCAGCGCCGGTGACGATCCAATGATCGTTCTGGTGGTTGGTATTCACACCTTTTGCAAGCTGCCATTTGTAATGCTGAGATTCGGTTGCGGTCGCCAAGGTCTGCTTTCATTCCGGACACTCATGTTCGTTTTTAGGCTCAGTGGCAAGGTCGTGATAGTCGGAAGGGATGATGCTCGACCGGTACGCACCGATGGTGATGTATCTGTTGGAACATGTACGGAATTTAAATCATTCGGAGTTCCAAAGATTAGATTAGAATGAATGGTCTAGTGTCTTGAACTTCTTGTGACTCACTATGTTTGTTTGGTGGTCTAATTTTAGGGTGTAAAAGTCGGTTTATTTTGTTCCGAGTGGTGAAAGTTACAGCGATGCACTGATTAGGTAGTGTAGGATTCAATTTAGTTATTCTAGGTGTGACTGTATTGCATCGTTTGTAATTCTGTATTCACAATTTGGATAATGAAAGTTGATGATGAGTTTAAAAAAAAAAGTTAAATAGAAGTTAAACTTTAAAGTTCCACTAGATTTTGACCGTGCGGATCTTGAGTGTTTACTTCTCATTTAAATAAATATATATATATTTGTTGTAGCGTGTTTTGAAACACGCTCAGGATCCACGTTGAACCCAGAATCCGGTGACCCAAGATAAATTCGGTTTGAGTTTTGTGAAAAACCAGAATTTAAAACCCAATAAAATCCTCAAAACCACTAACCCTAACACAGTAGGTTGAAACAATGGTTTAACCAATATATAACTCTTTTTTTAGTTTTTAATTATGTTTAAAAATCTGTAATATATATATATTCTAAATTTTTGTAAACATTGGTTGTAAGTAGACAGTGTTATATTATTATTTTGTATTAAATGTTATTTTGTTTTTCTTATAAATATAATATAATATTACACATATTATTTTTCAAAAATATATTGCTATTTATTTATCATGTCACTATTATATATCATATATGTGTCATCATATAATTAATTGTATTTTATATGTACCATCATATAAGTAATCATATAATTAATAGTATTTTATCGTACCATGATATATATTATATTATTAAACTTAATGTAAAATATAAAACCATAATTTAAGTTTGTGTTTAAAATTGGGGTTGAATTGCATTTTTCTATATATATTTAAAATATTTTTATAATGGTTATTGGAAAATATTTTAGTAAAAATCAAATTTTGAATATTTGTATATTTACATCAAATTTTTGATATAAATCAATTTTAAATTAATATTTTGATACATAAACTCTTTAAATTGATAATGAAAGTTGATGATGAGTTTGTATATTTACATCGTTTGTAATTCTGTATTCACAATTTGGATAATGAAAGTTGATGATGAGTTTGTATATTTACATCGTTTGTAATTCTGTATTCACAATTTGGATAATGAAAGTTGATGATGAGTTTGTATATTTACATCGTTTGTAATTCTGTATTCACAATTTGGATAATGAAAGTTGATGATGAGTTTGTATATTTACATCAAATTTTTGATATAAATCAATTTTAAATTAATATTTTGATACATAAACTCTTTAAATTGATAATGAAAGTTGATGATGAGTTTGTATATTTACATCGTTTGTAATTCTGTATTCACAATTTGGATAATGAAAGTTGATGATGAGTTTGTATATTTACATCAAATTTTTGATATAAATCAATTTTAAATTAATATTTTGATACATAAACTCTTTAAATTGATAATGAAAGTTGATGATGAGTTTAAAAAAGTTAAATAGAAGTTAAACTTTAAAGTTCCATATATAAACTCTTTAAATTGATAATGAAAGTTGATGATGAGTTTAAAAAAGTTAAATAGAAGTTAAACTTTAAAGTTCCATATATAAACTCTTTAAATTGATAATGAAAGTTGATGATGAGTTTAAAAAAAGTTAAATAGAAGTTAAACTTTAAAGTTCCATATATAAACTCTTTAAATTGATAATGAAAGTTGATGATGAGTTTAAAAAAGTTAAATAGAAGTTAAACTTTAAAGTTCCATATATAAACTCTTTAAATTGATAATGAAAGTTGATGATGAGTTTGTATATTTACATCGTTTGTAATTCTGTATTCACAATTTGGATAATGAAAGTTGATGATGAGTTTGTATATTTACATCAAATTTTGATATAAATCAATTTTAAATTAATATTTTGATACATAAACTCTTTAAATTGATAATGAAAGTTGATGATGAGTTTGTATATTTACATCGTTTGTAATTCTGTATTCACAATTTGGATAATGAAAGTTGATGATGAGTTTAAAAAAGTTAAATAGAAGTTAAACTTTAAAGTTCCATATATAAACTCTTTAAATTGATAATGAAAGTTGATGATGAGTTTAAAAAAGTTAAATAGAAGTTAAACTTTAAAGTTCCATATATAAACTCTTTAAATTGATAATGAAAGTTGATGATGAGTTTGTATATTTACATCGTTTGTAATTCTGTATTCACAATTTGGATAATGAAAGTTGATGATGAGTTTGTATATTTACATCGTTTGTAATTCTGTATTCACAATTTGGATAATGAAAGTTGATGATGAGTTTGTATATTTACATCAAATTTTTGATATAAATCAATTTTAAATTAATATTTTGATACATAAACTCTTTAAATTGATAATGAAAGTTGATGATGAGTTTAAAAAAAAGTTAAATAGAAGTTAAACTTTAAAGTTCCATATATAAACTCTTTAAATTGATAATGAAAGTTGATGATGAGTTTGTATATTTACATCGTTTGTAATTCTGTATTCACAATTTGGATAATGAAAGTTGATGATGAGTTTGTATATTTACATCGTTTGTAATTCTGTATTCACAATTTGGATAATGAAAGTTGATGATGAGTTTGTATATTTACATCGTTTGTAATTCTGTATTCACAATTTGGATAATGAAAGTTGATGATGAGTTTGTATATTTACATCAAATTTTTGATATAAATCAATTTTAAATTAATATTTTGATACATAAACTCTTTAAATTGATAATGAAAGTTGATGATGAGTTTAAAAAAAAAAGTTAAATAGAAGTTAAACTTTAAAGTTCCATATATAAACTCTTTAAATTAATAATCTATAAATTAATATCTCTATAAATTAATATAATTTCATAATTTCAAATTGAGTTTTTGGTTCAATTAGTATGTCGATAAATTAATAATCTATAAATTAATAATCATATAATTAATAATCATATAATTAATAATCATATAATTAATAAAAATTTTAGTTTTGGTGTAGCCTCAACATTATTAATTTATGAGGTTTCACTGTATATATAGAAGTTGTTAGAATATTCTTAGGTCGGTCAAGTCACGGATTCTCTACATAAGGAGGTTCCTTCACTTTCAAACATATTATCTTTCGAATCAAAAACGTAGCTAAAGCGATGGCCACTGCGATCCTCTCTTCTCGCAACACTTTAAACCACCAATTCGATCACGAATCCCTAGTCCACCGTAACCCTAATCCTCGTCTCCGCCGTCACTCTTCCGCCGCTACAGCAACTCCTCGCCGACTCAACCGCTCCTCCGCGGCGTCTCAGTCTAAGACGCTGGTCGCATCCCGCGGCGAACACCAATCTTGTCATGGGACAAGTCAAGATCCTCAAGCGCGGCGAGACTCTGAGCGCGTTTCTTAACAAGAATAACAGCTGTGCCGATCGAGACGATAAGAAACGACATCTTTTGAGGATGAGCAGCGACGTCGATCTGATGGTAGCGTCGACTAACAGAATCGGACCTGAACCAGAGACTGTGCAGAAGCAGATCGGAGCTTTTAAAGGACTGGAGATGGTCTCCTCCGTTGATTACGCCGGCTCTTGTAACTCGGTTTCTCCGCCTCCAAGCTCTCTTCCTATTCCATGTTTCTTGGAGAAGACCAAGAACTAAGCTCCTTGCTTATAGAAACCCTAGAAAAATTTGCTTGCAGCCGTCTCTGTTTAAGCAGATGTGGAAGAATCTTGACAAGAGAAGAGGAAAAGATAGAGAATGTCATCTTCCACGCCAATTATAACCAATCTTTGGCTGCTCAAACAGTCACTGTTACTCTTTCTATGGCTCTTGATGATGATGATGAGATGATGATCACATCTTTTCTTTACATATGCAATAAAAGTCTTTTTATAACATAAAACTTCCTTGATTGTTGTTGACAATATCATAAAACTAATAACCTTACAAAACCAGTTTATTATATTTTTTATCTATGTTCATACAGAACTATTCCTCTCATTGTTATTACTCTCACTTTCATCAAGATTTGTTGCAGGCAACACTTTTTCCAGAACCAATGCCTTTTCCACAAGAGCGTCATCTCCTCAATAGGCACTCCTTTGGTCTCAGGCAACAAAAGTAAACAAAACAGTCATCACCAACACCCATCCAGCAAAAACAGAAAGATTCCAAACTTAAACGCACATAGCATAGACAAGAAGGCTTGAGCTATAATAAAAGTAAAGAGAAGATTCACAGCGACCGTGATACTCTGCCCAGCCGAACGAGTCTCCAGCGGGAAGATCTCGCTCGGTATGGTCCACCCTAAAGGTCCCCACGACCATCCAAACGCAACCACAAAGAGACAAATGAAGATGACCACTACTATCGAGTACCCTTTGATAGGGCTTGATCGTCTCCAAATTTGAGGCCTAAGATCACTGAGACTATAGCTTGGCATATTATCATCTGCACCCCTCCGCTGATGAGAAGAGCTCGCCGTCCTAGCTTATCCACCAGCGCTATGGAGATCAACGTTGATAAGACAAGAACGGCTCCTGTCAACGCTGATGAGTAGAGAGACGCGTTTCCTCCGAACCCCATTGTCTGGAACAGGACGGGAGCGTAGAAGAGGATCGAGTTTATGCCCGTGAGGATCTGAAACATCGGCATGCATATGGCCATTACTAGCTGAGGCCTGTGCTGTCTCTGGAGGATGTTTCTGAACGGGTGTTTGATGGAGTTGGCTAGCTCGCTTGCGTCCACCATGTCTTGTAGCTCGGCGTCTACGTTTTGGGTTCCTCTTAGCTTCTCGAGAACTCGTCTTCCTTTATCTGTTAAGCCTCTTTCGACTAAACTGTTTGGTGTTTCTGGTAGGAGATAGCCGCCTAGCGTCATGAGCAGAGCTGGAAAGGCAGCTAGACCAAGAGAGAGTCTCCATCCCCAAGGCTTGAGCTGTTGTGTACCGTAGTTGACCATGTTGGCTGTGAAGATTCCAATAGTTGTAGCTAGCTGGAACATCATGTTCAGACCGCCTGGAGATGTGTTGGTGCCACTTCTGATAAGTACAAAGGAACCGCCTGAAACAAGACAGAACCAGCTGGTTAAGTTTCATGAAGATGAAGACAACCAAAACTAGGCTTGGGCGATCAGGATTCGGTTCGGTTGATTCGAATCTTTGATACTATTCTCATAAGTCCACTGGTTGACTAGTCTTCAGGTCGGGTTTGTTCGGCTCCTTCCAAATTAGGTTTCAGTTATAACCAATGTCTGAAATAAACTAAGAATGTTTTAAAAACTTAAAAACTAACAAAATATATTCATAATATATGAATTATTCCAAAATCTAATTAAAACTAGTTAAACTACTTAAACTAACTAAAAATATTCAAAATAACAAATAGAACAAACCACAAAAATCTTTAAAATATCCTAAAACATCTAAATTACCTCTTTATATATAAAACAATAACATATTTAACTAATTTCTAATATTTTGGATCGTAGTTCGATTTCGGTTAGGTTCGTCTTGTGCATGAACCCGAAAATACCAAACTCTTAAGTCCTGTAAAAATATTTTTGTATAACAGTTCAGATGAGGTATCGGCTTTTCGGTTCGGTAAAACGCCTAGACCTAACCAAAATGATGAGTTTGTATATTTACATCAAATTTTTGATATAAATCAATTTTAAATTAATATTTTGATACATAAACTCTTTAAATTGATAATGAAAGTTGATGATGAGTTTGTATATTTACATCGCTTGTAATTCTGTATTCACAATTTGGATAATGAAAGTTGATGATGAGTTTGTATATTTACATCGCTTGTAATTCTGTATTCACAATTTGGATAATGAAAGTTGATGATGAGTTTGTATATTTACATCGCTTGTAATTCTGTATTCACAATTTGGATAATGAAAGTTGATGATGAGTTTGTATATTTACATCGCTTGTAATTCTGTATTCACAATTTGGATAATGAAAGTTGATGATGAGTTTAAAAAAAAAAGTTAAATAGAAGTTAAACTTTAAAGTTCCATATATAAACTCTTTAAATTGATAATGAAAGTTGATGATGAGTTTGTATATTTACATCAAATTTTTGATATAAATCAATTTTAAATTAATATTTTGATACATAAACTCTTTAAATTGATAATGAAAGTTGATGATGAGTTTGTATATTTACATCGCTTGTAATTCTGTATTCACAATTTGGATAATGAAAGTTGATGATGAGTTTGTATATTTACATCAAATTTTTGATATAAATCAATTTTAAATTAATATTTTGATACATAAACTCTTTAAATTAATAATCTATAAATTAATATAATTTCATAATTTCAAATTGAGTTTTGGTTCAATTAGATGTCGATAAATTAATAATCTATAAATTAATATCTCTATAAATTAATATCTCTATAAATTAATATAATTTCATAATTTCAAATTGAGTTTTGGTTCAATTAGATGTCGATAAATTAATAATCTATAAATTAATATCTCTATAAATTAATATCTCTATAAATTAATATCTCTATAAATTAATATCTCTATAAATTAATATAATTTCATAATTTCAAATTGAGTTTTTGGTTCAATTAGTATGTCGATAAATTAATAATCTATATAAATTAATAAAAAATTTTAGTTTTGGTGTAGTCTCAACATTATTAATTTATAGAGGTTTCACTGTATATATAGAAGTTGTTAGAATATTCTTAGGTCGGTCAAGTCACGGATTCTCTACATAAGGAGGTTCCTTCACTTTCAAACATATTATCTTTCGAATCAAAAACGTAGCTAAAGCGATGGCCACTGCGATCCTCTCTTCTCGCAACACTTTAAACCACCAATTCGATCACGAATCCCTAGTCCACCGTAACCCTAATCCTCGTCTCCGCCGTCACTCTTCCGCCGCTACAGCAACTCCTCGCCGACTCAACCGCTCCTCCGCGGCGTCTCAGTCTAAGACGCTGGTCGCATCCCACGCGGCGAACACCAATCTTGTCATGGGACAAGTCAAGATCCTCAAGCGCGGCGAGACTCTGAGCGCGTTTCTTAACAAGAATAACAGCTGTGCCGATCGAGACGATAAGAAACGACATCTTTTGAGGATGAGCAGCGACGTCGATCTGATGGTAGCGTCGACTAACAGAATCGGACCTGAACCAGAGACTGTGCAGAAGCAGATCGGAGCTTTTAAAGGACTGGAGATGGTCTCCTCCGTTGATTACGCCGGCTCTTGTAACTCGGTTTCTCCGCCTCCAAGCTCTCTTCCTATTCCATGTTTCTTGGAGAAGACCAAGAACTAAGCTCCTTGCTTATAGAAACCCTAGAAAAATTTGCTTGCAGCCGTCTCTGTTTAAGCAGATGTGGAAGAATCTTGACAAGAGAAGAGGAAAAGATAGAGAGAATGTCATCTTCCACGCCAATTATAACCAATCTTTGGCTGCTCAAACAGTCACTGTTACTCTTTCTATGGCTCTTGATGATGATGATGATGATGAGATGATGATCACATCTTTTCTTTACATATGCAATAAAAGTCTTTTTATAACATAAAACTTCCTTGATTGTTGTTGACAATATCATAAAACTAATAACCTTACAAAACCAGTTTATTATATTTTTTTATCTATGTTCATACAGAACTATTCCTCTCATTGTTATTACTCTCACTTTCATCAAGATTTGTTGCAGGCAACACTTTTTTCCAGAACCAATGCTTCTTCCATAACAGCGTCATCTCTTCAATGGGCACTCCTTTGGTTTCCGGCAACAAAAAGTAGACAAAGACTGTCATCACTGTGATCCATCCAGCAAAGAACAGAAAGATTCCGAATTTAAACGCACAGAGCATTGACAAGAAAGCTTGAGCTATGATGAAAGTGAATAGAAGGTTCACAGCGACTGTGATGCTCTGACCCGCTGAACGCGTCTCCAACGGGAAGATCTCGCTCGGTATGGTCCATCCGAGAGGTCCCCATGACCATCCAAACGCCACCACAAACAGGCAGATGAAGATGACCACTACAACAGAGTACCCTTTTGACAGCTCTTGGTTGTCTCCGAACTTAACTCCCAATATCACTGAGACTATAGCTTGACAGATTATCATCTGTATCCCTCCGCTGATGAGAAGCGCTCGTCGTCCTAGCTTATCCACCAGCGCTATGGAGATCAGCGTCGAGAGGACAAGAACAGCTCCTGTCAAAGCTGATGAGTAGAGAGAAGCGTTTCCTCCAAACCCCATCGTCTGGAACAGGACAGGCGCGTAGAAGAGGATCGAGTTTATGCCCGTGAGGATCTGAAACATTGGCATGCAAATGGCCATGACTAGCTGAGGCCTGTGCTGTTTCTGTAGAATGTTTCTGAACGGGTGTTTGATGGAGTTGGCTAGCTCGCTTGCGTCCACCATGTCTTGAAGCTCTGCGTCTACGTTTGGGGTTCCTCTCAGCTTCTCGAGGACTCGTCTTCCTCTATCCGTCAACCCTCTTTCGACCAAACTGTTTGGTGTCTCCGGTAAGAGATACCCTCCTAGCGTCATGAGCAGAGCTGGAAAGGCGGCTAGACCAAGAGAGAGTCTCCATCCCCATGGCTTGAGCTTTTGAGTACCGTAGTTCACCATGTTGGCTGTGAAGATTCCTAGTGTTGTAGCTAACTGGAACATCATGTTCAAACCACCTCGGAGATGAGTTGGTGCCACTTCTGATAAATACAAAGGAACCGCCTGTGAAAAAAAAGACAGAATCAGGTTAAGTTTCATGAAAGATGAGACAACCAAAACAATGTGTTATGTCTGTCTAAACCTGATTCCCAAACCCAATGCCAACACCGAGCAAGATTCGTCCAGCAAGAAGCATTGGTAAGTTGACAGCACCAGCGTTCAAAGCAGCTCCGACAAGAAAGCTAATCCCACCACAGACAATACTCGCACGCCTTCCATAGTTTCTTGTGATCGGCGAAGCGGCCAGAGTGGAAACAAGACCAGCCAAGTAGAGAGAAGAAGTGAAAGCAGCTAATCCTTGATCATCGTATTTACAGTAATTACTCTCACGAGCTTGCTTCTTCTTATCATAAACCATTTTGAAAAACTCCTCGAGGAACTCGTCCATTGATGTGACTCCACCTGTATAAAACAAAACTCAAAATCTCTTCTTAGACCCATTTTTTAACACAATGTTTCAGAGATTATGGTGGATTCCAAACCTGAGACTCCAATGTCATAACCAAAGATGGCTCCACCAATGGCTGCAACAAGGCAAGCGACGATGACATAGCTAGTGACTTTCCCTTGGTATTGTTCTGCTCTTTCCTTAGCCACACCGGCCGGACCAAACGACCCTCCTGCCATTTTTCTCCTTCTCTTTGGTCTGATCTGCTTCTTACGAGTTTACAACAATCTGAGAGAAAACGAAACAAAAAAAAACATGAAAGGGTGTAATACGTTTACATATCTTTTCACGTGGCTGAGATTCAATTGTGTGTAGATTCCTGTTTGGTAGATCATTGTTGGGAACGAGATGACGTTAATAAGGAAAAATCACAAAGAGGTGTGTATCCACACAATTTAATATTTAATGCTCTTTTTGCATGTCTTTATCTGATTTTTATTTACACAATCATTTTCCATTTTTTTTGTTAAAAAAAAAACAAACACAGATCTTCTCCTCCTGATCCTGGGAATTTTCATCAGTGTATCCTATTATATCCTGGGAATTTTTTATAACTTTTTTAAAAGAGAAGAACTTTTAATAACCTTTTTGCCAAATGTCATCTTGAGAATGTTTTTTTGATTCCAATCTGAGAAAGCACGATACGAAACATGAACAAGATTGTTTTTTCCGACAGAAAGTAAAAGAAGGATCAAGACATGTGTGATTGAGATTGGTCGTGGTCCGTCCTAGTTTGAAGAAAGAACATAATCAGGAAACTCGTAGAGATCATTGAGGAGACTTACAAGGAAGACGTGACGAATTTTTGTAGACTCAAATGAATTCAGACTCGTTTGTGTGTTTTGCTATTTGTTTCATGAAGATCTTAATGGCCTAAGATGAAGGTGATGTTGTTGACCAAGTCTGATGAGAGCAAAAGCCTAGAGTCGAATAGAAGGAGAATCACACAAGTCATGTCAATAAAAGGCATAGCTTTTATGTACATAAAATTTTGATGAAAGCAAAAAAAAAAAAACATCAACAGTCGAATAGAAGGAGAATCACACATGCTATGTCAACATAAAGATCGAAGGTGGATCGTAGGTGATGGATGTGTCAGTAGGCAAAAACACAACGTAGTTTTCGTAATAAGGACGGAAGATGAAAGGTGGTGGTGACAGCTTCCCAACATTTTATTGCACATAAATAAATGTCAACGAATCAAACTGGAAGCCGTATATTAGATAAATATTTTCATTATGTATAAATTGACACAAAGTGGCTGTAGTATAGTGGTTAGTACCCCACGTTGTGGCCGTGGAGACCTGGGCTCGATTCCCAGCAGCCACACTTCTTTTTATCTCTTTTTTATTGATAGGGGTATTTTCGTCATCTGCCCCTGATCAGCATAGTTTATATCTGGGCCGGGTTGAGAAAATAAAAAAATATATGGGCCGTCCAGGAAAGCCGAACACGTATTGTATAATATTGTACATTGTGTATAATTCAACAAAGTGGCTATCCATGTAACTCCCTTTTTAATCTCCTTTTTGAATAGGGGTAACTTCGACATTTCCACTAATCACCATGTCCTTAGATCTGGGCCGTCCATTTAACCCCCGCCTTTCTGGTCGCCTCTCCCAATAGTTTTCCCGCCTAAATCTCATCTCCATTTAGATAGCTCTGCCGCCAAATTTCGCAGTCACTCCTCATTCCTCTCTCACTCTCCTTCTCTCGCTAGCGGCTAAGAGTCTCTCAACCATGAAAGAGCATGATTTCGAAGCTGATAAAGGTAACATCTCTCCCTCTTTGGTTCTCGATAAAACTCTTTCTCATTCCTTCTCATGTGGTTGTGTTCTTACTTTACCCTTTTATTGTTTGCAGCGCTCGCGAAGGAGTTTCTCGCGAACTTCACCGACGCTAATGGCAGATCTAAGTACTTGGAGATCCTCGTGAGTCTCTCATCCAGGGTTTTACCCAATCTCCCTATTATTCGATTAATTACCAATCTAATTGAAAAATTAGTAGATTCAATCAGGGGTTTTTCTCAACTAGGGTTTTAGTGAATCTCAAATTTTAGGGTTGATTTTCTGGGAAACTGATTTCTGGGTTCCTCGCAATTTTCGCCCTTTTGTTCTGCTTCTGCCCCAAGATGATGCGAATGGTTAGATTAGGGCTACCCATCGTTAATTTAGGGTTTATCAGATAAATTAACAATCTAATTGAAATTGGTAGATTCATTAGTCTAGGGGGTTTAATATATAAAGTAACAATCTTTCGTTATTTTGTAGCAAGAAGTTGCGAATCGTAAGGTTCGGGCTATCCAGATCGATCTCCAGGACTTAATCAATGTGAGTTGTTCTCTCTCCACCGCTGTTTCATTTTTTTTTCTTTAAGATGCCGGAAAAAATCAAAGTGAGCTTACACGTCTCTTTGTTGTTGTTGTTGTTGTTATTGTTGCAGGACAAGGGTTTTGATGATTTTCATGAGTTTATCGGACGCTTGACTGAGAACGCTCGCAGATATGTTTCTATCTTCTCATCTGCTATTGACGAGCTTCTGCCTGAACCCACTGAGGCGTTTCCAGATGATGATCATGACATACTCATGACACAGAGAGCCGACGACGGGACTGATAATGCAGATGTTTCTGATCCGCGGCAGCAAATCCCTTCAGAGATTAAAAGATTTTAGTAAGTTTTATACCAATTCATCGCCAAATATCTTTAGCCATACTGAAAAAAGGAACATAGGCAAAGCCTAGTGAACACTGAATTAGAGTGAGGCTTAAGACGAAACTAATTTTACATGTTTCTACTGATGTTTTGTTTGGATCCTTTGATGTTTGGATCAGTTTAGGTTGGATATTTGTTTCAATAGTTTGCTAATGATCTTATTTTTGATTCAGCGAGGTGTATTTTAAAGCTCCTTCAAAGGGAAGGCCATCTACCATCAGGGAGGTTAAGGCTTCACACATTGGCCAACTTGTCAGGATTGCTGGTATTGTGACCCGTTGTTCAGATGTCAAGCCTCTGATGGCGGTTGCTGTATACACATGTGAAGATTGTGGTCATGAAATCTACCAGGTTCCTAACCTATCCTTCCCTGCCAGATCTTAGTTTCTTTTTCTTCTTCTGATAACTACCAATTCTGATTATCTTTCTGTGACATGCTAAATCAGGAAGTCACATCAAGAGTTTTCATGCCTTTATTTAAGTGCCCATCCAGCCGCTGTCGCCTTAACAGCAAATCCGGAAATCCTATTCTTCAGCTCAGGGCGTCAAAGTTTCTTAAGTTTCAGGAGGTTCTGTTCTGATTGATTGGTGTTCATTTTATGTGAATGTTGCACTGCTAGAAAATTGATAAGTAAAATCATTCATTGTATTCCACAGGCTAAGATGCAAGAGTTGGCTGAGCACGTACCTAAAGGGCATATCCCGCGGTCAATGACTGTTCATCTAAGAGGAGAGTTGACAAGAAAGGTTGTGTTTCTACATATATACCGGGATTCAATCTATATATATTATTATTATTTTTGATAGAATTTTGTTAATTTCTTACTAGATTCCTTAAACCCTTGTAGGTAGCACCTGGTGACGTTGTTGAATTCTCAGGGATTTTTCTTCCCATTCCTTACACTGGGTTTAAGGCACTTCGAGCTGGTCTAGTTGCAGACACATATCTGGAAGCAACAGCTGTGACTCATTTCAAGAAGAAATACGAGGAGTAAGCCAATGCTAAAGTTATTAAGTTGATTTGGTGTGTCCACAATATTAGAAAGCATCTTTGAGTTTTTTCTGTTATAATCTACAGATATGAGTTCCAGAAAGATGAGGAAGAACAGATTGCACGTTTGGCTGAGGATGGTGACATTTACAATAAGCTTTCTCGATCTCTGGCCCCTGAGATTTATGGACATGAAGATATCAAAAAAGCTTTGCTTCTCCTGCTCGTGGGTGCTCCTCACAGGCAGTTAAAAGATGGGATGAAGGTGAAGTCTCCTGTCCTCTAATTTTATCTTGCAATGATTATCTTTATTCGTTGAAAACTATACACAGGTTAAAGCAGGATCTCTGTTTAGTTCATCTCCAACTATATTGCGTACAACTAAAATGAGGCATGCATGAATTATCTTACAGATCAGAGGAGATGTGCATATATGTCTGATGGGTGATCCTGGAGTTGCCAAGAGTCAGCTTCTCAAGCACATTATCAATGTTGCTCCAAGGGGAGTCTACACAACAGGGAAAGGTAGCAGTGGAGTTGGTCTAACCGCCGCTGTTATGAGAGATCAAGTAACAAATGAGATGGTCCTAGAAGGAGGAGCACTGGTGTGATACACTGATTCTTTGCTTTGGATGTTTTTGGTAACAGCCGAGTGATATAGAACATTTGATTAAATTGTCTTGTTTCAGGTCCTGGCTGACATGGGAATCTGTGCAATTGATGAGTTTGATAAGATGGACGAATCAGATCGTACTGCAATTCATGAGGTCATGGAGCAGCAAACTGTAAGCATTGCGAAAGCTGGGATCACCACGTCATTGAACGCTAGAACAGCTGTTCTTGCTGCAGCCAATCCAGCCTGGTAACTGACCTTTTATAAGATAAATAATAAAAGTATATATATATGCCATCACTTACTGAATATATGTATATTTGTGTTTATGAAGGGGAAGATATGATCTGCGAAGAACACCAGCTGAAAACATAAATCTTCCACCAGCTCTTCTTTCGAGATTCGATCTTCTCTGGTTGATATTAGATCGAGCTGATATGGACAGCGACCTTGAACTGGCTAAGCACGTGCTTCATGTGCACCAGACACATGAGTCTCCGGCCCTTGGCTTTGAGCCGCTGGAGCCTAACATTCTCCGGTAAGTTATATAAAAACTCTTCTTGTTCTGCAGAGTTCACAGACTCTTAACATGAGCAGCATCTCTGGTTTTCTCCAGTGCATACATTTCAGCTGCGAGGAGATTATCCCCATACGTACCAGCGGAGTTAGAGGAGTACATAGCAACAGCTTACTCTAGCATCAGGCAAGAAGAAGCGAAATCAAACACTCCTCATTCTTACACAACAGTGAGAACTCTGCTCAGCATCCTGCGCATATCCGCTGTAAGTTAGAAAGACTTGGAAGTATGAAACTTGAGTTGTGTGACAATCTGAGTAAATGATTTTGGTTTTGTATAGGCACTAGCGAGGTTGAGATTCTCAGAATCAGTGGCACAAAGTGATGTGGATGAGGCGCTTAGACTAATGCAGATGTCGAAGATATCATTGTATGCGGATGATAGACAGAAAGCAGGACTGGATGCAATATCAGATACATACTCCATCATAAGAGACGAAGCTGCAAGATCGAATAAGACACATGTGAGCTATGCAAATGCGCTTAACTGGATCTCCAGAAAGGTTTGTTACTAATTCATCTTATCCATTTTTTTTTCTAATGGATGATGGATCACTGAGACTTGAGTGGTGATTTTGGATGTGAAACAGGGATACAGCGAGGCTCAGCTGAAGGAGTGTTTGGAGGAGTATGCAGCTTTGAATGTTTGGCAGATTGATCCCAACACCTTTGATATCCGTTTTATCTAAATCTCTTTTCTTGTTTTAGAAAAGTACCACAAACTAAGAATGACTTATTTTGTTATGTGTGTGCGGTAGAAGTGGATCTTGTTGTAGAATTTGCTCTATTTTACCTTTTGAAGGACTGCTAAACAAAAATTTGCTTTTGTGCAACTTCTGGAAATGTTTATCAAGTTGAAATTAACTAAGATTGGTCAGGGAATGATATGAAAACATTGTTGAAAATGGGTTTTATATGTTACAATGAACTTTGTATTTTGTGGATGCTCTAGCTTTGTTGCACGTGAATCTGAGATATTACGCTTCCTGGGACTGGGAGTGTAAATCTTTCACAATTTTGTTCCATCATAGAGAGGCTATTTGCTACAGTGGTTAGGAGGAGAAAGAATCTAGAATATGTACCTAGTTATCTTCAGCAATAGTTGTCTCTACTTGCAGGAACATCTCTATTGGTTATATAGTGAGAACTTGATAATTGGTGAGAGATTTGAGGATGAAATGGTTTTCTTTTAATGGACATGCATGAAGGTAACTGATTTTTTTATAACTCATAATATGAAGGTTTATATGGTAAAAATCATAGAAACCCAGAGCGTAAAATGGTAGAAAGTGATAAAGCAGATCCACTAGTAGTGTTGCATCAGATTACTCAACTTCAAAGGACTCATTGTCTTAGCTACATACACTTAGGGCTGGGCACTAATACTCGTTACTTGCCTTATACCCGTTACTTGATCCGTACTCGCCTCGTTTTTTCAAGTACTTGTCATTGTCAAGGCAAGTATCAAGTCGTTAAGTTTTGTTACTTGCAAGTACAAGGCAAGTAACAAGTATCACAAATAAGTTAACGACTCGCCTTGATATTATTCGTTACTCGTTTTACGACAGAAAAAATGATAACTAAACCATAAAAACCAAAATTCTAAGCTGATATTTCTATGTTGTAAGAAGTAAACAGAACTTTTATGTCGAAATATATATGGATTCTATTTCTTTTTTTTTATTTATATTAGGTGCAAATATTTTATTTGAAATAACTGTCGTATTTTTATCAAGTCGAGTAAACAAAACGAAATTTCATCTTTTTCTGATAGAATATTATCTATCAAGTAATTCTTTTAGAAATATATCCAAATAATTCATAAGTATTTGTAAATATTAAGTAATCGAATAAGGCAAGGCAAATAACTTGCAAGTAACATATTTTTGGACAAGTATTCGAAATAACAAGTACTCGTTTCCGACAAAGCAAATACGAGTCGAAAAATTCATTACTCGTTCAAGGCAAGGCAAGTATCAAGTATACGTAAAACGCAAATACTCGCCTTGCGTCCACCCCTACATACACTACATGGCGAACACATTTCTCCGGTTAATCAACTGTTTTATTTTTAACCTTTACTTAAACCCTCGATCAATGAGCTTTTTCTCATAAAAAGATGAGTTTTTCTTAGAGCAACAGCATTGCTAGGACCAATACATGGTCCTTAGGCATTTTTTAATATTTTTTGTAGTTAGGGACTTTGATTAGGAACTTTAGTTAAGTTGGTGGTTTATTGGTAGGACTTTTGGGTAGGTCCTTAGGATTTTTTTTTTAATAAGTAGTAATATTTTAAGATGTTCATTAAAGCAAATTAAAACTGAATTGAATAACTTAAAAAGAAAAATTAATTTAAAAGAAAATTACAGACATTTTATTACATTCCATAAAACAAAAATACTAATTTCAGAAAAAAAAACACACATAATTTATTCATTTAAAAGAAATTTAAAAATTACCCGACAAAATTTCCTGTTGAAAGATGTCCAAATTTTGCGTTGAAAGATGTCCAAATTTAGCCCATACATTTTCAATCAAATTGTTTTTTAAACTTTCATGGACTTGTTTATTCCGAAGGTTCGTTCGACGATCCGTTGCAGTGCCGACAGTTGCACCGACATGAGAACGATTGTTAACGGAAAATGTATTCGGAACATCTCTTGGTTGAAACTCAAATTTGTTATATTGAGTGAATGATGACCGTTCATCTTCGACAATCATATTATGGAGTATGATGCATGCTCTCATAATATTTCCAATTTCTCCTTATCCCATAACTTTGTGGATTTTTGACAACGGCAAATCTAGCTTGTAGGACCCGAAGGCCAGCTCGACATCTTTTGAACAGATTCTTGGGTTTGAGCAAATAATGAATGCTTCTGATTTTGTGGTAGTCGGATCGATTGAATAAAAGTCGCCCATTTCGGATATATACCATCCGTCAGATAATAAGGCAAATGGTACTCCGTTTCGTTGACTACATAGTTAACTTGTGGCGCGGTGCCGTTAATTATGTCATCAAAAACAGGAGATCGATCAAGAATATTAAGATCGTTCATAGTACCTGGAGCTCCAAAAAACGCGTGCCATATCCAGAGGTCATATGAAGCGACCGCCTCCAACACAATTGTTGGTTTTAGGTTCCTCGTGAAAACATTCCTTTCAGCGGTGGGGCAATTCTTCCACTCCCAATGCATACGTCGATGCTTCCAATCATCCCCGGAAATCCACGTTTTTCTCCTATATGTAGTAGCCTTTCCAGATCCTCCGGTGTGGGACGTCGTAGGTATTGATCGCCAAACAAGGTGATTATTCCGGCGGCAAACTTGTGCAAACATTTTCGAGCCGTTGATTCACCTAGACGGATATATTCGTCTACCGAGTCCGCCGCAGCACCGTATGCCAATTGTCGCATTGCTGCAGTACATTTTTGAAGAGGTGTAAGACTTGTCCGTCCGATTGCATCTTCTGATAGTCGAAAATACGGAATCTCTGCGGAGAAACGATCCACAATACGCAGGAACAAAGTTTTGTTCATTCGAAACCGTCGGCGGAAAAGAGCGGAAGAGTAAGTGGGATTCTCGCTGAAATAATCATTCCAAAGCAAGGTCTGACCTTCTTCCCGGTGTCTATCTTGAAAAATACGTTGTTTTCTCTCTTTTGGTTCTGGTATAACAGCATAGTCATTACAAATTTCTTCAAATCTTTCCTCAACTTCTGCATCATCATCATCTTTGTGATAATGATAATGAGATGAAGATGCCATATATAAATATAAGGAGAAGTGTTTGTGTTTTTGTTTACGTTTTAGGGAGAGAAAATCATGTGTGTATTTGATGACATGAGGAATCTCATATTTATAGAAGTGATCTCTCAAGACCCGTGATTGTGTGTATTCGACATGTGATCTCTCAAGACCCGTGATTGTTAGGTAATGAAATAAACCCATGTGCTAAATTTGTTCATTCGACTTGTGATTGGTCTTGTGTCCTTACTTGTTCAATTTCATTGTTCGACTTGTGATATATTAAACCATGTGTTCAATTTCATTGTTCGACTTGTGATATATTAAAATACTTATGATGAAAGTTAAAATAGACATAGTATTTTAAAACTCTTGGTTCATACAAAATACATAAGTTTAAACATATCACCCATACTGCAAATCTACCTAACCATTACGAACATGGCTACCACCACTACTAAAAGAACCACACCAAGTACTACAAGTTCAAACCCATTCGAAACTGATGATTTTTTAGATAAGTCAGAGACAGTCTTCTCAAGCAGAGCCACCTTAAGCTCAGTCTCATAGTGGAGATCTCTTACATGGTTTAGTTCTGTCTCGTACTCACTGACAGACGCAAGATAATCCACCTTATGAGCAAGCTGGACATACTGTGAACCAATGGCGTTGATCTCCTCGGTTGCCGCCACATCCCACCACTTGTATATATGGCATTCATCATCGTCGATGTTCGCACAGGTGTAGAACCTTCTACCCGGGTCGTTTCTGGTGTAGGATGTGGCTATGTGCGGCTGGCCACCACAGTAGCATTCTTTGGGGAAGCCAAACTCCACTTCAGGCTGCGGTGGGTATTGACGCCGCGCAGCTTCGATCTCTGCTTGGTCAAGCAATATGTCGTGCTCTGTGGTGTTATAGCCACCACTGTCGCCTGAGTTGTCACCATATCCCTCCGATGACGTTGGCTGCGTATAACTATAATCCAAGCCCATGTGATCCGTAACCTGCAAAACAAAACGAACATTTTCATTCATTACACAGACATCAACATTAGACAATGATTTGGGAAAACAAACATTTTCATTCATTAAACAAGTACACAAAGGAGGCCACAAGATAGTTCATACATAAGAAGACTAGAAATTTAACCAAGACATAGAACAAGACATAGAAATACGAACATTAAACATAGAACAAGACATAGAAATACCAACATTACACAATGGAACTTCATAGAACAGAAGACACTAACTTAGACCACGACAGAGACATAGCTTCTTCACTCTCACTTAGAAGCATTCGGCTAACAGTTTATTCTTGACAACCTCTTCACTCTCACTTAGATCCTTCTTAGCTAGTAGTGTGTCTAGTATCGCCAACTTGGAAAGCTTCTCCTTCTTCATCAGATCTTCCATCTTGAGCTCCATAATGCTCTTAAACTCCTCAATGGCCTTTCCTTTACCACTGATCCTTCTTGCTTTCGCAGCCTTGATACCCTCAGGCCGCATTGAAGATTGGGAACTGACCTCACCAACATGAGCCTCAGACGATTGTGAACTGACATCAACAGTCTTTCTCTTTGAACCGCCGTTGTAGGTGTGTTCAGACTCATCCACTTTGTTCATACCGCAGGACACACCAAGCGTGCTCGAGGGTAAACTTGTGTCCCCGAGCTTTGAAGAAGATATCGTGAGCCAACTTAAGGCGTCATTGTCACTCGACCGCTGGTGATTTGTCTTCTGCGGCTGCGAATGCGCACGTAACTTGTTGTTCGATCATTGATTCTGTGCCAGCTGCTTACAATGAACATTCTCTATGTTCTCATTAACATTTCGCGCAAAGTACTCATCAATGCGCTTCGGAAGGTCCTTGACTTCTGATCATTTCCGACTACAGCGTCCTTGGATGTGTAAAGCCACGACTAATAAGAACCTCGTCATCACTCGGCCCATTTCCTTCTTCCCACAACACGCCAACAGGTGTGTCCCGAGGTTGGGATGGAGCCTCGACGGTTGGGAACTGAAAGGAGGGACTTCGAGGCTCCAAATTGACTGGAAGGAAAACCTTCATAATGAAAGTTTTCCGACCATTTTGGACGTTAGAAGCATCGCCATATAACCAGAATTCTGGTTACATGGAATCCTTGGATCCATAGGAAGAAGAACAGAAGAAGAACAGAAGAAGAAAAGAAGATATTACAGAGAATGGGAAATGAGAAGAGAAAGACGCTTTCTATTGGATATAAAGAAGAAAATTTATTAAGTAATAACTTCATAACCAACTAACAATTATCTACCTATGTCTAATCAGAACTTATTACAACTACAAAGCTATCAGCTCTAGCTTAATGGATCATTAAATTCAAGTACTTTTTCCTATCAGGTCGTGTTATTACTTATAACAGCTTTAGTTATCAGCTTTAGTTACTACAAGTACACAAACTATAAGCTACAAAGGAACTAGAGTTAAAGCATGGAACCGAATTCAGTTTAAGTAACTAAAACCGAACTACAAACATGGCAAGCTAGAAGACTTTCGTTCAAAAAAAAGCAACAACAACAAGCATTTTCAAACAACAAGCAAAAGCTATCAACTTTCGTTCAAAAAATTATCAATAACCGATCAATAACGAGGAAACAATATCAAAAACAACTAGCATTTTCACCGATTCTCACCAAACATCACAACAAAGAATCATCAATAACGAATCTTACTTTTCTATATGAACCCGAGTCGGAGGAACAAGATCGAGAATCATCATCTAATCTACCGAAAAAATCATGACAACAACATGCGGAGGAACTAAATCGACAACGCAATCCTAATGATTCGAAAACGAAAGAGGAACACTAACCTTTTGGATTCAAATCGGCGGAGATTGAGGTTCGATACGGACACGGGATAGACTCGTCAGGACTTCGGGAGAGCTCCGGGAGAGATGGGGGAGAGATTAGGGATGAAATCGTCGGTGTACTTTGTCGCCATTTCTATCGCCTTCGAGAGAAACGGGAGGCGGTGAACTCGATTTGGGAAGAGAAATGAGATTTACCCCTAGACGACTTCTCGGCTTCATCTCCGCGTGACACGTGCTAAGTAAGGACGAGCCAACTTCGTCCGCTCTTAAGGGCCGTCCCAAACATATTCACTCTTTTTTAATATATTTTTGGGCTTAAAAAGCCTAAGGACCACGGTTTTGGACCGCGATATTTGTGCTCTTATATGTAAATTTACTGTCTCTTTTTTATTTTTAATTTGTACTGATTGTACAATGAGCATCGAAATAGATGCTTTCCGTTAAAAAAAGAAAATGAATTAGAACAAATAAAGAAAATAGTTAATCTCGTTAATATGCGTGTTTAAGCCAAATGTTGTTGTTGCTCTTCATCATCGTCCAACTCATCTTCGTCGTCGTCAGAGGAGCTCAACGTATCTTCCTCGGAATCCTAATATTCAAAAGTCAAACGTCACCAAAAAGTCAGCATATTCAGAGAGTAAAGTTGAAACTTCACACTTGGCATTAAATGATAAATGAATGAATGAATATTCAAAGTCAAATTTCGTTTTTTTTTATAAAAAAAAAGATTGTTCCCTTCCCATGATCACAAATCTTTTTCAAAACGTGGTTACCCTATACAACCTATAATTAATCCGTACTAGCATGCGTAAATACTAATAATGTTCACATCTCACATGCAAATTATCTCGAAATATATATTGGTCAAACATACATGCATATGCATTTTTCATTATAACTATGAGTTTTTGAAATTGGTATATTAAATGTAAATTGGGGAACTTACATGATATTGCTGACGACGACGGATAGTTTTCTGAATAGCTGAGATTGTTTGAATGATAATGAACATTGGCAATAGAATTCCAATGGCTTTTAATGTTAGTACCTGCATTTATATATTCATTCACCCAGTTCTTAATTCTGAAATAGTATTAAATGATTTGGTGTCGACAATAAAAGAGCATTGTTCTTACCGTGAATACAGTGAATGGATACTCTTCCGTTCCACAAATCACATCGAATGTATGTTTCATCAACAACAACACAGCTAGCTGCAATAATAATGTGTATGTTAGTTTTAACATAATATTTTCATATACTTTAAAAAAAAATTCATATACACTAACTAACATTGGTTTAACTTTAACTAAATGGGTCCAAATTCATAACAGTTGGCTTCAACAACAGGTAAAAAAAAAGAGACAATGTTCTACTTACCACCAAACTAAAAGAAGAAAAAGAACACTGTAATTAACATACAAACATGGTCGACATGTCATAATGAAGCACTGGCTCTAAAATTTAAAGAATCAATATGTAAAAGCTATATGTCCTCAAATTATATTTAACAAGTTTTGTTGACGTTTATACGAAAATATATATACCCCCAAAAATTTTAAACTGACTCAGGACAAAAAAAAAACAATCAGAATTTGGTAACACCGGTTAGAAAAATATATGGTTGGAGTTGTGGTCTATTAGGTGAGACAATGTTTATATATTTTTGAGTCTAAAAACTCAAAGTTCTTGGCCAACCACCAAACTTACCCAACCTTAGACATGCTTTTCTTTTTACTACAACATTCCTACCATTAAATATCATTTTTCTAACCCCCAGTTCTGCAACAAACTTCAAAGAGCCCTTTGACCAAACTCTTTTTTTTTCAAATAATTTTTTTTGGGGAGGGGGGGGATATCATAATACGTCAGGTGAATGGGGACAAAGTTTATTAACGGTAACATTTCACTTTTAACTTTAAATATATAAAAGAATTCATTTTATTCATGGTGGTGGTAAAATGAACATTATGAAAATAAGAACAACACATTTATAGGCTTTGCCACATAGCTACGAAATAGATTTGGCCAAAAACCTATGGATATATAGTAAGTAGTGGTTGCCATATCTAACTCTGAGAGCTCCCTAAACTATTAAAGACCTTTTCCCTCATCATCATTGATTTAACTATTAACTTACTAATATGGATTGTGTCTCTGCCCAAACTTCTGATAAATAACTAAAATCAAAACACTTCAACAAAATAAATAATTCAGAGAAAAAAGAGAGAGAGGTAACTTACAGTGAAAGTTAATGATCTGAAGAAAGTAGCAGCAGAGTTACATTGAGTAAAGTCTGATTCAGTTATAGACACTAATCTTCTTCTTCTTCTTCTCCTTCCTCCACCTTCTCTGTTTCATAACACAAAAAAAAAAAAAAACTTAGCAAATTTTTTTTAATTATTATTTTCATTATTTGTAGAATATGAGTAATAAACTATTTGCAAGCTATCTTCTATACGCGTAAACAAGGAAAGAATCAGGGAACCACGTCAATGAGTCAATCGTAATACCAATATTCAGTTTATTTAACTTAATTTATTTTGGTATCTTTTAAAAAAAGAATATCATACCTGATCGTGACTTCTTCTTCTTCGATCATCTTGGGTGGTTTTGGAATTGCTGTATATCCATGTCTGTAAACCTGCATGAATTTGATGTTCATAAGTTTTTCTTCATAATTCATCAAGTGAATATTTATATCAGTGTAACTCAATTTTAAAAGAAAACAAAAAAAAACATTAGCAATTGTCTTGATCATTTAGGTCCTACAGAAAAACAATTGAACCCAATAATCAAATTTTGGTTTCCAACTTTACTTTTTAATTTAGAAAGAAATACAACCAAACTATTTGACGACCAAAAACAAACACGGAAAAAACAGAGACGCAATAAACAATTCAGGAAAATAAATAATATTTGGAGACAAAACAGCGAAGTGCACTTCACAAAATAGAAAACATATCCTCACAGAAAAAAATCAAGCTTTTTTTTTCATAAAAAGAAGTAAAGATTATGACAAAATAAGTAAAGATTGCAAAAAATGATAATTGGAGAGTAGTAAGAAAATAAAGAACCTGGAGACAAATTTCACAAGTGGTGTTTCCTTTCTCGTTACACCAACGTTGTATGCAATCTCTGTGTGCGAACTTAACGGTTCCAGAGCAAGCACAAGGAACTTCGAAGAAACTTTCTGCTTCTTCTTCGTGACAGATTCTGCAACGCGATATTCTCAGTTTCGAACTCTTCGTCTCATCAATGATTATAACCACTTCTCCCATGTCTCTCTCTCTGTTTTTTTTTTTTTTAATTTTCCTTTTTGAAAACGAAGACGTTGCTCTGTTTTTTATTTTACGAAGACGTTGCTCTGTTTAGCTTTTTGGCAGAGAGACTGCAACTTTATACAGCTTTTTAAGCCAATACAATACATGTTAATTGCCTGTTTTACCCTTACGCCGTTACGCGTGTGTACCTTTTATTTAAATTCCACCGAAAATCATTTTCGGCAGCTAAATAAACTCAAATTAAATCATTAAAAAAGCTTCTGTTGAAACATTGCAATCTACTTGGAAAAAAGGAATTATCATCAAATTCAATATGTTTTAATTAAAGACTGTGAATTCTCTTACTTGGACTTCATAGTAGGTATAATAACAGTAAAATACTTTAATAAAATTTATTTAGTTTACCGATCATTAGTTTAATAAATATTATATGATAGTTCCAAAATAATAATATTTTATTTTATTAAATCAATTTATAATCCATAACCTAAGAATTTAGTGTTTTTTTCTGAGAATAGAATTCACAAATTTATTGAGTGTTAATTTATAAAGATTATATTATAGTTCAAAAACTATCATCTCCTTTTGCTAAAAATTATGACCTGCGTTATTTATTAAAATTTTTTTGAACTGTATTATTTATTAAACTAACAGAAAAGTGAAACATGTATCAGTTAAGAAACGTGTATACTAGTATGTTTCATGAACAAAGCCGGAATTTTTTTCTCAAAGAAAAAAGAGCAAAGCCGGATTTAGATCATTCATATAGTATTATATTAGTCATGCAAATGACAGATTTGACGGGTTTAAAGTATCTTCCATAACATGATGTCCAAATCATATGCAATAAAAAAATGAGAAGTTAATAAAACAAAACGCGTTTCTGGAAGAGCTGGAAGAATGATTCTTTCAAAATTCAGAGTTCACGCTGAAAGGTCGTATAATTTGTCAACTATGAGATCACACATGTCAACACAAACCTCAACCTTTTCTCTTTTTTCCCTTCTCTATGAATAAAATAATGGCTGAAGAAATAAGTTTGGAGGATAATAAAATCGTTGATCAAGATGTTGGAACCACACAAGATACTGAAAGAAACCTAAAAAATATACTACTTAGAACCGTGAGTTTGATTATTGTTTTGTTAGTGTTTATCGGTTGGCAAAGTTTTCAATATGATATAACAATTATAGATGATACTATTCTCTTCTTTTTTTTTTTTTTTTTGAAAATAGATGATACTATTCTTACGTTAAACTGTTATATATTTTGGCTGTTCAGAATGAAAGACTGATTGATGTTGTCTTGTGTGCATAAGAATAGTTGCAACCCTTTGAATCATTGTGGTGTGTCATCTTAAAACTCGATTGCCCTTAAAGTAGAATAATACATTAGGTTAGCTTTCATTTCATCAAAACTTTTTCTTGTCATTTCTTGCCTTTCTTTTTAAAATTTCATTTATATATTTGGATTAAAGATGTCAAACCATAGGATTGGCTGGCTGAGCAACGAACTAAATACACCAATCACAATAAATGACATCTTAAGTCACTCTCTCCTTGAAATTTGTCTGTAAGTTCTGGCCGAGTGGCCGTGGAGCTTCATTTTGGCAACTAGTATATTAATTAATTAGGTCGATAAACCAAAAAAAAAAAAGTTTCTACAATTTCACTAGGAGGCAGCAAGTGACCAGCAACTAAATTCAAATAGGTTAAAGTAAACAGTCACCCAGCAAAAGAAAATTGATATTAATCTGATTTATTAGGCTCAAAACGTGGATGTCAACACTAGATAAAAAAATCCATGTTAATTTATGGTACCGAGCGATAAGTTTTTTCAAGGCTATTTGATATATTATGGCAACCTGACTTGTGACTCTTTATCATGTATTATGTAACTTATAGTAACATTTTCGACTTTTTGAACCTATATAACAGTATAGTTATATATATATTTAAAGTGTATCTGACAATGAAACTGAAAATGAAGGGGATGATGAAGCCCAAGGCTCACGAATTATATGATTGCTTTATCAACGGTCGTCTGGTCAGCTGCTACTGAGTACACAAGAAATTTAAACTCGTGGGCTCCACTTTTAATTTAAGAAAAAAAAATCTTAGTAATCATCTTTGTTATAAATGAATAAATGGCGTTTCAGAATTTGTACTTTTAATTATTGTAAGGAAAATGAGACCATAAACCCAAATGGAATTTGACCATACGTTCTAATATCATCACTTTGACAAAACATATCTTGTAAAAATGTAGAAGATTAAGTTTCCATTTTGAATCATACTTTGCAGATGATCCATACTCTTATGTTTTTATGTTTTATATTTAAATCGAAAACAACGGGTTGTATAATTATCAGCGTCTCCTATACTATTGTTTAATTATTGTATTATATAATTATTCATTTCTTTTATTCACCATAGGCTGACATTTGCGCTTATCTCATGCTCTTTCTTGCAATCTTATCTTCCTACGTTGGATTTTTGCTGATGTATTTACAATTAGTAAAAGGAAACATCTAAGAACTAAATGTTTCAAAACTCGCCTACTAATCATTTTCTGGTATATTCTTTTAAATTATCATTACGCATATAATTGAATTGTCCAATTAAAAACTATAAACTTAAATAGCGCCGCCAAATATATAAATATTGGTATGATTTTTATTTACTTTAAAACAATCATTTGATTTCTTTGTCTAAGAGATCCACAATTTTATAGGCGTAATCTAATCGGGCTTATCTCTCTCTGGACGCAGATGGTATCAATGTGGGTCCGTTTCTTGTTTCGGAATCCGCACTGCTTACCGTTTTCTATGCTAATAGAGAGAATCGTCTCTGTTGGAGGAGAGTTACGCTCCCCTGTCAGAACCCAACAAATATTAATTCCGAGTCTCCGACCCATTTAAAAAGATGGTCTCAATACATTTTGGTCCATGCCGACTCAGTCTATCTAATTCGGACCAGCCGAGCTAGGTCATCTCAGGACAAGGGTTTAGTAACGACAAGTATAAAAACAAGATTAAAAGGGGGAGGGAGGCATCCGAAATAGAGCACACAACACTGAAAACGGTTAGAACTATGGTTTATCATTTTCGGTCACTGTTTTAGTCAAAGTATTTTCTTTTTCTTCCCGTTTTTAAACCGTAACTCGTCCGATCAATCAATAAAAGCGTCTTCTTGAATACCCATAAATTATATTCTTACTCTGATAATCGTTTAACCGGATACAGATTAAACAGTCTCTTTCGTCTTTACTCGACCTCGAAGCTAATTAGAATCTGAAGATCTCTCTCTATTCTCTCTGTCGCGATCGTGGAGAATCTACTGGTGAGTGATCATGTTCATGATATTGTATCTATAGTGTTCTCGCTTCGCTAGGGTTATGTCAGAAAGAGGCTAAGATCTTGTTCCTCGGACTTGATAATGCCGGCAAAACCATCTTGTTCCTAGTTTTATGGCAGAAAGAAGCTAAAATATTGTTTATGGTATCCCTTTCTTATTAATCAAGGAGCAATTTGGGAGAGTAACCTTAAAGTTGTATGTTATTTACATGGGTGCATGCAGACGCCAAGCAGCGACCACATTCACTCACCACATATAGATTCACCCTTAATTCACTGAGAAATTACATGTAAATGCCATTGTGGTTCCACATTCATAATCATCTTATACCATACTCTCATATACAATTCCGTAATAGCATTGTTGAAATTATGGAATTTGGAATTTAAAACCGGTCAATTATTGCCATATATAGATCCATTGTGATTGATATTTCACCAAAACTTAACTCCCATATCAATATAATTATGGGAGTAATATAAAAAAATTTAATTAGATAACAATATAAAAATTCCCAAGTGATGTGTCAGATTATAGTCTAACCCATTTTATACCGACAATGCTATTATCGTTAAACGTAAAATACACTTCAATGTATTTTTCTAACTCAGGAATTATAGTCTAAGACATTTTATTTTCTATTATTATTTTGACGTGAAATTAGGGTTAAGCGTAAAATATTTCATATTGTATGTGGTGATCGAAAATAAAAATATGGTTAAACCACTTTCTCTTGATCCTCGACTTACCTATTTTCAGGTCAATCATATATATATTAATGCAAGACATTAATGTAATCATAAGATTTATATCAATCATATTTGTGACTAAATTATTGTAATTATATGATTTGAATATGATTGTAAATTAGTGTAAATATTAAATTTGATATAATCATTATATATTATATTTGGTAAGTTTTGATGAGCGGCTATTTTGGCAATCATTCGTACAAATCAGTCTATCACCAAAATCCCATATTAGCTAATATCTAAAAACGTTATCAATGGGAAGTATTTTCCGTATTAATCATTGATCGACAATTTAGCGATTTGTTATTTATTACCTAAGATTACGATCGAAGGTTAATGCCAAATGTTACTAATATATAAATCCTTCAAGACAACGTTCACTATAAGAATGCAGCACAACTTTAGTCGTCAATAAGCTATAGCTCTCTCACAGTTCCACTTAATTCACGAAACGGTTGTCCACTTTCAAATTTTCCAGAGTCAGTTGTATCTTTGTTTCTTACTTGAGTTAAGATACCTTTGTTCCTTACTTGACATATTTGTTTCTTACTTGCTAGGGTGATAAGATACATGGGACCGTGAAAAAGATGAAGTCGGACAGTTCGTTCTTTGTTTCTTAAGACATTACTTTACTTTACTTCATCATGATGTTTTAAATAATTTACGGTTCATCGTTAGAATAGCAATGCTACGGTTCACCTACATAATAAGGAATATTTGGTAAGTTTTGATGAGCGGCTATTTTGGCAATCATTCGTACAAATCAGTCTATCACCAAAATTTCATATTAGCTAATATCTAAAAACGTTATCAATGGGAAGTATTTTCCGTATTAATCATTGATCGACAATTTAGCGATTTGTTATTTATTACCTAAGATTACGATCGAAGGTTAATGCCAAATGTTACTAATATATAAATCCTTCAAGACAACGTTCACTATAAGAATGCAGCACAACTTTAGTCGTCGATAAGCTATAGCTCTCTCACAGTTCCACTTAATTCACGAAACGGTTGTCCACTTTCAAATTTTCCGAGTCGGTTGTATCTTTGTTTCTTACTTGAGTTAAGATACCTTTGTTCCTTACTTGACATATTTGTTTCTTACTTGCTAGGGTGATAAGATACATGGGACCGTGAAAAAGATGAAGTCGGACAGTTAGTTCTTTGTTTCTTAAGACATTACTTTACTTTACTTCATCATGATGTTTTAAATAATTCACGGTTCATCGTTAGAATAGCAATGCTACGGTTCACCTACATAATAAGGAATATTTGGTAAGTTTTGATGGCGGCTATTTTGGCAATCATTCGTACAAATCAGTCTATCACCAAAATTTCATATTAGCTAATATCTAGCGTTATCAATGGGAAGTATTTTCCGTGTATTAATCATTGATCGACAATTTAGCGATTTGTTATTTATTACCTAAGATTACGCATCGAAGGTTAATGCCAAATGTTACTAATATATAAATCCTTGAAGACAACGTTCACTATAAGAATGCAGCACAACTTTAGTCGTCGATAAGCTATAGCTCTCTCACAGTTCCACTTAATTCCGCGAAACGGTTGTCCACTTTCAAATTTTCGAGTCAGTGGTATCTTTGTTTCTTACTTGGGTTAAGATACCTTTGTTCCTTACTTGACATATTTGTTTCTTACTTGCTAGGGTGATAAGATACATGAGACCGTGAAAAAGATGAAGTCGGACAGTTAGTTCTTTGTTTCTTAAGACATTACTTTACTTTACTTCATCATGATGTTTTAAATAATTTACGGTTCATCGTTAGAATAGCAATGCTACGGTTCACCTACATAATAAGGAATGCATAGCTTTCGTATATAATGAGCTTGGTCGAATTTTAAATATGGGGATAAAGGTTATTACCGCAAATCGCAATGATATAATTTAAGCGAACCAATATGAATTTGGTAAACTATTATATGCGGTTTATGCAAGTAAGATAAGAATGTTTCTAGCCTAATTACTGGAACTATCGTCCCTTAAATCGTTCTTTATGGCCATTTTATTTTAGGTTAGTATATATATAGTTTTGACTATTTAATTATTTAAAATGCACTGTATCCCTTATATATGCTAAAAATTCTCATTGATTCCATAAGTTAATAAGGCGTTTATTGAGAATATAAAATCAATGACCTATATATGGCAAATGTTACTGAGATTGTCGTTAATTTTTATTGACAAGCTAAATTTATTCCATTAATTGGTTTAAGTTACAAATATATTCTCCATAATTCTCTGTTTTCCTCTTATATAACCGAAGGAAATGAGTCATTTAGTCATTCATTAAACAAGAGCAAAATCATTGATCCTTCCCAAATCTTAGAAATTCACCATGGCTGCGATGACCATATCTCAGACCTGAGCCTTTTCAAATCAATGTGGAAGGTTAGAATCAAAACCATCCAGCTGTGGGAGCAGTATTCAGTGGGAGTGGTGAGACTATTGAGATAATCTTTGTGGATGCTAGAGTAAGTTTAATGATATATATGATGCTTCATTGTGTGAATTATGCTCGGTATTATAGTATGTAAGATTTCTTATTATTCCGTGTTCATCTTTAATAGGGTAACAAGATTCATGGAACCATGAAGAAGGATGAAGCGGGCAATCCGTCCATGTGTTGCAGCAGAGACAAACAATTTTGGATTTTACAATTAATATGTTACTTCAGTTACACTTCGTCCAAAGATGTTTAAAACTTAATTGACTTCTAATAATCTGTCGGACTATTATATTTTGATCTGGTTGGTAATTTACACATATGTTTTGGCGTTGCAAATTACATTTATTCAAATATTTTTCTTTTGGACATGTATGTTTTGTATGGTACATGCATGAGGTTCCAAAAATAGTAAGTTTATAAAATGTATCTACATAATATTAGTTAAATATCTACAAAATGTATCTACATGCTATAAAATTACTGAATGTGATTAAAATATATGATAATTAGTGATTTTGAATAATATATATTTTACAACAATTAGTATACCATTTATTATTTTTGTTAAATTTTATGCTATTAAATAAACTAAACAGTCACATTAATCATGTCAAAAAATTTAAAAAGTTTGTATATGTTATATTATATTTTAAGTGACTATAAAATTACTGTTGTAAAATCTAAAAATCTCATATTGAAAATTTTGTAATCAATAATTTAATTTTGTTCTTATCATAAATAAAAATGATCATAAATATATATGAGTAGAAAGTTTTGATTTGATATATATTCATATCAAAAATAAATCTATTTCAATATCGTTAAAGTTAAACTATATGTTTGAAGATTTTAGAATCATATAACATATTTAAATTGATTAAAAAAATAAATGGTTTTACAATTTTAATTTGATCAAATCACTAAAATATATCTTATTATATCTTTTGTTATTATAGAAAAAATTTCTAAAAATATTTTTATTTCAAATATTTTACAAAATATCTCAATCTGAAAGGGTGCGGATTTATAGAACATAATTTTTTTAAAAACCGTTTAACCCTGCGCAGGGCGCAGGTCTTACCTAGTTTTAGTATATTCTTCATTATTTATTACTAACACATAGAACTGTAGAAACCATGCGGTTAGATACAATAAAAAATACTAATATAAACAATAAATTTGTTTTGAATATAAATGTTATACTACACAAATATTTAATACAAGTAAATGTTAAAAGTATATACTACCAACACAATATAAATTATTTATTTATATAATTGTAAAATAAAGATCCGCATGCAGTTATATATATTTTCACATTATAGGGTATTGTTTGTTGATTAATAAATAGAAATTGCTTAAATTATCATATTTTTAGTATCACTTTTTATGTTTACCTTAACCATATTTTATTTTAAAGAAGTAAACAAATACTTATAACCCGAGGATAAACTAATCTAGACTTATGAGTAACTAATATAGATTTAGGGTTTATATTTGAGGGGTGAGGTTTTAATTGGAGGATTGAGTTTATGATTATACTAAATAAATAAATAAATAAATAATAATAAAATTAAAAAAAATAGTTTAAATAAGAATTTTGAATATCAAAAATAAATTTTGAAAAATCAATTTTAATAGAAAATTCAAGTTTAAAATGTATAATTCAAAACTATAAAATATTCTTTTTTATTCTTTTATTTTTAATTATTTATTTAAATAATTATTCATATCTATAAATCTATAAAGCAAAAATAGAAGAGTCGTTTTTTTTAAGGAAACATAATACTTTAAATATTTGTGAAAATGTCCTACTAGAAAAGATAATCATGAATAATAGTATCAAAAGAAAAGTAAAAGTGAAATTTTCCCATTAATAAGTGGTATTTTATAGATTTTTATTTTTAAGTGCAATTTTGTGATAAAAAACTATAAAAATGGTGTTTATCTTTTATTAAAATAGTAATATATTATAATTCAATTTAAAATATTAAATAAATCTTAATATTTTAAAAATACTTTGTCAACTATAAAAATCTTAATATTTTTAGAATAGTTTATCAACATTACTAAGTTTTCTTCTAATTTTGTTTCAAAATAACATATACAAAATTATAATATTTTTTATAAAAAAATATTCTGAGATAGAATTATAAAAATCAAACTAAATGCAGTTATACAATTAACTAGTATTACTGCCCATGCTTTGTATGGATACATTTTTAATATATTAAATCAAAAGTAAAAACAAATAATTGCGTTAATTTTTTAGTATATGAGCATTGTAAATATATGTGTAATATAAAAATATAAGTGTTACTTATTATGATTGATTAGTATAAAATCTTTTATTACATATGATTAACCAGAATGATATTTAATAAAAGTTCAAAGATATTTTAAAATAAAAAGCATACACATTTTTTGAAAATCATGTAAATAATTTTTAAAATTAAGTCAACAAACAGTATATAAGGTTTTTTTGTTTAGATAAGAGAACACCAATATACTAATTAATTATGGTTCTTAATAGTAAACATTATCTTCTCTCTTCTCTATAATATCTTGCAAAAACTTTTAAAATGTTATGAATATTATGTGATGTTCTTTATAGAAAGTATTAGATCCACTTGATTGTCAAATCTACTTGTTTTCCAAGTTATACTTCTTCCCCAAACTATTGTAATCCTATATAAAGAATCTATTACTCATTGAATAAGATATACCAATTCATCTCTTCTTCTCTTCTTACTGACAATATAAAATATAATATTGAAATGAGTTTTCACAAAAGTCAATAGTTTCACATTTAGAGAGTGTATTCAATTGAGAGTTTTAGGTGATTTATATCAAAATGACAAATTCACTGTTGTTCAAACATGAATTTTAAAAACTCATTTAAAATCCAGTGTTATTAAACTTGACATTTTATAAAGTACTCTGAAATCTACTGTTATTGAAAATATTTTAGGTTGTAGAATTTATTTAAAAGTTTTCAAAAGATTTTAGAGTGTTTAGGTGGAGTTTCTTAGTTAAAAAAAACTAAAATCTAAATTTCATGGTTCTAGGTGATATTCTAGAATGGTTTAATAAAAATTACTTAAATCTCTGCAACTTATTGAAATCATCTAAAACCTAGTTAAAAATTAAATCATCTCAAATTTTAGATTAAATACACCCCTTTAATATAGTTTATACAAATGCTTATTGTAAAGATTAATTTGGAATCGAGTCTTTGCTTTTAATGCTTGTCATAGATGTGTTTTACGAACTAACTCTTGGAAAGCATAAGCTGGACCTGGATGTGAACGTGTGATCATTGATTTCTTGTAATATAACTACATTCTTTTTTATTCCATTCATTCCACGTAAATTATTGGCAGGACCAACCCTGATAGGAAGCTTTAGAAGCATGGACTTCCGGTCTTTAATATTATATATAGTTTTCGGCCAAATTTTTCAATAAAATTGTCTAGTCTTGTGGTGCCAAACGTATCATGTAATCGCTAACACCCTGGGTTCAAACCTTGGTAGTGTTACCTCCAACCTTTTTATTTGAAATAGCTTCTGGTCTTTTATAAGTCAGGAACGGTACTGAAATTTATTAGAATGAGATTTATTTTGGATCCCATGCAAATGGTAATTTTCTTTTGGAATCCAAAGGAATAGGTCATACAATTCCATTCCAAAAATACAAATCCGAATACACCCAAAACTGTTTGATTTTTTTTCTTAAACTAAAATTTTAAGCTGGAAGACAATTTTCAACAAAGAAATCATAAAATAAATATAATAAGGACTAAAATTGTTAATTGACTTCTGCTTTATAGTATAAAAGATCTGATTTAACCTAATTAGATTTTTGTAAAAAAAATGCAACACAACATATCAAAAATAAATAAAGGAATCAATTCAAATTATTATAAATGAAATCAGATCGATTGACTAAAATAACAACATAATTGTATTTAAAATATTATTATATTACAAACAATTTAAGTTTGTAAAAATAAAAAGTATTAGTTAATTATAAATATTTATATCCCTGTAGAATCACTTTAGTATATAAGATGATCAATATTAAGTCTTTCCTTCATCTCGACACCATGTCAAACCTAGCCGCCTCCAACTCCAAGAAACCACGGCCATCATCGTCGTTTCTCTCGTTGCCAGGTGACGTTGCTTTGAACTGCTTAGCACGCGTTCCGAGATGCTACGACTTAAACGTCTCTTGCGTCTCCAAACCCCTAAGGTCGCTCGTGCGCTCGGGAGAGATCAATCGTTTGCGATCCCAGCTTCTCCCCAAGACGTCCGTCTATCTCTCTTTTTATTTCCGTTACCGTTTTAGACCACGTTCTGCTACCCACTGCCTCACTTTCCGTCCCGGTGAGACGGAGACCACTGACTATATGCCATTGGAGGATGTCCCCATCCATTCTTCCCCAGTCTCGGTTGGATCAGAAATCTATTTCATTGGTCGATGTAACGATAACCTTTGGATCCTTGATACTCGATCTCGTAATTTACGGACGGCTCCAGGCATGAACGTGAGCCGTTCGATGCGTGAAGCAGCAGTGGGAGTAGTCGACGGGAAGATATACGTAATTGGTGGAAGTGAAGAGGAGAGCCAAGTGGAAGTGTTTGATCCACAAACGCAAACGTGGGAGTTTGCTGGCGAGGAGAAAGTGTAATGTAAATCGCGGTTTAGTGCGTCGCTGGAGTAAAAGGTTTATATTGTGGGCTCGGACCATGTCAGCGCGTATTGTCCTACAGAAGGTATAATAAGCAATGGAGAATTTAAGTGCAAAGTGCTTGTGTGTGGTCGAGAATGTGATCTACGCTTGTAAGGGGAGTGAGTTAATGTGGTTCAACGCAAAACTCAAGGTGTGGAGAAGAGTGGTTGATCGTGATGGCAAGGATGGGAAGTTAGAAATGTATTCATCCGTTGCTGAAAAAATGGTGGAATACGAGGGAAAGCTAGCGTTTCTTTGGCCACTAAGAAGTAATATTGGTCCCATGAAGGATGATATTGTCTGTAAACTCATCGCATTGGATAGGGTAGGAGATGAGGTTCGTGGGACGGTTGAGTGGTCTGGGATTGTGGCAACACTGCCTCTTCCCATTACTTTAGAAGATTCTTTAGTTGTTTCCGATTGATAATACTATTCTTCAGGCTCACAAGTCACACAAGTTGTGATTGGAAATGCATGAAGATAGGCATATATGTTGAACTTTCTCATAGCCCACAGTGAGCAAAATTCTCATGTCTGTTTATGTTTACTTATTTTATTTCTTTGACTACATTACTATCTACATATCTATCTTGTTTAGTCTACTAACTTACAAACTTCCGATTCTTATTAACAATTTCTGATTACATCTTTTGAAAGATTGGTTAGTTTTCTTGTTACCACCATTCACAACGCAAACGCACATGATGTAAAATCGTTTTTTTTTATGAATAAAACTTAGCATTCATTCAAAAAAGAGCTGCAAAAGGAGATGATAACAAGGTCGTGAGACCTTGGCTCGAACTGTTTTTTTTATGGATGATTGGTTTTTCTATAAAACTTCAAAACACATGGAAGCATTGTGTATTCGTCTGATTTTATATTGTTAGTGTTAAAAAAAAAAAAGAACATTAGTATTGCGTATTTATTTTGGAAACAAGTCCCCCATTGGAACATGGATCCCAAAAGATCATTTGATATCTTTGACTAAAAGGCCCAGAAGTATGATCAGATCTTATATAAATCTGTGGTTGGGCTTACTCTAATCCGGCTTTATCATCCTGTGGACGCAGCAGACGGCATCGATGTGGGTTCGTTTCTAGTTTCGAAATCAGAACTGCTTGCCGTTTTTCCATTAGAGAGAATCGTCTCTTTCGTCTTTACTCGACCTCGAAGCTAATTAGAATCTGAAGATCTCCTCTCTCTCTTCTCGCTCTCTGTCGCGATCGTGGAGGATCGAGTAGTGGTGAGTGATCATGTTTATGATAGATTGGTTCTACGGTGTTCTCGCTTCGCTAGGTTTATGGCAGAAAGAGGCTAAGATCTTGTTCCTCGGACTCGATAACGCCGGCAAAACCACCCTGCTTCACATGCTCAAGGACGAGGTTCGATCTCTCTCGATCTCGATCTCTTCTAATTGATTCGATCCCGCTATCGGATGGATCCTCTTTGTGCTTCAATAGGTTTTGATTGAATGTGTCGAGAAGTTTCTAATTTGGGTGAAGATGCTGAATCTGATTCAGAAACTTTCCATTTATATATTGCTTTGAGTCATTGTGTAGCTTAGTCTAGATTCGTTATAGTGTTGAGGCTCCTCCAGTTCTGTATATGATTGTTCTTGTGGATGTTGCTGTGATACCAAAGCTTATTGATGTTAACTGGTTGAAATTGGTGAAACAGAGATTGGTGCAGCACCAGCCGACGCAGCATCCAACGTCTGAGGAACTTAGCATTGGTAAAATCAAGTTCAAGGCTTTTGATTTGGGTGGTCATCAGATTGCTCGCAGGGTCTGGAAGGACTATTACGCTAAGGTAAAGCATATTATCTCTTGATTTTTCTGCTATTTGCCATATAATGGAGAGGTTCGTGGGACGGTTGAGTGGTCTGGGATTGTGGCAACACTGCCTCTTCCCATTACTTTAGAAGATTCTTTAGTTGTTTCCGATTGATAATACTATTCTTCAGGCTCACAAGTCACACAAGTTGTGATTGGAAATGCATGAAGATAGGCATATATGTTGAACTTTCTCATAGCCCACAGTGAGCAAAATTCTCATGTCTGTTTATGTTTACTTATTTTATTTCTTTGACTACATTACTATCTACATATCTATCTTGTTTAGTCTACTAACTTACAAACTTCCGATTCTTATTAACAATTTCTGATTACATCTTTTGAAAGATTGGTTAGTTTTCTTGTTACCACCATTCACAACGCAAACGCACATGATGTAAAATCGTTTTTTTTTATGAATAAAACTTAGCATTCATTCAAAAAAGAGCTGCAAAAGGAGATGATAACAAGGTCGTGAGACCTTGGCTCGAACTGTTTTTTTTATGGATGATTGGTTTTTCTATAAAACTTCAAAACACATGGAAGCATTGTGTATTCGTCTGATTTTATATTGTTAGTGTTAAAAAAAAAAAAGAACATTAGTATTGCGTATTTATTTTGGAAACAAGTCCCCCATTGGAACATGGATCCCAAAAGATCATTTGATATCTTTGACTAAAAGGCCCAGAAGTATGATCAGATCTTATATAAATCTGTGGTTGGGCTTACTCTAATCCGGCTTTATCATCCTGTGGACGCAGCAGACGGCATCGATGTGGGTTCGTTTCTAGTTTCGAAATCAGAACTGCTTGCCGTTTTTCCATTAGAGAATCGTCTCTTTCGTCTTTACTCGACCTCGAAGCTAATTAGAATCTGAAGATCTCCTCTCTCTCTTCTCGCTCTCTGTCGCGATCGTGGAGGATCGAGTAGTGGTGAGTGATCATGTTTATGATAGATTGGTTCTACGGTGTTCTCGCTTCGCTAGGTTTATGGCAGAAAGAGGCTAAGATCTTGTTCCTCGGACTCGATAACGCCGGCAAAACCACCCTGCTTCACATGCTCAAGGACGAGGTTCGATCTCTCTCGATCTCGATCTCTTCTAATTGATTCGATCCCGCTATCGGATGGATCCTCTTTGTGCTTCAATAGGTTTTTTTGATTGAATGTGTCGAGAAGTTTCTAATTTGGGTGAAGATGCTGAATCTGATTCAGAAACTTTCCATTTATATATTGCTTTGAGTCATTGTGTAGCTTAGTCTAGATTCGTTATAGTGTTGAGGCTCCTCCAGTTCTGTATATGATTGTTCTTGTGGATGTTGCTGTGATACCAAAGCTTATTGATGTTAACTGGTTGAAATTGGTGAAACAGAGATTGGTGCAGCACCAGCCGACGCAGCATCCAACGTCTGAGGAACTTAGCATTGGTAAAATCAAGTTCAAGGCTTTTGATTTGGGTGGTCATCAGATTGCTCGCAGGGTCTGGAAGGACTATTACGCTAAGGTCAGCTTATCATCTTTTTCTTCTTTGCTATTTACCATATTATAGAGTGCATCTTGAGATGTACTTCACGTAGTCACTGCCTCTTATATTGGAGACTTTGCTCATGAATCACCCATTAGATCGATATTGCACACTTCCTCATACGCAATTTCATCATGTTAACTCATTTTCATTCGAGTGTAATTCTCCGGTTATCCTGAATATAAAGCTTATTCGATAAACATGGTAGAAGAAGAATCTGTAACTTCAAATGATTCAACTCATGCAAGCTTCTTCAATGGCAGAGTCATTAGTTTTCTGTTTCTTCTGCTCATACATCACCTATAGTCCCTGTATCGAAGACTCTCCTCACGAGTCACCCATTAGATCGATATTGCACACTTCCTCATACGCAATTTCATCATGTTAACTCATTTTCATTCGAGTGTAATTCTCCGGTTATCCTGAATATAAAGCTTATTCGATAAACATGGTAGAAGAAGAATCTGTAACTTCAAATGATTCAACTCATGCAAGCTTCTTCAATGGCAGAGTCATTAGTTTTCTGTTTCTTCTGCTCATACATCACCTATAGTCCCTGTATCGAAGACTCTCCTCACGAGTCACCCATTAGATCGATATCGCACACTTCCTCTTCCTAGTGAAAGCATGGTTTGTAGTTTTTCTCATAGGCAACTCATCATGCTAGATCATCTTGTGAGAGCCATCTTTGTAGTTTTCCTGTTGTCCTAAATCTTTTTCGATAAGCATAGTAGAATTATAGTGTTTAATGTCTCAACTTATTTAAGCTTTCTTCAATGGTAAGAGTTTATGAACATTTAGTTTCAATGATTTCTTTTTATTTGCAGGTGGATGCAGTGGTGTACCTAGTGGATGCTTACGACAAGGAGAGATTTGCAGAATCGAAAAAGGAACTGGACGCACTTCTCTCAGACGAGTCTCTAGCCACCGTTCCCTTCCTCATCCTGGGAAACAAGATAGACATACCATACGCTGCATCAGAGGACGAGCTCCGTTACCATCTCGGCCTCTCCAACTTCACCACGGGAAAGGGTAAAGTGAACCTAGTGGATTCGAACGTAAGACCTTTGGAGGTTTTCATGTGCAGCATCGTCAGGAAAATGGGTTATGGCGAAGGCTTCAAATGGCTTTCTCAGTACATCAAGTAACCAAACCACCAAGACCCCAACCACATGGCGTTATTATTGTTAAACATCAAGTAAGTTTCTATAAATCCCGTTTTGTATTTTGTCTTGCGTTTATTATCTTTTTTTGTTTGTAAGAAATGTCGTGAAACGTAGCTTCTCGTGTGTGTCTGCGTTTTGTTTCTTTGTAGTTACTTTAACTTTTTAATTCATATTATTTTAAACTTTGGATTATAACTTTGTGAAGTTAGTTAACTAATCGAATGTGGTTTAATAATATAAGTGGTACAGTACGGTCCAGGTACGGTCCAACTGGAGTTTACGGGATAAATGTGGATTTGATTTGTGTGGTCTTGTTGAAAAGATTATACGGTTTCAATAGAAAAGTAGTGGTAAAAAATAATGTAAAGTAAATATACTAATACAATTAAAAGGTAAATTTATTTGTTTACTGATGATGTCATAATATTTTTTATATAATTTTTAGATATTACATTTGATTTGAAATAAAAATTCAAATATGATATAACTCAATTTGGTTTCGGTTCAGTTGTTATTGTATTATAACTTTTATAAATAAATATATATATATATATATATGTAATTTTAAAATAAAAATGATAAAATTATAGGTAACTATATTTTATTAATATTTAATAAACATAAGAATTAGATTAGTAGTATTGCTATTATTTTATTTTCATTTTATGACATCATTTTTAATATATTTTAATTTAATGTATATGTATTAGTTAACCATTTATTTAAAGTAATTTAGAATTAAAGTTTATTTAATTTTTAAAAATTAAAGTATACTTATAATTTATATAAAATTAGGTAAAAAGTTTAAAACTATTTTTTTTTAAACCTATTTTCTGCTTCATGAATAAAAGAAATGTGTTGAAATATCTTAAAATAGAATACAATAGGTTTACAACATATTTTATCAAAATTAATTAATTATAGAGAAGTCTTAAACAAGTGCGTTATTTTCAAAATAGCTATAGGTAACAACTGATGGACAATAATGAAGTGCGGTCCAATTGTTCAATGAGTTATTTTACTCTTTTGTGATTTAGGGTGTGATTGGTAATGGTTCTAGGTTCTAGGCGCTGTCTAGAACACCATTTACTTCTAAACTACCAAATTCACGGTAATCAAACTTTAATGATTTTTTTAAATTACAGTTTCTGTAATAACCTACAGCTGTACAAGTGTTTTCTAGAACCAAATATTCAAAGTAATTTTTTTGAACTCTTTATTAAATTTACAGGAAGAAAATCTAAAGCCACAACAAAAAATCTACAGCTATTTTTCTACATCAAAATTTCTAAAGCTATAGTCATTATCAATCGGACCTTTATTTTTTCGTTTTTATAAGAAGTGCGTTATGAAGTAAAAAATTTGATTGGTGTATAAATGCGTTTTTTCTTAAAATCCGCTTTGAATTTTTGCCTTTGTATTGTTTACACTCATAACCAACCCAGTAAAGAGACATGTGTGGTTGAACAGTTTTTTTCACTTTCGTTTCACGCAATAGTGTATATACAAAACAATTTGAAGTTCAAGTACGTGTAGTCATGTAGATATTGATGCACTAGCAGCAAAGGAGTTTCTCGACCGTTGGATCAGGACCCTTCAGATTACCCAACAAACCCACACCAATACAATATTTTGTTTCTATATGAATAAATAATCATTAAAGTATTAAGGATGGAACCGTTTAACGAACTCCATACAAACCAAACCATTTCATGTGTTTGTATAAGTTTACACGCATATGATCATCTGATCTTAGAATGGGCAACGCAGTCGGCTCCCAGAAGCTGGAAAAGGCGGCGATGGCTGCCGGAAAAGTTGTATTATCCGACGGAAGAGTACAGAACTTAGAGGAAGAGACGACGGTAGCTGAGATCATGCTGGAGAATCCGCAACACGTCGTTGTCGAGTTTGATCCTTCATCGATAACATTCAACAAGGATGGGAAGACGGTGAAGAAGAAGCTGACTCCTTTACCGGCGGACAACACACTCGAACCGGGTAAAATCTACTTGGTCCTCCCGGCCAAAAGAAGCGGTAGCGGCGGCGGAGCTAAATCGTCATCATCGGCGGTGATGACGTCAGAGGAGATACGTAAAATGCTGTTTAGCGCAACGGCTATGGTAAGGTCATCGTTTAGCTACTATGAAGGGATCCTTCCTTGGTTTACTTCTAGAAGTTATAATAATAGTAATAATCCGGCGGTCGATGCGGTTGTGGCTGCTACGAAGGTTGGAAAGTTGGAGGCGGAGACGGAGGAGGAAGGGATGCCGGAGATTTTGAGCCGGCAACTGTCGGGAAGAGGATGGAAACCAAGCTTGGATCCTATTAAGGAGAAGAAAGCAAAGATGAAAATCCATAAACTGTTGTCCTTTTAGTTACGGCGTCGTTTCAGTGTGTATCTCTTTCTCTCTGTGTGTTGTTTCTGCATGTCTATATTCGTAAGTTGTTTCGTTACGTGCGTGTGTGTATGTACGCCGGCTCAAGAAACTCACGTGAACCCTTAAAACCATCTTATGCAAATGCAGTTTAAAAAAAAAGAAGAAAATTAAGTAGTTGTTTATGCGATCAAAACCAAAGTATCGGACGGTCGAGGTTTTGGCCAAAGGGTCCATCGACCATGGTTGACCAAACTGTATTTGTTTTCTGCTTTAGACCCGTATCTTAAGTTCTTAATACCAGCGATAGCCACAAGCATGTAGAGATTCAAATTACATAGATATTTTGACAGTGTTTGAAGTTTCAGCCATATCATAAAATTCAAATTTGATGCATTTGCAGTATATATATTACCGCTTCCAACGGCCATTTTATTTGGTTAGTGGCGTATGTTATATAATCACTAATCAGTGCCAGCTCTGACTTAAAAGTTGGTGTTTTAGGCACCAAATTACATTAAAATTTAAGATCATCACAATAGGAAGAAGTTGCTCAAGTCCAGTGGTTGTGTACCACTTTCTTGAGTTTAAGTTGCCTAGTTCAAGTGTAAGGGGTGCCAAATCTTTGTTTTGCTTCAGATGTTCCAACCGGCCTCTTCAATTTTTGTAAGGGGGTGCCAAAAAAGACACTGCATGACTTTTGTTGTAATTCTATGATATTTTTTTTTTTGATCAAAGTAATTCTATGATATTTAAAGCTGAAAAAAGTATCAGCAAAAGCATGCAGTTACTTCAGGTAAGAGAAGCGTGGGATGCGTCAGCTTATTTTTGGATTAACCCGGTTCGGTAGTGACGAGGAAAGAATCCGGAGTTACTCTCATAATTCGGTTGTACAGTCCGATGACTCAAAACTATCAATCCTAGAATTATACTGTTTTTGCTTAAATCTTAGTTTGTATGTAACAGTAACGATGTCCAATTAGGAGATTAAATGCAATGTTTTATGTTTAAAGAAATATCAGCAAAAGGAAATTCCATACTATCAGTAAAAAGTGATTCTAGCATTTTAAAACGGCATAGAAATAAACGACACTTGTACTTTCATGAAACTGTAGAAGACAACTTTTATGGGAAAAAGTATCAATCCTTTTGGTATGATTAAAATTTGTAAGTACGTACAAATAGTTTCTAATAATTTTTATGTCAACTAGTTTCTAAAGACCATCTTAATGTCCTTTACTCCTTTTACACTACTTTTGTATCTTTGTCCGATTCGTTGCATAACATAATTAATTGGAAAGTTTTGAACCTTTAGAAGAGTCGTAGATCAAAAGGAAAATAGTTGCGATGCATAAGACGATATATCTCTATTATTAAAATAGAAGTACAGATTAAAAATACTCTTTAAACTTGCGCAATATTTACAGTTCAATACCACTGAGAATTAAATAATTTAATCAATTAACAATGTTTGTCTTTTCCAAGTAATCAAAATATTCCAAAAATAATTACAACTACCTAAAATGATGGAAACAACTAATCTATAATATAATGGGGCAGTTGAGTCACTCATGAGGCGACACGTCAGCGTTTTTGTGGGAACCACTTTTAAAAAATGTTAAAAAGTGTCAATCCATGGTTTGATCCCAGGTTACTAAGATACAATATCCACCATTTATACCACTGAACTAATCAATAATTTGTACATTGATGGTTGAAACTAATATATATTTATGAAGGTTGGAAGTCATTATTTCTTGGACTTTCTCTAAGGGCGGGCCTGCAAATGTATTATGGGATTAATTTTTAAAAGAGCTTCATCACGTTATATTAAGAAATAACTGAAGTTTGCAACAATTATAGTTTTCTCATATTGTAAATCGTCGTTGTTTAACATGGGTTAGAATTCTTTTCATCATTGTATCAGACTGAGTTATAGAGTTGCTACCGTTTGTGCGTTAGTAATTTTTTTACCGGTGAACTATTCATCTCCCCATCTTAAATCGTTTGATCATAAATATTTCTGTTTTGTAGCCCCTCTGTAAACCATATATATATATATATGATTCTCATCTTTGATGAACCCAATTTGCATCTCCGCATAGATCATTTATTCTTCTTAGCTTTAACCATCTTCTAGAAAATGTCTCTCTCCGCCTCTCAAGTTTCTCAAACCAGCGTCACCGGCGTCTGTCACTCAACCTTCGAGTTTCTCCTTATTGGTCGTAGTAGTCATAGCATTGTCGTTGGCCTCCCCCGCTTTTGGGATTCCTTGAAATTTAAGAAAGACAGTGAGTTTATGGTAAGTTAATATTTGATCTATCACATTTATTTAACATAAATTGTTTTTAATTTATTTCCTGATTCTTTGTTGAATAATATTATTTGCAGATTTTGTGATTCATGGATTTATTCCCGCCGGAAGTGCTAATCATTATGTGCCATCTTTGAAAGCCAGTTCGTGAAAATCGATCGTTTTGAGATTGCTAGGTGCTCAAATATGTACAAAATAACTGATCATCAATTCCTCATTGCATCAACCATTATTGATGAAGTCATCACGAGTGCTCCTGAGATCAATCTCCAGTCATGATTAGGCTGTTCGACAAAATGATTGCAAACACAAACCTCAAACTTCCATGTATATTATCATATTACATACAGGTGTATATTATGTTTCGATATTATAAATGATATTTAAACTCACATGTGGTTGGGCAAATCCGTTCTGTCCAGAGCTTGGACCTCACAAAGAAACAACTCGAGTCATTATCCGTATCCTCTATGATTAGTCGAAAAATCAACACACAATTAAATGCATATTGTACTAACGTCAATGATCAGAAATATTTCCTACCCAAGATCTGTGGTCGTCTATTTATCTCCGTTACTTATCAAACTAATTTCACACAAACCTTTATTTTACAGCTTAAAAGAAACCACAACAACCCAAATAATCAGAACAACAAAAACTAGAATCCAAAAACTAGAGTCCAAAAAAATGACGAATCATTAATGATCACCTTATTTGTCTAATTTTACAAATAACTTTAAACCAAATATACCAAACCAAGCACATTAACTAAAACTCAAAGACATACAATCGAGTCAAGTAAACAAATACAAACTACACAACCAGTTTTTTTTGAGCAAAAACTACACAACCAGTTATTTAACAAATTATAAACATACTTTCGCAGATGCTTATGAAGAAGACAAAGAAGACAACCAAGATCAGTGAAATCACCTAAACGAAAAAAACTGAGTAAATTATGAACTCTAATAAATATAACAACAACAATTTTTGTTTACATATTACCCATCAAATTAAAGAGAAACAAACACATGCACACCAAGAGATACAAGAGAAAATCCAGACAGACACAAATGCGACAATAAGATCTCCACCTGCTCACTCCTATTGTCTTGTGAAAATAGCTTACATGTTGAATGTCAAAATACCAATGCTATTGTCTTCTTATGAGAAATACATAAATTTGTTGAAAATCCATTAAGGTCCAAACACTCAGAATTATCACTCATTTTATAGTTATTTCTACAAGTCTTCATGTATTTGCTTTAAAGGTTCTGTAAAAGCAACAAGTTTATAAATAAAATAAAAAAATATAACAAACATAATAAAGATAATAAAAATTATTACTTAGTACATACAATGTACACAATTAATCTGGAGAAAAAAAATCCAGAAAAAAGGTACTTTCAACAACTTTAATTTAATTTATGTGCTCTCAACAATATAAGAAACAAATAAAAAAGACAAACAGAATAAACAAACAGGAAAATAATCGCAGATGTGAAGCTCTCCCGAAGACGGAATAAACAATAAAGATCATACTTTTATTTTTTCCAATACAATAGTTCAGACTAAGCCCATTATAATTTGAGCCCAACGTTTTAAACCCACGATTACTAAACTTTAGAATAAAACATTAGGGAAACAATTTCAATTTTATGATCAACAATTCAAATAATTAGAAAGACAACAAAAAAAAATTCCACAGCTCAAATAAACCACTAAAATAAATATTTATATAATAATATGAATAGAATCCTCATTTTGTATTCAAGATATTTCTTCGATAAATTTGAAAGTAAAGCTATACATTAAGCAATTGTGAAGGTCAACATTTTATGCAAATAAAAAATATTAATATTTTTTATGGAAAATTGATGTTATGAGAAGAATTTACAATTCTTCTTATTTGACCATTTTAAATATCATAACAAACAAAGAGAAAATTAGTCTTCATCACAAGAAGAATTCAATAAATCACCGTAATTAAATACTAAAACATTAATTTCAATATTCAACATCATGATAAATACACTATATAAACAAACGTAAAAATAAATGGGCAAAAATAACATCAATTCCTAACAATCTATAAACATATCTACAATGTGATAAGCTTTCACAACCAAACACAAACATGAATAACAATTCACTTCTTACCCATCGACTCTCACACCAAACAACATCAACATGAGCAAATCCTAGACAATTACTCCAGGTCTATATACAAAGAACAAACACACAACAATCGGTCATCGATTTCCAGGTACCATCAATTTTTGACAATCAAGGTTATTACAATGACTCAGTCGCTGAATCATTAGATTTCATGTTATCATATCATGACATTCATCATCCCGACTCTACATTCCTTATTGAGGAGACTAACCAATATGTGATGAATTTAATGAGGGAAAACCATAATATTATATCCCAACATCTTCAAGTTACTCTCCCCATTAGAGACTACAATCTAAATGCAACATAAGACTTGGCGTTGATCTAATCATCATGGACCTAGAAGTAACCCGACAACCGAAAAGGAAAACCATATATGCACCATCTGCTTTGAGAATTACACCAATGTAACCAATATTTCGACACTCACCTGCGGCCATAAATTTCATTGTTTTTGCATTAATCATTGGCTACGTACAAATATAAGTTGCCCAATGTGTCGGGAAAGTAATTTATGAACCAAAACAAGGTAATAATAAATAATAATTTCATGTTTCAAACTCAAAATTCATTGTCTCATTCCTTACTATTCTTGGTATAATCATCAAACAAGATTCGGTAAATATTCAAGGGTATAATCAATAGATAAAATCACATACACAAAATTATCCGATATATCAACAATGTCACCGGCTCCGCGCCTGCGCGGGGCTATGCAACTAGTGTAAGTCAATAGTTTACTTTCCCACTAAATCATCTGCTTTCGATATAGAGATTAAACCATGCCTATACTTTATAATCAAAAATAGCAAATCTTTGTAAACTAAATGAGTAATTCAACTCATAGAAAAAGATAAACTAACAAACATTCTTCATGACAGTTGAGCGATTTTAATGTGTTTAGTTCTTTCTATGACAAATTTATAATATGCTAATTATTTATAATTCATATATATAAATTTTATTTTATTTTATTTCGTCTCTACCCAAAATATTCTATTTAGAATTCAAAAATGAACTATATTGGTAGATTCAAACTTGAACAACCACAAAAAATATCCATCGATTTTCTAATCTTTATAAACAAACCAAATAAAAAAAATCATAAACAAAACAGAATATCTTCTTTTTTGTTTATACCTAAAATCAATGTCAAATTTTTATTATACCTATAAAATATAAAAAATATAACAAACCAAATCAATAAATCTTCATCGCTTTATTTTCGGAAAAGTCAACAATAAATTCAAAACTTTTGTGAATAATTTGATTCCAATCAATTGCCTATATTTTCATATACTAAAAGATATTTTTCATATTGTTACATAATATCAGGTGATTTTCTCTTCCACAATGGTTTTAAGTATATTCTCTTCATTAGGGTTTTACATTGACATTATATATAGTTTACCTTGCATACATATTCAATATCACCTTAATAACTCCCAAAAAAAAATCCATCGCCGCTTAGAATTCACAATGTTATAACTAATTTAACAATTTTGTATATCATACTAATTCATCGATCTATATTGTAGTCGTATTTCCAAATTCAAAAATAAGTTTTTTTGTATATTCAATACATACCTCTAATTATATATACATGTTTGATTTGTTTATACGACACCAAAAATTGTTAACAACCACAAAAAATAATTCAATGTGATACGACTAACTTTGAAAAATGCAACACTAAAAACAAACAAAAAATTAAAACGAAAAATAAATACCCGTGCAATAGTTATCACTATTAACTTTTAAGAGAAAACATTAGCTAGTATTTTCAAAGCAGATATGTAAACGAATTATTCATCAGGAAAACAAAGTTTTTGTTCGATGCCATGATATCGTCATTAATCACAATCTAATTAAGGCAAACTAATTGGCATTTTAGTGATTAAAGGTTTAATTAGTTATATAGCATAAGATAATGCTAGATGCAGAAAGATGAACTAGTACGTGTAGAAAAACTGGTATATATGAGTGCCTTTAATGTAGATCCTAAAATCTAGATTAAGTATTTGATAGCGTTTGAGATGTAAATTGGGGAATTTAAATGATGTGGACAATGAAATCTTTAGAACACAATGATGTAAACGGATATCGGTTGACAAAAATGGACTTTATTGATTAAAAGGGATCGATTACAACAGAGGAAATGAGACCGATAATAACAACGAGATCGATGAATATAAAGAACTAAATGGAGGTGAAACGAGTTCGATATGAGTAGCGGGCTCTCTCTAGGGTTTTGGACGTCTCTAGTTGTTTGTCTCTTAGTTCCTTTTATAGCTCTTTGACCTTGCGATCTCATAACTTGTTTCCGCGATCTCCTCAACTTTCTCCGCGATCTCTCCGCCTTTGATCTCTTCGCCTCGAGGTCGCTGTGGGCCAGCGATTCTGTTAAGATGATTCGGTGTTGTTACAATCTCGGCCCATTAAGGATGGTACCCAAAATTGGATCCAACATTTGTCCCCCAGTCCTTTTGTTTTAATGGTAAAACGAAAAGGCGAATAATCTGATAACGGACCCTTCGACGTCATCTTGACTCTTGGGAAATGGGGTTACACGTGCTCTGATCTGATTTGACTTGTCGGCCACTTTCTTATCGTGTGGCTAGAATTCGCAGTTCGTGCCCGGTCATGATTAAGTTCTTAAGGACCGTTTCTTTGTATATATATATATATTTTTTGAACTGTGTATATCGCCTTCTCCAAACGATATACCTTTCTCTCAGATCGTGTTTTCTCAGTTCTCTTCTTTCTTCGATCTATTTTTATGGCGAATGCTCAGTTTGGTCCTCACCTTCTGTCGTTTTTGAAATGAGGCTATATCGAAAACATCTACGAGTACTGGGGAGTCGACTACGCGGTGGAGCTCTCCGCTCCTTTACCTGAAGAGACTTCGGAGAACGTGAGACCCGGCCACTGTATAGCTTACATGCATCATTTCAGGGATGGCGGTTTATCGTTCCCTCTCCCTCGCTTTCTCCTCGAGGCATTAGCCGAGCTCAGGCTGGCTTTTGCTCAGATGAGCCCCAATTTTTGGTGCTATTTTCTCACTACGTGAATTCGAGCCAGAGAAGAGGGTCTCAATTTCGGTCTTGACGAATGGAAGAAATTGTATACTATAAAGCGGAACAACGGATTTCCGGGCACGAGGATTCATGCTCCTCGCGATGGTCGTACTATCATCGAAGGGATCCCAAACAAAGACACCAATTGGAGGGAGAACTACTTTGTTTTTAAGATAAATCCCGCTTCAGTTGGGGACTTCGACTTCAGTCGAATTCCAATGGATTGGAACGACGACATCAGTAAGAATATATTTCGATTTCTTATTTTTTTTTGTTTTCCTTGGGTTATCAAGGAATTTTTCTTTGTTCGTTTTGTAGATAGATTTGGTGCTGCTCCGATGACTCCTGAGCTACGGGGGATGATCGAGGTCTTGCGTCGGGGTAGCCCTCGTTGGCTTGCTTTCTCTCCAGAGCGCATTCGAGCTGCCTATGCTCTTCCCCCTGGTCAGAATCGTGCTCCCAGCGTTGAGTTGGCTGTTCCAGTTCGTCCTAGGGTGATTCGTCAGCACAAAAGTTAGTCATCGCTTTCGCTTTTGCTCATTTTTATATGCGAGCTTGATTTCTTTAATTAAGTTTATTGATCCTCTTAAAGGTGAGAAGTCCTCAGGCTTCTCCTGAACACTCTGACGCGTCCTCCGAAGCTGATCCTGCTGGACCTTCTTCAAAGGTTCAACGCGGTCTAACGCTTAGGTCGAGATCGCAGGTCCAGACTCGCGTAGTTCCGGCGACGCCGGTGTCAATTGCCGTTCCTTCTGCGGATTGAAAAGCGGCTTCGAATCCTTCTCTCGTGATCTTGAAGACGATGTGGATTCATCAACTCATCGAGCTCGTCACAAGATCCTCAGAGAGATAGGTTTGGGTTCGTCGAGTTTGGGGATTTCTCCCCATGATCCAGATGCGGATCCTTCCAAGGCTCGCCCTGCACCTTTGTCTCCTTTGGCCTTTTCTAATGGCGAGGATATGTCGATCCTTGAAGATCCTGAGCGTCTGGCTCTGGTTTGGCGTAAGATCAGGTCTAGGGAGTGCGAGCTTCCGTCTCTAGACAGGATGCAGGCCCGTGATGCTTACATTCGGATGGCGGTTGCAAATGCCGAGATAATTTTTTTTTACCTTCCTTTTTTGTGATTATCTTATCGATTTTGGTCTTGCTTGGCTCAATACATTGTACTGGTCAGGCCATGAAAGCGAGTAATGATTACGCGGCTTTGATGGAGAAACGTTTGGCTGATATTCCTGACAAGGAGGAGATCGGGAAGCATCTTCTTACCATCCAGCAATTGCGGTCTGAGCTAGATTCCTTTCGGTTGAGGGATGAACAGAATGCCGAGGAGATAATAGAGCTTAAGGAAAGATTGATGCTGAGTGAGAGAGGTAAGGTCGCGCTTCAAGGCGACCTCGACTCGATGAAGGGGAAGTGGAAAAGAGAGGTCGAGAATCGTAATGCCTTGATTCGCAAGGATCTTTGTCAAGCTCGCAGTAGCCTTGCTGAGAAATACGCCGCGGTTTGGCTACGGTGAAGGCTAAGGCGCTTAAGAAGAAGGAGGAGGTTGCTGCGGAGATTCGCTTGCAGGAAGTGCGAGCTCGTATCGGTACTTTAACGGAGTACATGGAGGGAGGTTTCTTGATCGAGGAGGAGCTGGCGCGTCTCAAGGGAAATGAGACATCGTGCGACATCGATTACGGTTTGGCAATGGTGTCGGATACTTCTCTTGATCGACTCGATCTTCCAGCCGTTTCGGAGGAGTCTATCAATCAAGACTCCGAGTAGGATTAAGTTTAAATTGTTTGTTTTTTGGTGAACGTTGCTCGTTGTGTTTGTATGTGCTTTCTTTCAGGATGTTTCCCTTTTTCTTAGGTTTTTCTGTTTGCAGTGTTGTTTAAAATCATTTTTATGCTTTTTAACGGATTATTAGGCCGATGCCTTTTATAATCGATGCGTCTGGATTATTAGGCTGATGCCTTTATAAACGGTGTGTTTGTTTGTTGTGTTTTTGAACAATTTATTTTTGTCTTTTCTTGGCGATAAAAGTTAGAGACTGATCAGGAATCTGCTTTGTGGGCCTTATGTAAGACCGGAGGACGTGTTTAGTTGTTTAGGCTGCGCTCGATGTTGAGCTGCCTACGTATCCTTTTTCGAGGGATCAAGCCTTTCGTAGTTCTGTGTCGTGGGTGGTCGATTTCCCCCCAGCTCGTTGTTCGATTGTATTAATCGAGTATCGAGCTCTGATTATCTGTAGTATCTTTTGAGATTGTATGCATTCCAAGGTCGCATCTCGGGGAGACCGTTCTTACATTTTTCGAGGTCGTAGATGCCAGGTTGTACTTCTTTTGTTACTTTGTAGGGTCCTTCCCATCTCGTTCCTAGCTTTCCTGCACCTTGTTCTTTTGTTCAGTCGAACACTTTTCGCAGGACTAGGTCGGCGAAAGAGAAGGCGCGATATCTTACGTTTGAGTTGTAATAGCAAGTCGCGGCCTGCTGATAATTTTGCATACGTATCGTGATTTTTTGCGTCGTTCTTTGATATATAGATCTGCTCGATTAGAAGTTCTTTGTTTAGTTCGATATCTTTTGGGCATACTTTGTGTCGATGACTTGGAACTTCGATCTCGGCTGGTATTACGGCTTCGACCCCGTAGGCGAGAGAGAATGGGGTTTCCTGGGTCGTTGTATGGGGCGTAGTTCTACAAGCCCAGTTTACTCCGTGGAGTTCTTCGCTCCATCTCTCCTTCTTGAGGTCGAGTCGTTTCTTTAGGTTATTCATTATCGTTTTGTTTGCGGCCTCGGCATGACCGTTTCCACTTTGGGTATCGAGGATTTGCGGTCTTTATTTTAATCTTCCATTTATTGCAGAAGTCTCTAAATGTTTTCGAGATGAATTGTGATTCGTTGTCGATTATTATCTCGTATGGAAGGGCCGTGTCGACATATAACGTTTTTCCAGACAAAATTCTTTACCACGGTTGAAGTGACGTTCTAGAACGCTTCGGTTTCAATCCATTTGGTAAAGTAATCGGTTAAAACTAGGAGGAGTCGTAGTTTTGCGGAGCTCGATGGTACGAGAGGTCCTACTATGTCCATGGACCATTTCATGAAGGGCGTTAATTTTTGCGTCGGTTGGTGGATCAGAAGGGCGTGTCATTGGCACTTGTCGCATTTTAGTGCGAACTGCTCGCTGTTGTCGGCGATGGTGGGCCAAAAATAGCCATGTTCTTTTTATTCAGATTGCCAGCGATCTACCCCCGTAATGACTTCCACACGACCCGTCGTGATTCTGTTTCAAAATTGTGAAGGCATCTTTGGGTGATACGCATAGGAGATAAGGTTTATTTAGGCTCCGCTTGTACAACTTTTTTTCCATGATGCAATAGCGCGAACTCTGGGCTTTTACCTTTCGAGCTTCCCATTTTTCTTCTGGGAGCTCTCCGCTATGTATCTAGTTATAAATGGGAATTCTCCAATCGGGTCTGACCTCGAGCTGTTTCTGGAAGGTTTCGTGAGCCTCGGTGCTGGGCTCGTGATCGGCTTCTTCGGGTGAGTTGGTTGGAGTCGTTGTCGCACCTGTTAAGGTGGGTGGCTCGCTATTCCACGCTGGGTTGATGTATTCTTTATCGAATCTATCATGGATTTCTTCGAGCTGTGAAGTGTCGACTTCGTCTTCTTCGCAGCCTGGTGCCGCCTTTTGAGTTTTACTTCGGGTGACAATAGCTCCGATCCGAATCTGATTGCTCTTTTGAGTTTCTGTATCTTTGCATGCTATATTTATGCTTGGTTCTTCTATTCCTTTGACGAGTATTTCCCTTTTTATGGTTGGGCTCGAGGTCAATGCCAATGCGGTGAGGGCATCGGCTGAGGTGTTCTCACCCCTTGGGATTCTTGTGAGTTCAAATTTATCGAACCAATGGGTAATCTCCCGCAGGATTACGAGGTAGGCTTCAATTCTCTCATTCTTGGTTTCGTATTCTCCGTGGAATTGACTTGTAACGAGCTGTGAATCATTGAAGGCGCTAACCTCACGAGCTCCGATACACTGAGCAAGCCGTAGACCGGCAATCAAGGCTTCGTATTTTGCCTCGTTATTTGAAGCGTTGAAACCTAAATGGAATGATTGTTCGATGATCTCCCCTGTCGGAGATTGTAATTGTATACCGATCCCGGAGCCTTGTTTTGACGATGCTCCGTCGACGTGGAGTTTCCATTTCTCGGCCTTAGGATCTAGGTCGGTTTCCTTTGGGGCGAGCTCGATGACAAAGTTGGCTAGCACTTGCGCCTTCGAGCTCGTCCGTGGTTTATATTCAATATCTTATTCACTGAGTTTGATCGTCCATTTTGCTAACCTTCCTGGTTGGCTGGGGCTATGGAGGATCATTCGCAAGGGCTGAGACGTCATTACAATTATCGTGTGTGATTGGAAATAAGGTCTTAATTTTCGGGCAGCGGTCACGACCGCTAGCGCCAACTTCTCAATTACTGGATATCTGGTTTCGGCGTTTACCAGTGATCTACTTATATAGTAGATTGGTTTTTATTCGCCGTTTTCTTCGAGAACTAACACTCCGCTCACTGCATGTTCGGAGGTCGCCACGTACAGGAGTAAGGCTTCCCGATGATCGGTTTCAATAATATCGGAGGTTCACTGATGTAAGCTTTGAGCTCTTGGAGGGCGGAGCTACACTCTTCGTTCCATTCAAATTTCTTATTTCCTTTTAGGAGTTTGTAGAATGGAAGGCATCTATATGTAGATTTTGATATAAATCGGCTTAGCACGGCTATTTTCTCTGTTAATCTTTGGACTTCTCTGATCGATTGTGGTGGCATCGTATCGATGAGCGCGACGATCTGTTTGGGGTTAGCTTTGATTCCTCTCTTCGTAACGAGATACCCGAGGAATTCTCCCGAAGCTACTCCGAAGGTGCATTTTGTCGGGTTTAACTTCTTTCTGTATTTGTTGAGGATGTTGAAGCACTCTTGAAGCTGGAGAACATGGTCGCCTGCTCTTGACGATTTTACCAGCATATCGCCGATGTAGACTTCCATTGTCCTACCGAACTGCTTAGAAAACATTTTATTGACTAGCCTTTGATACGTTGCTCCGGCATTTTTTTGTCCGAACGGCATTACTTTATAGCAAACATGTTCTGCATTCGGTGATAAATCTTGTCTTTTCCTGGTCTTCGGGATTCATGAGTATCTGGTTTTAGCCAGAAAAGGCATCCATAAAAGAGAGCAGTTCATGCCCTGCAGTGGCTTCGAAAAATCGGTCGATGTGGGGCAGAGGGAAACTATCTTTTGGACAGGCTTTGTTTAGGTCTGTGAAGTCGATGCATACTCTCCACTTTCCGTTTTTCTTTTTGACTACGACTGGGTTTGCGAGCCATTCAGGGTATTGGACCTCCCGAATTGATCCAATATTTAACAGTTTATCGACCTTGTCGTTGACATAGCTCGCTCAGGACCCAACTTTCTTCTGTTTTTGTTTGATTTGGCTTAAAAGTCGAGTCGACGTTTAATTCGTGATAGGTAATATTGTAAGACCCGAACCTGGCCGACTAGGCCGCGGTCGATGTCTCACGTCGCTCGGTCCATACCCTGACCGAACCTCTAAAAATTTTGCCCTTTATTTAAAACATCACCCATAGGCGAGGGCTAACTCAGATCCTAGCTCAAGACTACCTTAGTCATTCCCTAGCTTAGATCATTTCAACTTATGCACAGCGGAATAATATCTACAACCATTGGTCTAAAACCAATCTAACACTTGTCTGGTCACATCATCTCAGCTAATGGTCAGTATACTCAACTACCAGCTAGCTCCAAGGTCGATGCTGAACCCAAACCAAGTCATACAAAATCCGAGGTTACGTTCACCTAACCATTCTATCTAGATCTATGCAACAGTGATAGATCATACCTTTGCCACATCCACAGAGCTTGTTAGCTCATTGTCCCAGCTGACTTAGCTGTTTAGCTAGTTCATCCAGCTAGCTGAGCTGAACCACTTCACTTGAGGTTCCCCACTCTCTTCCAGCTGATCGAGCTGTGAGGTAGCTTTGCCCAGCTCCCTGTCCACTCTTCCAACTCCCTTATACCTGCATAAACTCTTCCCTTGGGTACTTAGTCATTCAGCCAACCATCCCCACAGACTAAGTACCTACGGGAAGTCTTCAGCTGCAAAAACGACCTCAAGAAAACATGCTCCAAAAATTAATTAAAATTCATGACAAATACTGATAATTCCTCACTAAGAGGAATCCACAATCAGATTGATCAGAACCGGCCTTATTCACATAGAATTTGGCCAAATTCCACTAAACCGGCCATAACTGACCACCATCAAACCGGCCTGATAAATCCAATCAAATCACATGATAAATCATGATAAATCCTCACTAAGAGGAATCCATGGTCGGAACCAATCAATTCCATCCAGAACTATGAGATCCGACCTAGCTGCCCAACCAAGGCCATGGAGAGTTCCATCAACCGCCAAGGCCTGGTTTAGTACCACCATGTCTCAGGCGTGTGCTCCCCTGTAACCAAGTCCTTTCATGGACTAACAAAGCCCATCAGATCCTAAGTCAATCAACCAACCACCCCACATGACTCAGAACTGACGAGACTTCACACTTCCTAACCGGCCATGGAACCATGTCCCACTGAACCTGATTAGTATTGCTCTTACCACCGGTGCATCCTTTGATCAATCAGATCAGACACCTTTATCCACCATCCGGGGATCAGGTCGTCCATCCTTGCCCATGATCAGATCACACACGGCCTTCCTTGTATAAACACACCAGCACAATACTTGTTGTCCACACCAACAAGTACTAGCCTTACTCCTCTCCTTTGCTTGCTGTTGGATCCAAAAAAATTGGACCTTGCACTCCACATGGTTCCTCTGGTACTAGGACCCCCATGTGTCTCACCAATGGGTCGGATCCATGGTTCACACCATGATCAAACTCAACATCAAACTATGATCCATCATGGATCACTTTCCAATGAATATCATCTAACTATCACCCCACATGGATGAAGTAGATCCACAATGATCCGCCCCTCCTCTTAGGGTCCTGGATCCTTAGTTTACATCACAATATATGGTCTTCAAGGGGCGTGCCTTAACTTGGCTTAACAGCACCACAAGAGACATAAACATAAACAGGAAAGTAAGTATCAAATTTGTTACCTTATACTTGATCTTATTAGATCATGTGCCTCCTCTTATTAGGTTCGGCCATGCTCCTACAGAGCATGCCTCCATCAAGCCCTTATCACATACTTACAGTAATGATAAGATCCATTCAATGGTCGTGCCTCTCTTCCATACCACGGAACTCCCATGGAACCAGTTTCTGCACTGCATCCACCTTTGAGGCTGTGTTGGCCTTTGGGAGTGGAGTCTGGCCTTCTCCCTTCTCCTCTGACCATTTGCGTGTGTTCCCAGGACACATAGGAAGCTTTAGATGTGTTCATCCATGGTCAAACACCATCCAAAGGTCGTGCATCACTTCCCCCTTCAGTGTCCAAGAAACTGCCTTTCTACACACATCTGCCTTTAAGGCTGTCTCAGCCCTTAGAAGTTAGATCTGGCCTCCAATCTTCTCTCCAGGCTATTTGCGTGTCTTCTATGGATGTAGAGGAATCCCAAGGCGTGGCAAACAGCAATCAAAACATACCAGAAGGTCGTTCTCAACACCTCTCTTCCTTGCCCACAAAACTGCCTCTTTATGGCCTTCACACCACCATGGGTCTTGGATTGGGAATCCGACCAACTCTCTGTATTTTTCTCTGGTTTCTTTGTGTTTTTTTTTAGGAAAAAGAATGAATGCCTAGCGTGCCTGTAAAGGCACGGACCTGCCCTCTTTTTATAGAAGAAGGAATGGCTACTTCTAACCATTGCATCCCTTCGGTTTCATTTCTGGCCATTGATTTCATCAATGGTCCAGATCACACCCATTCGCCTATGGCAGTTACCTGGACGTCCTGGGCTTGTACAACCACTCCTGGACATGTCCAATACAAGCCCAAACCGAATGCCAAGCCACTGGCCCAACCCCGAGCCCACCGCCCATCGCCACATATGGGTTGCCCGCGATGGCCCGCCATCGTCCGACCCGCCCAACTGTCCGAGACCAACACTCAGTCAAGCTGAGTTGAGCTGATCCCCAGCTGACCTAGCTGAGTGAGCTAGTCCATCCAGCTCAGGGAGCTGACACACTCTACTTGAGTTCCAAGTGAGCTCCGTCCAGCTGGTCGAGCTTCTTGCTCGCATCCCCCAGCTGTGAATCACTTTGTACAGCTTGATATCTTTATCTTATTCAATCCCTCTAAGTCCCTTGGTCTATTTCCAGACCTAGACTTAGTTCTCCCATGATCCATTCTGATCATGCACCACATCACAGCTTCACCTAGCTGATCGAGTTTCACCCAGACCTCGTCCAGCTATAGAAACACTCGACCAACTCCTTTAAGCTTGTCTCCATCCTATTTTGGTTAAGTCTCAGCTGTCTGATTCTATTAACCACGTTCTTGGATCATGACACACTTGTCTTTAGGTCATATGACCTGTCTGGTGCGTCTCCACGCACAATGGTCCAACCAGACGATCCTACTCAGGATCGGGGACATGACAAATATCGATGCTGATTCTGGGCATGTGTCTTGCGGACCATGCGAAAGTTTGGAGGTTCTGTTTAAGGAAAGAAAGCAGATCTTGTCTGATATGTGTTGGAGATCGTTTCCGATATTGACACATTTGTCAGGAAAACGTTCGTCTAAGGCGACAGCACTAGATATTTTTTTTTGGGATCTCGTATCGAGGGGTCGCAGAAGAGTGATCGGCTCGTCCCTCGGTGAAGGGTTTTTTGATACCCAAGCGTATAACAAATCCGTGATTATTTCTGACTTTTGGGGATCGTCTTTTCTCCTGTTGGCGATGCAAATTTTACGCATTGGTGATAGATTGAGGGAACGGCCTTCATTTTATTAAGCCAAAATCGCCCTAATATGCAATCGTAGGGTAGGAAGCCGTCTATTACGGCGAAATCAATTTCTACTTCGAGGTCGTGGGCTTTGACTGGGATCGACGCGATTCCCAATGGTTGAACTTTACTTCCTTCGAACCCGTAAAGGGGAGCTGGTTCGTGATCTTTGATCAGATCTGATCGTCCCGTTGTTTTTAGAGATTTTTGGATAAGATGTTAGTCGGGCTTCCGGAATCGACGAGTATTCTCGAGAAAGGGATGCCCGCGAACTCCAACGTAATGACTAAGGCATCGTCATGGGGCATATCTAACTTGATTGTTTCGTGTTTAGAAGGTTACGGTTCCGCTAACCGTTTTCCTCTCTTCGGAGGTTAAACCGGTGTTATTTGGTTCTCCGAACGACGTCGGTTTCGTTGAATTCGATTTCTCCGGATCAAATTCGATCTCCTTTCGATAAGATCGGGTTTGGGAAGGATCCATGATCGTGCTTAGAAATCCTAGATCGAGTTCTTAGCAAAGATGTTTTTCGTTTATCTTCCCCACAGACGGCGCCAAAATGTAGATCCTAAAATCTACACTAAGTATTTGATAGTGTTTGAGATGTAAACTGAGGAATTTAAATGATGTGGACAACAAAATCTTTAGAACACAACGATGTAAACGGATATCGGTTGACAGAAATGAACTTTATTGATTAAAAGGGGTACAACAGAGAAAATGAGATCGATAATAACAACGAGATCGATGAATCTAAAGAACTAAAAGGAGGTGAAACGAGTTCGATATGAGTAGCGGACTCTTTCTAGGGTTTTGGACGTCTCTAGTTGTTTGTCTCTTAGTTCCTTTTATAGCTCTTCGACCTTGCGATCTCATAACTTGTTTCCGCGATCTCCTCAACTTTTTCCGCGATCTCTCCGCCTTCGATCTCTCCGCCTCGAGGTCACTGTGGGCCAGCGATTCTGTTAAGATGATTCGTTGTTGTTACAATCTCGGCCCATTAAGGATGATACCAAAATTGGTTCCAACACTTAACATTCAGTTTACATAAGTTATTATTACAAATTTTGGGTAGGCAAGCAAATGCATTATATATTAAAACAATAAATACTGAAATAAAACATGATTTTGTCTTCAATAATGCTTTACTCCTCTAATTTTTTTTTCAAATTAATTTGGGGGTATCCTAAGCTTATGGAAAGGTTTAGACTGATCTCCAAGGAAAGATGCAGCCCACGGATAGATCTTCTTTCCGGATATGAAAATGGGTTTGAAAGCATGAGGCCATATCCGTGTCGATGTCCAGAAGCAATATGACTTAGTTTTGTGCAGCAGATAGATCGAAGCTGAGAAGTGTTAGCGTCCCAGCCCCGTTCCCTTATCACCCGACCACACTGTTCCGGATTTTATTAAATCTATTAGTTTATTTTAGTCAAAAAATCTATTATTTTATTTTTCATAAAATTTTAGAAACATTTTTTCTAATGTTATGTTAGTGCAGAGCTGCCATCTCTTCAATGAAGGTTTAATTACACGTTGCATGACAAAATCCTAGCTTCATATACTAGTTTTCTAATCTTCGTATTTCAAAAAATAAAGGAATTATTTCAGCGAATCAATACTCCCCCATTTTATTATATATGTAGTTGAAGATTTTTCACACATATTAAAAATACTTATATTATATTATATCTTAATTAATATTTTATTTTATTTTTCTTTATTTTAATTAATAATATATATATCAAACATGCATAAAATATAAAATAATACTTATAATGGAAAAAAATTGAAGTATAAAATAACACTTAATATGAAAAATAGAAAATATATATCACTTTCTTATTTTTGAGTAATATATATATATATATATATATATATATATATATATACATACATACATACATACATACATACATACATACATACATACATACATACATACATACATACATACATACATACATACATACATACATACATACATACATCAATTTGTTTTTATATTATTTTATAACAATGTATACCAATATATGATTAGATGGTGTAGTTAATTAAAGATAGAATACAAAACAATTTTGAAACATAATTTCAACCATTTTCTATCCTTATCAATTTTTTTGGTTTTTAAAATAACTCAAACTCTTTTTTTTAATTCTTATCATCTTTTTACTTTTTTTTTTATAAAATTCTTCTTTCTTTATTACTGATTTTCTTGCAGTTTTCTGTAATCATACACTTATTTAATTAGTCTATTCATTTGAGAATAAGATAGTCTTCAAAATATCACTCCAGAATATTTTCAAATTCCCACACTTTTTATTTTCAAAAACTTTCCATATGAAAAGATGTTCAATATCTTAACAACAGAAATAAAGGCTGCGGTCTAGCATAAGTAAAATATAGTATCAGAAACTTATGGTTGGGTAGTCAAATGATGGGTTTGAAATGATAATACATTTCAGGTTCGACTCATTTGCTGCGCGAAATTAAGTCATATTGTTTTAAACACCCACATAGATATAGGTATTTTGCTTTCAGTCCATCTGAATACTCAAAAAAAAGAATTTATCCATAAATTGTGATATTGATAAAGTTTAATTCTACGCAATTTCAGTACTCAAGAGTCTATCCAAATTTAAGAAGATTTCAATCACTAAAAATGTTAGCCATCAAGCTTAATCTAACCAATCTAAGAGTAGTTAAGTGAAACAAGTAGAAAAATGCAACTCAAAAGTAGTAAGTAACTAAACAAGTTCTTAATCAATAATGAGGAAGAGAATCCCCTGGTTTATCTTGTTTTTCTCAAACACTTTGACACTTTGGTGAAAGATTAATCTTAATCTATATTTAAGGATTGCTATTTTAGAGTGTTTAAGGATTGGTCAAGTGTTTAAGGATTGCTATATTTAAGGATTGGTCAAGTGTTTGAGAAAAACTACTTTTTACTCTATATTTAAGGATTGCTATTTTAGAGGAATACATTAGAGCATATCTTACATCAATTAGAGTTCATCTATTTTAGAGGTGAAAATAGAAAAATACATTGGAGATGGTCTAAGTGATAAGAGAATTAATATGTGGCCTCATTAAAAACATTCCTTTGGAAAACTTTGTGGGACAAAATCAAAGATAAGGTTACTTGCTTAATTGTTGGTCAGCTTGAACTTGGAGGAGCTTGAATGATGGTGAAGGTGTCTTGGATGATCAAGCTTCGGCCAAGACTTTCTTCTTGTTCCCAAACTGATTTAAGCATTTCTCCGATTGCTTCATGGAGTTTCTTTGTTCTAGACCAGGTCATGGTTCTGGAATGTCTAAGGTATCCTCAGCCTATCCATCTTCTGGTTCATGATTCCATTCCTTGATCACATCACTTGGGGATTAGTTTCTACTTTTTCATAGGTTTGGGATACCCCTACTTTAATCTCAAAAAGAGTAAAATGTAGTACTCTTTTTTTAAAAATGTATGTTTTTGAATTTTCGAACATATTAAGAAAATATCTTAAGTTTTGATTATTAATGCATTATTTTTTGTAACTAATTATTTCTCATAAATTTTAACCAAGTAATATTCAATATACACAATTAATTTCTATGTGTGTTAAAAAAAATACACAATTAATTTCTACAAAATTATAATTACCATTATTACCTAATAAGAAATACATTAAAAAAAAATTTGTGAAACAAATTTTTTTATAAAACATAGATTATTTTGAAACAGAATCTCTATAATATTATTTGAGAAGCCACTTTCATATGTGTTGCGCTCACATTAATTTTCACAGTGGTCAATTACGTTGATAACCATAATGAAATAAACTTATTATGTAATTGTTATTGTCAAAATTTCTATTTTTGTTTTCATTAATGTTTTTTATTTTTATAAATTACACAAATGGAAAATATCTATTTATCTTTCTAAATCATTTTGGAATGTGAATTAAATTTTCAAAAGTCAGTAATATATGTATACTGGATTAATAAGAGTTAGTTTAAAATAGTTACTTTTTAACATATTGTAGATTTATATATATAATCAGTTATACATAAATATGTTATTTATTTTTATAGTATTTTAGTAATTATGTAAATATATTATGTAAATATATTAAAACAACCTGATTTTAATATATTTAAAACTAAAATAATTATGATTTAGTTGAAAATGATTTTTAATACCAAAAAAATGGATCGATCTAAATTATTATATATGAAATATTAAATTGAGATAGCAACGTTAGTTTATTTAAATAATGCTATATTTACATTTCATACATATAGATTATAAAATAATCTAAAATTGATCATCAAGTGGAGACGACATATTCACTAACTATAATTTGATTATATAGTAAATTTTCATATCCGTGCATGAGCACGGAAAAGTCACTTAGTAAGAGTATTATAAAAAGAAAAGATTGGCTAAAACAGTATTATAAATTTCACATGTGGATGTGGGTAAAATTTGGAAGGGAATCTTTAGACCTTCACAACCAGTTTTGCCCACTGGACAGCAACACGTATTGAGAACAGAAGAGATTACATTTAATACAATTGTTAGCTAAATAGCTTAAATAGCAAGTTACCATTTGATGCGATCTCATCGGAACTCAGAAGGGATTATTATAACCCGCTACTTTACATTTTAATGAACACAATAGAGCCCTAATAGTCAATTCAATGTCTAGCTGTGTACAATTAGTGAATAAATAGAAATTAGTGGTAACTAAATAATGAACCACACACAAGATTGCTTTCGCATTTCTATAAACTTGCTATTATTAGGAGTATATAACTAACGCACTTCTTCATCTTATTTTAATATAAGGGCAATCTCGGCTGAAGTTTGACTAACTTACAATTTTACAGGGTGAATATGTCTCTCTAGAATTAACAAAATATTTGTATAAAAAATTAAATTGAATTTGTTAATCTTGATGTGTGTAACAGATATGCTTCAATAATATCATACAATTAAATATGTGTACTCAGTAAACGTAATATTTAACTTTGAGTTTAAAAACAAAAAAAAATATAGTAACTAGTTCATTAGATTGTTTAGTTGGTAAATCAACTGCTTTTTTGGTGTAAATGTTAAATTGTATATTAATGTTTTTTTGAATTGGTGTAAATGTTAAATTGTATATTAATGTATATTAATGTTTTTTTATGAATTGTTCATTAGAGTTGCTTTTTCTTCTCCTCTCTTTGGTGTTTAGCTTTCTTATTTCTTTTCTGCTACTAGGTTCTATGTACTTTTGTCAAAAAAAACATTAATATACAATTTAACATTTACACCAAAAAAACAGTTGATTTACCAACTAAACATATAAGAATTTCCAAATTTCAGAAAGGCCGAACCAATGTTTATATCATGGAAGAAAAAAGCAATGTTTGTATTCCAAAACACAACATGTGTTTGCCCACTTGAAACATGAATGGCTTGCTCTCTTCTAACTCGGTACTTTGTATCCTCAGCATTTAAAATTTGATGTAATTTTTATCATATATTTACAGACCCACCATTATGTTTCATGTCATAATTTTTCTTTTAAAATGTATTTCCTTATGGATCTTCTATTATGTGCGTACCAACACGAACTAGGAGCCTTAGCTGTATATCCATGACCACAAATTTATTCGCTAGAGTTGCATATTTATAAACAAAATGTTAATCAAATGACCAATATGAAAAATGATAAATATATGGACTGCTATATATAAACACGCGATCCAAAAAAACACTAAAAATGAATATCAAGTTTCAATTAAGTGAAAGCTATTTAAATTTTTTTGTTGGATTTTTTGTTAAATGATCTATATTATATAAACATATCTGGCTCAGTAATATTTCAATCCCTAATGTTAAATAGAAGCATTTTTTATGCTGATTATCTCCATTCCAAATCTTATACCATTCCAATAATAAAATTATAAGAAGCATTAAACACAAGATGGCCCAATTGGCATTGGCAACCATGCATCATTTGTATTATTTAATTGTCTAATATGTGCATCAAATTATAACCAATAAAAACCTTGAACAACTCGAGAATCATCGGATCACAAAACTTAATCCGTTTACAAAACTACCGTTTTTCATAATATAGTAGTAGTGTAGTACTAAATACTCCGTATACAAAAAGAGGTTAAGAGCTGAAGACATGAGCTGCGAGCCTGCGAAGACATGTTTGTATACAAAGAAACCAAACCAGACTCTTTGATACATAGAGAAGTTGTCATGTTATTTTGAAATTATGTCATTTTTTTGGCTGATCCATTACACAAATTGGAGCCAAGTTCAAAACTCATACATTTATTATTCCTAGGATAAGACAAAAACATACATATATAATATGATGTTTTGAATACCACAATTATCAGTCATGGTTAAGACATATACGTACATATATAATATGATGTTATGAATACCACAATTATCAGGCGTGGTTTATTTTCACGGAATCAAAAATGCTCGAGAGAGAATTCTTTGTGTATGTAAGGGAATCGAATCAGAAACCTAGAATATTTGTAACTAAATGACCAATAATTATAATTATATGGTTTAGCTCACAAAATTGTACTTTCCAACATTATGGCACAACTGGGGTACCAAAATAATACTACAGTAGAACCTCTATAAATTAATACTCGATAAATTAATATACACGAAAAATCTCTATAAATTAATATAATTTCATAGTTCCAAATTGAGTTTTTGGTTCAATTAGTATCTCGATAAATTAATATCTCTATAAACTAATAAAAAATTATAGTTTTGGTGTAGTCCCAACATTATTAATTTATAGAGGTTTCACTGTATATATAATTAATAATCTCTAATAGTAGTTGTTTTAGAGATTATGAATTAGGAGCAGGCTTTATTTAATTAATAATCTCTAATAATAACCTCTAATAGTAGTTGTTTTATTTGGGAGTTTATGAATTAGGAGCAGGCATTATTTAATTATATTTGTCTCGTGTTGCCTATGATTAACATACTCGCTTTCCTTAGAGCACTCTGCCTAAACAAGGTTTTGGTCTAAAATAATTATAATATGCCAAAATAATCTCTACTTCACAGGTCAACTAGATTTTAACCGTACATCCGTGCAAGGTAACTTTTCATTTTATAAATTATAATTTTAATATTATCGCAAATGTTTAAGATACATAATTTATATTTTAATGTTATATAACTCTATGATTTTAATGATTAGGTTTTGTAATTGACATTATTAATATATAATAATTTGTTTTATACATTTCATTTCATTTTTTTATTAATGGTTATTGCATACTAATATATTTTCGAAATCAGTACAATAAATTTATAATATAAGATAATCAAATAGAGAATCTCCTTTCAATTTTTTTTTTAGTTTCTAACTTTTGCATACAATACATTTTAAAAATTTATTTAGTTATACCATATAAAGAATATTTATTTAGAATACTTTATATTTTCATATAGTGTTTTAAAATATACTTTAGTATATATTTTTAAGTATGTTACAGGATTTTATAAGTAAATACATTGTTCATTTTAAGTAATTAAGCCCTATTATTTTAGTATATATTATACATGGAGCATCTCTCATACTATTTAGTATATTTTATCGATATGTGATATTTTGGATGTTATGTTATTAATTTTTTGATATTTTTGTCATTAACTTAAATTTTCAAAATATTATACCACTTTGATTTTTGCAACATATTTTTTCTTGTGTTGCATTTTAAAACTTTTTACATTAAAATCTATAATTTTATCTTTTGTAAAATTTAGAATATTATCATTTGAGTTTGAAATATTTATTTTCAAAATTTTATATTTGGCCAAAAAATATTTATAAAATTACACAATTATATTTTCTCAATATATTTTGGTATAGTTAAAAATAAAAAATTAAATTTATACTTAAAATTAATTTCTTATTATTATCTTAATGAATTATTAAAATTTCAAAGGTTTCAAATAATATATTTTGTAAATAACACTTAAGCTAAATGCATACTATTATATTTTGTATATAATCAGTTTTAGATAAAAATATTACATAAAGTTACAAATTTTAATCTTTTAAAATGGTGAATAATATTTTATTTGTTTGTTTAAGTGAAAATATTATATTCAAAATATGATAATTTATCAAAATATGATAATTTATCAATTTTATATAATCTTCATATTTAATTCATATATTACTTCTATTTTAACATAATATAGACAATTAAAATTTTTATAAAAATAGCATATAATTCTTTTAAAATTAATTTATAATAATATTTATACTAATTACGAAATTAATCAATATTGATCTGCGTATAATCGAATATAACCTATATTTTGTTTTCTTTCGCCGAAAGGAATAACAAGAGGATCCATGGATAAAGCTAGAAAAGACATTAATCCTCTCATACTTACTAATTGATGTACTTGGGATGCATTTCCTCTAGCTCCCGACACCGTGGTTCGTAGCATGTGCATTAATTTCATATTTAATTTCATATATTATTTCTATTTTAACATAATATAGACTATAACTAAAGAATTTATAAAAATAGCATATAATTCTTCTAACAATATTATATTTAAAAATTTATTTATAATTATATTATTACTAATTACGAAATTAATCAACACATTAATTTTAAAAAATTTAGTAGGATTTTATTAGATTTTTCTCAACATATTTTGTTTTAACTGAAAATAAAATTTAAATTTATTAAAATTGGATTATTATTAACATATAAATTGATTATTAAGATTTTCTATAAATGCTATATTTTTGATTGATTAATATAATAATCAAATATGTTATATTATATAGTTAAATGTTTTTTTACAAAATTAAATATTTTTACTATGACTTATCCACGGTAGATAAAAATAGTGATTTTATTTTAATATATTAGATGTACTACTCGTGCTCAATGGTTATACAACTTGTACTAGTTTCGAGATTTCCACGTTGAGTTATACAAGTCATATTCTGGGGTTTAACGCAACCATTGCCTTCTTATTATTTAATTACTTGTTATTTCTGCCAGCAAATTATTCTGTAGATTATCTTTTGGCACCGAAGGATTGTGTAGTTAACGTATTTCCCTATCCTCTAAACAATTTCCTCAAACTATATACGTTTCTTATTTATCGAAAACTATATACGTTTATTTATCGTTTTCAAGGTTTTTTTGTTCGTAAACTGCTTTCAACGTTTTCAAATTTCAAGGGTTTCAAAACAAAAACAAAGTTCATTACCTTACCGAAAAAGGTTATTTCTTTTACCATTACGAATTTCATTACATTTTTGTTGTAACACTCTCGGTGAAAAAAAACACTCTCGGTGTATACAGAAAATAATATTGAACACAAACTTAAATTTTGTTTCAGTTTCACTTTCTTACAAGAAGTGTTATTGCGACTCACCTTGAGTGGTATAATTGTTGCGTGCATGAGATATCACTATATCAGCATCAACTGCAAAAAGCAAACCTGTTAGTTGGAGAACATTTACTTTTGTACCTTTACAAATTTATTGTATTTATATTTTATATACATCAATAAGTAAATATATAAGGTCACTATATATAGATTTTTAATTTTTGTTATAAATACATTTTAGTATCTTAATTCTATATTCTGAAGTATTTTTCATCTCTAGATAATCGTAAGTGTATTTTCACTAATCACTACACCTTATATCTTAACGAGTAATCATCATCGTCACGTTCTAAAACTTATAAATTTACTTTATTTTGGAGAGAGACTTTAAAACAAAACAAAGCAGGTAATCTTTTAGATTTATCTATATTGTACCCATAGATATACATGTGCATTTATTGAAAAGTTAAAACAACACTTAAATAAAGCCGAAAGCTTTCCCCAGCTAAAAAAATTTATATAACGAATTAGAGTTGGAAAAGTAAATCTCACAAAAGTGATATCTACTGACATTTTAGACATATTTCCAATAATAAATTTTACCCTTGATTTACAAAATTATCACATACAACTTTAATACGTCATTCGACTATACGCTGTAACTTGATTTGGCATAATAGTTAACTTTGATAAGTTAAACTGCTGTAATAAAATAAGTAACAATCAATTAGAATTGAAAGCCTTTTTTACAAAAAAAAAACAATTAATTAGTATAAAACTAGCATGAGTCTTGTGGCTTACGAGAACTACTTTTTCAAACTGGCTTGCTAAATACTCATTGTTTCGTGTGTTTAATTCGTTCACCTAGCGATCAATTTGTCACTTATTAATCATATAAGTTTCGTAGGCCTGGGCGTTCGGATACCCGTTCGGGTTCGGGTCGGGTGATTCGGGTTTTCGGGTTTTTCGGTAAAGGGTCTAGCACCCATTCGGTTTTTTAATTTCGGTCGGTTCGATATATTTGTTTCGGTTCGGTTTATTTCGATACACCCAAACAAACTGAAATGCATAAACATATTTTTTTTCAAACATTCACACCAAACTTAAAAACGTTTCGATAAATAATAATCCTTCAAACTGAAACAAAACAACATGTGTAGCAATCCCAAAGTACCACAACGATTTCATACCAAAATACTTAAACAAAAACATAGTCTTAGATCATTAAAAACTGAAAACATCTTCTTATCACTCGCCCTCATCCTCCTCAGAACACAAAAAGATATAATTTCGATATTAGAATAAAAAGTCACAACAAGAAAATGTCACGATGAGAAGAACATGTTATTACCGAACCGAATCCATATTAGCTTAGTCTTTTAGTCTTGTGGCTGTGATACATGTTCATACTCTGTTAAGGTAATGCAAAAGTAAGTGTTAACAAACATAAAAGGAGAAAATGTGAGTAATACAAGAACTTTACAAACCTCTCCATCTTCTTCAGACGACATCTCCAAGTATCGAGCATTGGTGAGCACCTTTGATTCAAGTCTAATATCTTGTTTCATCCATTGTTCTCAACACATGAGAACCTCGACCATATAATGAGTTAAACAACTCCTATGTGGGTCTATTAACCTCCCACTGCGGTTGAATGCACTTTCGTGATGCAATCAAGATACTTGCATTGCAAAAGATCACGAGCTATCTGTGATAGAATAGGATACTTTCCGAGTTTACTTTCCACCAAGAGAGAACATAGTCGATCCAGCCGCTTTCATCTCCAGCCTCAACGCCAGCCTTTAGGTAAGCTTCCAACTCGCTGATGTCTCTCACTCCACTCTCCTTTAACATTGCGTTGTACTTTTTCTCAATTCTGTGGTAGCCGAAGTTCATCGCCAAGCAAGTCTACTGTTGGCTGTTCTTGAGATTGTGAAGAATGAGTAGACCGAGTAGACCGAGTAGACCGAGTAGACCGAGATGATTGCACATTTGCTGCAGATTTTTGCCATGTCTCTCACTATACCTTGAACAAATCTGATAGAATAGTAAGAACTGAATCATTTAGTTCTTTAGCCTCCATACTTTCTTCCCCATAAAGATCCTCAAAGCACAACTTTGCAAACTTCATCTTTCTCAAGGATCAAAGACGCCCACCACCAAAATCTTGTTAATGTTCTTCAACCCATCCCAATACTTATCAAACTTCATCAACATCTCCTCAGCCTTAACTTTCAAATCAGCATCGTAGCTATTACAAAGCAACTTCAAATTGATGCTATGTTTACTATCTCACCGTAGCACAAATGGGCATTGGCGTAGTAGATGCTGAGACCACTAAGGTAGAGTTATAAGATAATAAGAAACCTCTAGTCTTCCAACAAAGACGCCAATCCTCACTTACAGGAGGTCCGACTTTTTTCCCCTTGTCTAACTCCATGAAATGATCATTGTATGGTTTGTCCTCATAACCCATCTTATCAAAAGCATTTTTGTAAATAAGTGCTCTCTCGCAACATCAAGTAGGTTGAGTTCCACCTAGTAAGACAATCAAGTGGCGGACTTCCTCTTTTCATCCTACCAGAATCTACCTTAAGCTCAAATGCTTTCGTCTATTAACTCAGATCTTACATATGAGATTGCATTGCGGATTGCAGTCACACTATCATCGATGTCCGACAAGCCATCCTTCACAATCAGATTAATAATGTGACCAGCACATCTCACATGCGAAATTCCCTTTCATAACCAATGATTCATCGATATCTTAGAGAAGCTACTTTCAAAAGCATCAAAGCATTGCTGTTCGCAGTTGCATTGTCCACGTGATACGTAACACCTTTTCTATTCCCCACTCAGCTAGGCATTCTAAGAGAACAGATGCAATAGTCTTACCTTTGTGATCGGTTACATATTTGAACCCAATGATCAGTTTGTTCAACCGCCAATATGCATCTATGTAGTGAGCTGTTATCACCATATAGCTAGCCCTCGCATCTAAGTAAGAAACAAAATGGACGATTAGTTATATAAAACCATCATAAAACAAAATTTAAAATCTGATTCAAAACTATTATTTACTTGTTACTTGAGACACCCATATGTGCGTGGTGATGGAAACTCTTTGCTTATTAGCTTGAAACACTTTTTAAGAGCAGCCTTTCTCTTAACATACATCTCTACTATCTTTCTAGTAGCTGACGCCTTGAATGAGGATCGTGGAGGTTAGTCTACACATAAAAGGAAAGATATATTAGCATAGATTTACATAAAACTTATCACATAAGTGTTTAAAATTTAAAAGATAACATTATTATAATTACCTTATTACGAAGTGTTTGAAAGCTACACTTTCAACAAAAGAGAGTGGCAGCTGTCCATTACGAGCATTTCGCTTGCTGCTTCTTTAAACACATCTTCGAAATTTTTGCACTCTTCAAAAGACCTTCCTTAGTAATGTTTTGTTGGCTCTTAGTATGATTTTGACCATCTTGCCATGCTTTGAATTGCTTGCAACAGCTTAAGATGATTGCGCAAATTGGTGGTTCCAGACTTTGTTGGGCAAGTGTAGCTCTTTAGACAAGAGTTGCACACACATTTGTCACGGTTCTCTTCACTTCTTTGGAAATGATCCCATACATCAGATCTTGTGGGGAGTACACGCTTTGCTTTACTCTGCCCCGACTATCTCCAGTGATTGTTTTCGCTTGCCTCTTTGATCAGATTCTCGTGTATGAAACTCTTCTTCTACATCTCTGCTTACGTTGTCTTCAAGAGGTAGCGATGATGAATCCATCTGTTAACAAAACAAAATCAATGTTAGTTTAATAATCAACTAACATAATAAACTTTCTCCTTCAATTTAACAAGAATCATGCTCGAAAGAAAGAAAAAAATACTAAACCTTTGAAACTTAATCAACTAACGTAAACTTAATAAATTAACAAAACAATACAGTGGCCTCAAACTTTCTTCTTGTCACTGTCTCTACGACAAGAAGAACCACTAATCAACTAACATAATAAACTTTATTTTTAAATATAATAAGAATCATGCTCATAAACAAGAAAAAAAACTAAACCATCAAACTTAATCAACTAACAAAGACAATACATAATGACAAGAAGAACTGCAGCTTTAATTTAATCAACTAACGTGACAAAAAGAGAAGAACCCAATGAAAGAGATGAAACTTAAACTATTTTTATTTAGAAAAGAGAAGGATTTACATTTACCTTTGATTTCTTTCTCCTTGTCGAAGAAGGAGAAGAAGCCGAAGATAGAAGACTTCTGGTAGGTTCCAGTTTTGAAAATCAAAGGTCGATCTAGGAATTAGGTTAGATGGAGAGATTTTAGGAAGCTGAACAGATTTAGGAAAGAGATAAATGTTAGGGTTATTTTTTTTTGATCAACTATATATACTCGGATTTGTTCGGTATTATTTCGATATCGGGTATAACCTATCGGTGCAATAACAAGTCGATGAATCCTATACCCGCTCGGTTTTAAAACTTCGTTCGGGTTCGGTTCGGGTTTTTCGGGTCGGGTTCGGGTTCGGGTTCGGGTTCGGTTAATATGCCCACGCCTAGATATCAGTACTAAAGTTATCCAAGTTAAATTAGCTAAGATTAAAAGAATGCACAAATTGAAATGAGTATAAGCGAGTATTTTGGCTTTGAATGAGACTTGTGGTGATTAGTAAATAACTAGATACAACAGAACTGTAACACTGTTTCCAGCTTGCAACTATTTAGAAGTCTTCACTATTTATACAAAATAAAAATTGTTTTTTTTATCGTAAAAGAAGAAAAATATTGTTAATACTACTATTTTATATTTTAGGAAATAATGAATGAGGGTGGAATCATGCAGGCTAATGGCTAAGCAATAGTGTGGTTTTGTTGTGTTGTGCCAGCTAGGAACACCAAAGGGATCCAAAGAACCTCCCCCAAGGGTATATCCGTCATCCAACATTCATCTTCTATTACACTACTATCTTCCGTATTTAAGACACTTCAACTCTTCGCATGACTTTCAAAATCTCTCTCTTCTATTGTGTTTTTGCTGTGTATATATTAAATATTTATTTAATTTTCTGGATCAAGAAGAGAGAAAAGTTCTTCATGCTCTGATTGTTTCACGAACACCCCAATCTAGAACAATGGCGGTTTATGTCGAGAAGAAACACTGGTGGCTCCGTAACAAGAAGGTTTATGTTCTTCCCATTATTCTCAGACAAATCCCAATTGCATTGTTGCTGTTTTCGATCTGATCGAGTTCCTGTTTTGTTTTTTTTTTTCAAGATCGTTGACAGGTACATGAAGGAAGCAAAGAATCTGATAGCGAGCCAAGATCCAAATGACGTCGAATCAGCTCTAAACCTCCTCGACTCTGCTCTCTCCGTCTCTCCTCGGTACGAACTCGCTCTCGAGCTCAAAGCCAGATCGCTTCTCTACCTCCGTCGATTCAAAGACGTCGCCGATATGCTCCACGACTACATTCCGAGCCTTAAATTCTCCGGCGAAGACTCTGGCATCGGTTCATCGGAATCGTCTCGAGAATCGGTCAGCCTTCTGAACGATTTGCCGAGTCACGGTGGTGAGTCTGGTGACTCGTCTTTCAAATGCTTCTCCGTCTCCGATTTGAAGAAGAAAGTCATGGCAGGGTTAAGTAAGAACTGTAGCGAACAAGGGCAATGGAGGTAATTTCACCATATTCTACGTGGATTAATGATATAACCCGACCCGGTTTTGATTCGGATCTTTTTCTGTTACAGATATTTAGTACTTGGTCAATCTTGTTGCCATCTAGGTTTAATGGAGGACGCGATGGTCCTTCTCCAAACCGGTAAACGGTTAGCCACCGCCGCGTCCCGTCGTCAGAGCGTATCCCTATCCGACGACAGCTTCATCCTCTTCTCCTCCGTAGACGGCGCTTCCTCTCCTCCTTCCTCCGCGCGATCTCTCACCGAATCCGAAAGCGTCGCTCACGTGCTATCTCACATAAAGCTCCTCTTACGACGACGCGCCGCGGCTCTCGATGCCGGACTCTACTCCGAATCGATCCGCCATTTCTCCAAAATCCTCGACAGCGCAGCGCGCCTTCGGGATTCCTCGCCGAGTGTTTCATGCACCGCGCCTCGGCGTACAGATCCGCCGGGAGAATCGCGGAGTCCGTCGCCGATTGCAACAAGACGTTGGCGTTAGATCCGTCGTGCCTCCAAGCGTTGGAAACGAGAGCCGGTTTGCTCGAGTCCGTGCGGTGCTTCCCTGACTCGCTTCACGATTTGGAACATTTGAAGCTCCTCTACAACTCGATATTACGTGACCGGAAACTTCCCGGTCCGGTTTGGAAACGGCACAATGTCCGGTACAGAGAAATACCGGGAAAACTATGCGTTTTGACGTCGAGGATCCAGCAATTGAAGGAGAGGATCGCAAACGGAGAAATCGGAAACGTTGATTACTACGCTCTGATGGGAATCAGACGCGATTGCTCGAGATCGGAGCTGGATCGAGCTTACTTGTTGCTCAATTTAAAGCATAAACCGGAGAGATCAATGTCATTTATTGACCGGTTTGAGTTAACCGAGGATGAGGAGGAATTAGACTCGGTTAAGGATCGGGCTAGAATGTCAACTTTATTACTATACAGATTGATTCAAAAAGGTTACTCCGTCGTGACAAGTGACCTTGCGTCTGCAGAGAAGCAGCGTAGAGCCGCTGCCGCCACAAAAGAAACGCCGATTAGAATGGGTGCGGTTGCGGCGAATAATAATGTGAATGTGGTGAAAGGAGTGTTTTGTAGAGATTTGACAGTGGTTGGGAGTTTGATTGCACGGGCCGGGTTTAACCAACCGATTCCGGTTAAGTACGAAGCGCTTCGTTGCTGATTTTGTATGTACAATAGAAAAGACAGATCACATTGGATGAAATCATTATAATCCCGAGATTTTTTGGAGCTTTCTCTCTTGTTTGTTTCTTCTTTATTCTTCTCTCTTTAACAAAAATATATATATTTAATTTGACTTCTTTTTACCTTTAAACCGAAAATACAAAATTCATTATAATGATTTTACAAATAATTTGTTTAAGTCTGGGAGTTTATTTGGAAAAATGACAAAAACTTAACTGTAAACATAGTAATCGCTAGAATCGTCGGGAAGTTTTTTATATTTCTCATTTTTCTGTTAGTTGAAAAGCTAATACTGTTTCTCAAGTGGACGTATATAATTAATTTTCTTTATTTAAAAAAAATTCCTTATTCTTATTTCTTCCATAAGTACTATGCTTCATATATTTATATGAAAACAGTAATGGCAGATACACCCATGACTTCTGAGGGAAAACAGATCGTGGAAAATTTGAAATATCGTTGTCACATGATCTCTGTTGATACCATTTAAAGAAATTATGCAGATCTAATGTCGTTTTCGTTATTATAAGAAAAATCTTTGTTGAACAAAAAAAAAATCTTTAAAGGTAGTCTTTTTGGTTACAAGTGGAATACAATGATATACTTTATGAAACGATACAGATTGATTCAATGATACAGTATTTATTTTTTGGATGTGTGATACATATTGTTGAGAAGTGATAATAATGAAAAGGTTGAAGAGATCACATTTTCTTCGATTGTTTTGTCTCTTTTGTCATGAGTTGTCGTCGACTAGTTATCATTTCCTTATTAGGTAATACCTAATATATTGTTTTCATTTCAGATCCTGAAAAAATGTGACAGTTATCGAACTCTGATGACGCATATCCAGTAAATAGTCGAAATGGTTGGGTTTCATGAAATTTTGTATTAATAAAAGATTTTAAACAATTTATTCGAAGCTCCTCTAGAACTCGGAGAGTACATCAAAATTAAGTCGTTGGAACAACTACATAATCAAAACGAAAAAAAAAACACAACTTAAGAAGCTAAAGAGTTCGTAACAATAAATCTTGTAGCCTCTTTCAAAAAGAAAAATCTTGTAGGCTGTCAAAGGGGCTATTAGTGAAATAACTTTAAAAAATCAAAATTAATTTTTGTATAGGAAAAGAAAAGAAGAGGGAAAAAATGATTTTGGTTAGTTTGTTAATTCTGGGTTCTGGAAGTTATTAGGTGCAATTTCTGTATGCCAAATCATTTTTCTTTTCGAGTTTTCGACGATGTGTCTTCTTGTTTATATATATATTTTTACTTAATTCATTTTTCAATAGTTTTCTTATCTTTTTTTTTTTTGAAATTAATAGTTTTCTTATCTTTTGAAGTTTTCTTATTCTTTCCAACCTTTCTGTTTTGGCCGAATTGACATGTATTTCTTAGAGTTGAGTAACCCATCTTCAATAATAGTCTGTCACAACTCCATCGAGTAGGCTATGCAATGTATTTTAGTCCGTGTTATACATAGTCCATAGTCTAGCAATCTAATCAGATAGTTATATAGCTAATTAATCAAAAAAACATGGATATTAATGCCAATCTCTATCATTACTGTCTGTCTCGTATTATACAAATAGTCAATTCTTCCACTTGATTCACCTATCAACTTATCTTGAAACACATTATTCATTAGAACAAAACATCCAACTAAAAATAGTCAATGTCAAAATCCATCCAATTTGGTGGTTGGTAAAAATAAAAGATTTGTTGTTGTGTCAACATAAAAATAAAAGATAGTGTAAAATTGGCAGAGGAAAAGGGTTTTAAAACAAAAGCTTTTTTTTTTAACAGAAGTCCAATCAGTTGCACTTAAAACGATGAAACAAGCAAAGGACAAAACTTTCTTCTCTTTCAGACATGACATTTCGAAAGTGTGGATATTTATATTATTGTTGCCCATAACTTTGTTTTTGCTTTTATTCACTTTCCCATTGAGATTTTTGTCTTTTCGTTTCTTTCTTAAATCGCTGATGAGACTTTTTGCGTCTTTGCATGCCATAAATCAGACAGCACATTGGTAAATGAGTGTTTCTTGATTTTACCAAGGTAAAAATATACAGTTAGGTTGATCGGATTAGGCTAATTCAGACGAAACCAAAATTATTGTAAAAGCAAATTCTAGGTCGAGTTCGTTTAGTTATGCTTTTGATACCTCAGTAATATAGTTGTGTTAAATGCTTGTGAGGAAAATAATTGGCTTGAATAGTTTAATCAGATTTGTCTTCTTTTTCTCATAAAGATACTAACTCAAATGACCGTGAAGGTGGAACGATTTTCTGAATAGTGTGAATGTGAATATATCTAGGCCTGGGAACGGATCAGATATCCGGGTTTTTGAAGGTATTTCTGATTTGCTTAGTATGTCACGGATATCTAATTTTTCGATTTGCTTTGCTTCGGTAAAATACGGATATTCGGAAAAACAGATATCCGAAAAATAAATAGATATTTGCGGATATTAACAAATACTTACGGATATCTCATCTGTTTGGATTAATACAAATAATTTTAAAAGTTTGATACAACTTTGTTTTGTAAAGTATTGTTTTGCATGATATAAAAGATAAAAATTAAAAGAAATAGTGAATCTACATATTTTTAAAACTTTTTAAACTTAGTTAACAATTATAATAACACAAAACTTAAGAAAAAGTTATAATTGTCATAAATTATTTCTCTTCCTTTTACGTAATACTTTTAAATAAGTAATAATGTGAATAGAATTTGTCAAATCATATGTTAGAATAATAATTATAAAATTTTATACATTTAAAACTTTAAATATAATCAAGATATACATGTATTTATATATTGCCGGATCGGATCGGATTTGTGATTTGCTTTGATTTTAACGGATATTGAGTTTTAGTATTTGCTTTGCTTCGAAAGTTTACGGATATTCAAAATTTTCGGATCAAATCGAAACGAATAACGAATCGAATTAAATTTAACGGATAAAATGTCCGGTCCTAAATATATCTAAAGACAGACAAAATTAGCATTTTATCACGTGTTGTTTTGTTAAGTATACGAAAAGCTGATGTAATTTTTGGGAAAACCTTTTTGTCATTATAGTATAGTTTTGGTATTCTATATTTTAATAGCGTAAACATGTAGAATTGCAAAATAAACCAAATATATTTCGAATTAATCCCTAAAATCATATTTATGTGATCTATTTCATAATGTGATCACAGGGAATGTTAGCGAACGGAAACACAAGTAACCGTGAAAGGTTGTGTAATGTCGTCTCTGGGGATAGTGGAGTTTAAGAACGAGGTTAGAACTGTCTTAAACATCCTTCGTATAAAGGACTTGGTTTTTATTAAGTAAGGACGTTTAAGGCATTTAACCTCGTTTTAAACTCCACGATGGCATATTAGACCATTTTCCCACGGCTACTTATGTTCCATTCTCTAAACTTCCCTGTGATCACATAGTTTGATCAACATCTGTCTATACACTTCTAACCTGCTGTAGTAATTCCAAATAGAGTTTGTTGGATTCACATGTTATCTCTTGCTTACAGTGGGGCTGAAATTCATGAAAGAAAATCGATCTTCTCCTGCTCTTTGGCTCATCGTAATGTCTTTTTTTCACTTGGTTCCACAGACAGACACACATTTAAATATATAATTAATTAATAGTATTTAAAAGCTACAGGTAAAAGTAGAAAAGGAGGCAAATTGTGCTTGCCTTGGTTTCTTCTGCGGCGCCTGTTTTAATTCGTTTCCAGAGGCAGAGGCAGCTGAGGATGAACACAACAAATCCTCCTACGATGAGCCCAATGAGAGGATAATTTCTGTTCACTACCCACAAAGGGGTTCTCATTGAGTCTTCTTTGTACCATATTCCTATATATCAATTACTCGACTCAGACTTGGGCTGCAAGAAACCGAGCTCAAAAACATTAATCAGACAACAGAATCAGACATATTAAGTAGAGGAGGAAGAGGAAGAGGATGAAGCGAGACAAATATCATCTCTCACCATCTCAACTCAAAGGATGGTTTCCAACTAGTGCGTGACAGAAAGAAAAAGTTTCTATAAAAACACTTTGAATCGTTTTGTTGTATCTCTTGCTCATTATTCAGTGGCCATTCCTCATCAAGGCCACTCCTCTACACTATTTATCAACGGGGGAGAGACCCTGTTTGTTCTAAGTTCTAACCATCAACCATCTCTCTGACCTACTGAACAATATATGCCTCTATCTCCATACCCTATTTGTTCTAACCATCAACTGTCTATCAGACCTAGTGAACAATGCCTCCATACCCTAATTGTTCTAACCATCAACTGTCTCTCTGACCTACTGAACAATACCTCTATTTCCATACCCTATTTGTTCTAACCATTTACTATCTCTCTGCCCTAATGAAAATTGTGCTCTAAGAAACTTGCTTGTCCTCTAAGATATAAGAGATTACCAACTTATTCTGATTTTATAATAGGGTATGTAGACGAAAGGCATGGGCACCATTACGAGGTTGTGATTTCGTGAAAGGTGGATCCCTTAATATAGTGTTATTGATCAGAATGATGGGGTGTTTTGTTTTGATTATTTTAAGTGAATCCAGAAGTAATGGTAGTTTTTCAAAGGTGGAAATAATAAAGAACACAAAAAATTATGTGACAAATTTTTTTATTTCTATGTTTGCCCAAAAAAAAAATTCTCTCTCTTTTCTCTTAAGACCTCATTAATAACAACTTTGGAATGTGATTCTCTTCAAAATTTACAGCTTAAGGGGGATAAACACCGAAGGAATCTTGTTGAAGAACCAAATTAAAATCCTTTTGGACAATTTGAAAACTGTCTTTTAATTATAATCACATATGCTTGAATCAAATCTATTGTGGGCCTAATCTCATGCATCACATAAACTCAAAATACCAGGATACTAACACATTTGTAAAAATGGAAGTAAATAGCTTTCTTTAAGAAAGCATAAATAGTTTGTTTTTTTTATTCTCAAATTAAAGCTAATAAAAAGTAAACATATCTGCCTTCATTTCACAATATTATGTCTTATACTAGGCGACCATGGCGGGTGCAGCTGCTAAGGCGTTTGCTGCTCTTATTTTCGTTTCTGTTGGAGACTGGGATCTGCGGGAAGACCAACCGGAGTAGACTCAATCTTGTGTGAAGTAGCTCGTGGGTTTTTAGGAGGCTTAAGCGGTTCTTTTTCTAAACCAGGTGGTCGAATGTCCGGTACAATCTCATCTGCTGGAGTCTTAGGATTCGCTACATCATCCAAACCCTACAACAAAAACATATAATAAATAATAATCTGGTTGGTTTTTTTTTTTAATAATTTGGTTGGTTAAGTGAGTATAGTTATGTTCTAAGACCTACCTCTAATTCCTTTTTAGCATGATTGGTAATAAAAACAAATGTTTTAGAAACAATCTACATTTTTAGTTGTGACAATGTAAAGTCGAATTAAAGTGTAATTAATGACAGAAAATGTAAATAAAAGATGATACTTCGGGGTCTGTTGGGAAAAGACTAGGCTCGTCTCCATCGTTACGACCATGGATCTCAGGATCAGCAGTTCGACCAGAAGAAGCTAGTCTCTTGGCGAGAAGAGGACGACTGAGAGACGAGCGAGACGCTGCATTAAAAGCTCGAGAAGACAGCATTATATCTGACTATGTTTCGTTGTCTGAATGGATTTAATTAACAATAAGGAGTGTAGTTTTTTTAAATACACAAAATAGCACAATGCTACACCCAAGTTTCTCGGAGAAAGACACTATGACTATGATAATAACCTCTAATGTATCCTATCATTAAGGCCTAACCAAAAGCCATCAAAGTTGGAACTTAAAAGCTTGCTCTCGTTTTAGAATCTAAGACCTATTCAATCTCCTCTGTTTTCTACAAAATGATTTACGTATTGAATCCATGTTTATGATTTAGTTAGGCATTTATAAACATTATATTCAATAACAGAGCAAACAAATGAACTGTTGATATATCTTGAAATTTGGTATCATTCATAAGAATGAGTTAGCTTTAGGAGCCTGTCATTCTTAGAGCATGTTCGCTGAAAACCTGTAGAAGATTCTGAAAGAAAAAAAAATATTAATATTATACTAATGTATTTACTTTTCATTTTTTATAAAACATCACCAATAAAGAGGTGACACATATGTGTGTCAGTGTTGGAACCATTTCTTAAAATGCTTAGAACATAATTATCGCAGACTTTTAATGGGTTTCTTAACTTAATTTTCATTTATAAAAAAATCAAAAACACATATTAACCGAAGACACGGTTCTTATTTAGGGGAAGCAAGGCACAGTTCTTAGTGGACACGTGTAGGCAAATGAGAAGACAGAGGCGAGGTGCCTTCGTTTCGTTGTTTGGTTCTCTTCTTTCTCTCTCTCGAAACCTTTCTCTGTGTGCGATGAAATCGGCGATTCTGTCTCTCTCCCTGTGGCTCCTCGATGAAACGGCAATGTCTCTCTCGGTGGCTATCGTCGACGAAGGAAAATGCTGATTCTCTCCCTCTCCGTGGGTCTCCTCGACGGCGACAGACCTCTCTCTCTGTGGCTCTCCTCGAATCGAAAGGTAAAGCTATTGTTGTGTTCTTCAATTATGCATGTGTTAGATTAAGATTAAGCTATTGTTGTGTTCTTCAATTATGCATGTCTTAGATTATGCTTCTTCTTGTTCTGATCGCAAGTTTGATTTGTTTGTCGGTTCAATTTTATCTCTCGGTGGCTCTCCTCGACGGCGACGGAGCTCTCTGTCGGTGGCTCTCCTTGAATCGAAAGGTAAAGCTTCTGTTTCATGTTCTTCAATCATGCATGTATTAGATTGTGCTTCTTCTATCTCTAGATTGATTTGTTTGTTGTGTTCGATTCTGTCTCTAGATTGATTTGTTTGTTGTGCTCGATCAATTGTGATTTGTTTGTTGCAAGTTTATCAATTTTTATTTGGTTTCTGGCTGTTGATTATTATTTTTTGTTTCTGTCTTTGTGTGGTGAGATGGATGGATCAAATCCCTTTTGATTTGTTCTGTGGAAGGAGACATAAGGAAGGTTCATCGAACAAAGGACTACAATTGCAATACAGGTTAGTGTTACTCTTTCATCTGGTCTGAATGAGATGAATTGATTTAGCTTCTGTGATGAATTGAATCGAGGGTAATTAATGCTTTGGTTAGTGTTAGATTATCGTTGTGTTTGGTAATAAATAGAAATGGTGGTTAGATAGAAAATCGAAGGTGAAGTGAGATGAATGAGTTAGATAAATGTCAAGTAGTTTTGGTTGGTTGGTTGTGATGAATGCCTTGATCCTTGGTTGGTTCTCTGCCATCTATAAACACACATTCCTTCTTCTCTTTCTTTTCATCTTTAAATTTTCTTCTTCTCTCCCTTGACATTTCCGGATATGGATTCTAATCCGTATGCGCACACGGCAATTTTTTTGAGCTTCTTAATGGCCAACAAGATAATGTGTTTCATTTAGTAGAAGGTAGTGTCGAACCAAGTTCATCACAGGTTCCTGTCTTCGGCAGTCAAAGTACTGAAGCTTCCAACTTTGGTGTAGACACTCCTGCAGAGCGTAGAGAAAGAAGGACGTGGATGCCAACAGATGATGTTGTTCTCATCAGCTCCTGGTTAAACACGAGCAAAGATCCTCTTGTAGGGAATGAGCAACGTCCGGTGCTTTCTCGAAGAGGATTGCAGCATACTTGCGCCAGTCCGAAGTTTGCGGCTGCGAACGAAAGAAGCAAGCCACTGAAAGAACGTTGGCACAAGATCAGTGATCTTGTTTCCAAGTTTTGTGGATCATATGAAGCTGAAACAGGAGAGAAGAGTAGTGGCCAAAATGAGAATGATGTTCTCAAACATGCTCATGAGATCTTCTACAACAACCATAAAAAGAAGTTCACCCTTGAACATGCATGGAAGGAGCTGCGCAATGACCATAAATGGTGTGATCTTTCTTCTTCTAAAACCGATGTGAGCTCTAAGAAGAGAAAGTGTGAGGATGGTGCACAATCATCAATCACTCACGCAACTGGTGAAGCTGATCAAGGTACCAATCGCCCGTGGGTTAAGGCAGAAAAGGGTCTTTGTAAGAAGACGATGGGGAAGGCGCTATCTGAGTTTCAGAGCATGTGGTCCATTAAACAACAAGATCTGGCTATGAAAGAGAGGCTGTCGAAGATGGGTCTACTTGACAGTCTAATAGCCAAAAAGGAACCGCTAGCTGATTATGAAGAAGCTCCAAAGAAGAAGCTGATTAATGACTTGTTGTCTAGTTAGTTTTAAGGTCTCAAGGTCGTGTTGTTTGTTGTTTATGCTTTCTGTTTCAAGTTCTTGTGCTTGTTTTGTTTCGGTTTCATGTTCATGTTCTTGTTATGTTTCAGTAATGAGAATGATATGTTGTTTGTTGTTCTGTCTCAAGGCCGTGTTGTTTGTTGTTCTGTCTCAAGGCCGTGTTGTTTGTTGTTCTGTCTCAAGGCCGTGTTGTTTGTTGTGCTCGATCAATTGTGATTTGTTTGTTGCAAGTTTATCAATTTTTATTTGGTTTCTGGCTGTTGATTATTATTTTTGTTTCTGTCTTTGTGTGGTGAGATGGATGGATCAAATCCCTTTGATTTGTTCGTGGAAGGAGACATAAGGAAGGTTCATCGAACAAAGGACTACAATTGCAATACAGGTTAGTGTTACTCTTTCATCTGGTCTGAATGAGATGAATTGATTTAGCTTCGTGATGAATTGAATCGAGGGTAATTAATGCTTTGGTTAGTGTTAGATTATCGTTGTGTTTGGTAATAAATAGAAATGGTGGTTAGATAGAAAATGAAGGTGAAGTGAGATGAATGAGTTAGATAAATGTCAAGTAGTTTTGGTTGGTTGGTTGTGATGAATGCCTTGATCCTTGGTTGGTTCTCTGCCATCTATAAACACACATTCCTTCTTCTCTTTCTTTTCATCTTTAAATTTTCTTCTTCTCTCCCTTGACATTTCCGGATATGGATTCTAATCCGTATGCGCACACGGCAATTTTTTTGAGCTTCTTAATGGCCAACAAGATAATGTGTTTCATTTAGTAGAAGGTAGTGTCGAACCAAGTTCATCACAGGTTCCTGTCTTCGGCAGTCAAAGTACTGAAGCTTCCAACTTTGGTGTAGACACTCCTGCAGAGCGTAGAGAAAGAAGGACGTGGATGCCAACAGATGATGTTGTTCTCATCAGCTCCTGGTTAAACACGAGCAAAGATCCTCTTGTAGGGAATGAGCAACGTCCTGGTGCTTTCTGGAAGAGGATTGCAGCATACTTGCGGCCAGTCCGAAGTTTGCAGGCTGCGAACAGAAAGAAGCAAGCCACTGAAAGAAACGTTGGCACAAGATCAGTGATCTTGTTTCCAAGTTTTGTGGATCATATGAAGCTGAAACAGGAGAGAAGAGTAGTGGCCAAAATGAGAATGATGTTCTCAAACATGCTCATGAGATCTTCTACAACAACCATAAAAAGAAGTTCACCCTTGAACATGCATGGAAGGAGCTGCGCAATGACCATAAATGGTGTGATCTTTCTTCTTCTAAAACCGATGTGAGCTCTAAGAAGAGAAAGTGTGAGGATGGTGCACAATCATCAATCACTCACGCAACTGGTGAAGCTGATCAAGGTACCAATCGTCCCAGGGGGTTAAGGCAGAAAAGGGTCTTTGTAAGAAGACGATGGGGAAGGCGCTATCTGAGTTTCAGAGCATGTGGTCCATTAAACAACAAGATCTGGCTATGAAAGAGAGGCTGTCGAAGATGGGTCTACTTGACAGTCTAATAGCCAAAAAGGAACCGCTAGCTGATTATGAAGAAGCTCCAAAGAAGAAGCTGATTAATGACTTGTTGTCTAGTTAGTTTTAAGGTCTCAAGGTCGTGTTGTTTGTTGTCTGTTTCTGTTTCAAGTTCTTGTGCTTGTTTTGTTTCGGTTTCATGTTCATGTTCTTGTTATGTTTCAGTAATGAGAATGATATGTTGTTTGTTGTTCTGTCTCAAGGCCGTGTTGTTTGTTGTTCGTTCTTATGTTTCATGTTCTTGTTCTTCGTTTCATGTTCATGTTCTTGTTCTTACGTTTCATGTTATTGCTTCTGGTTATTGATTCATGTTCTTCTTTGTTTCAGGCGGTTCTTGTTTTTTTCAGGCGGCTCTGTACTCTCGTGTAGTTGTTAAATAGTGGAGCATTGGAGTCACTTGTACTCTCTTGTATTCTCATGTCACGGACTCTGTGTTGTTGTAATGAAAGTGTCACAGACTTTGTATGTTTTTGTAAGGACTCTCTTGTATTCTCATATCACATGTCTTGCACTCTCTTGTATTCTCATGTCACGGACAGTCTATGTTCACATGTCTTGTACTCTCTTGTATCCTCATGTCATGGATTCTGTGTTGTTGTAATGAAAGTGTCACAGACTTTGTATGTTTTTGTAAGGAAAGTGTATTTAGAAACTTGTATAAATGAAAGTATATTCACAAGATCACACGTTCCTTCTCAAGTTCTTTCTTTCTTCTCAAGTTCTTTCTTCCTCATGTTCAAAATATTTAGAAACAAGTTTGTAAACAAGTTTTATAAACAAGTTTTAAACAGGTTTCCTTCGACTTGTAAACAAGTTTTATAAACAATTTTCATCTCATAGTTTCTTCTCAAAACACTTTTGAGGGATCAGTTGATGAAAATTTTGATCAATATTTTGATCAACATTTTTAATCAAACCTTTGAGAATTTTTCCATTCATTACGGTGGTCAAGAAGATGAGAGAAAGGAAAGGAAAAGAGTTTATATCGAAATAAATCGCGAAGAATGCCATATGCGTTTATGGAATGATTATTTCAGTGAAAGTCCAACGATACTGAAAATTTATTCCGACGACGTTTAGAATGAACAAGCCACTGTTCATGCATATTGTTGATCGACTTTACAACGAAGTTCAATTCTTTCGCAAAGGAAAGATGGTCTTGGAAGGCTTGGTCTCTCTTCATTCCAAAATGTACAACAGCTATTCGTGTCTTGGCATAAATAAATTTTATCTTTGATTAAACAATGTTTAATTTTTTTAGAACCCCTAAATAAGAGACTCTCATTGGAACACTTAAATCAAGGTATTTCTTAACTAAAATTCTTAATTATATTTAATTACTAAAATAATCATTAAGAAACCCTAAGTGAGGTTGTGGGTTAATCATGCGTTAAGAGCTTTTCAATTTTTTTAACTTTCTACTATTTTAGTTGTTTTAGTCTTAGAAATTTGTGTCAAGAAACTACCGATAAACATGCTCATGAGATCTTCTACAACAACCATAAAAGAAGTTCACCCTTGAACATGCATGGAAGGAGCTGCGAATGACCATAAATGGTGTGATCTTTCTTCTTCTAAAACCGATGTGAGCTCTAAGAAGAGAAAGTGTGAGGATGGTGCACAATCATCAATCACTCACGCAACTGGTGAAGCTGATCAAGGTACCAATCGTCCCAGGGGGTTAAGGCAGAAAAGGGTCTTTGTAAGAAGACGATGGGGAAGGCTATCTGAGTTTCAGAGCATGTGGTCCATTAAACAACAAGATCTGGCTATGAAAGAGAGGCTGTCGAAGATGGGTCTACTTGACAGTCTAATAGCCAAAAAGGAACCGCTAGCTGATTATGAAGAAGCTCCAAAGAAGAAGCTGATTAATGACTTGTTGTCTAGTTAGTTTTAAGGTCTCAAGGTCGTTGTTTGTTGTCTGTTTCTGTTTCAAGTTCTTGTGCTTGTTTTGTTTCGGTTTCATGTTCATGTTCTTGTTATGTTTCAGTAATGAGAATGATATGTTGTTTGTTGTTCTGTCTCAAGGCCGTGTTGTTTGTTGTTCTGTTCTTATGTTTCATGTTCTTGTTCTTCTGTTTCATGTTATTGCTTCTGGTTATTGATTCATGTTCTTCTTTGTTTCAGGCGGTTCTTGTTTTTTTCAGGCGGCTCTGTACTCTCGTGTAGTTGTTAAATAGTGGAGCATTGAGTCACTTGTACTCTCTTGTATTCTCATGTCACGGACTCGTGTTGTTGTAATGAAAGTGTCACGACTTTGTATGTTTTTGTAAGGACTCTCTTGTATTCTCATATCACATGTCTTGCACTCTCTTGTATTCTCATGTCACGGACAGTCTATGTTCACATGTCTTGTACTCTCTTGTATCCTCATGTCATGGATTCTGTGTTGTTGTAATGAAAGTGTCACAGACTTTGTATGTTTTTGTAAGGAAAGTGTATTTAGAAACTTGTATAAATGAAAGTATATTCACAAGATCACACGTTCCTTCTCAAGTTCTTTCTTTCTTCTCAAGTTCTTTCTTCCTCATGTTCAAAATATTTAGAAACAAGTTTGTAAACAAGTTTTATAAACAAGTTTTAAACAGGTTTCCTTCGACTTGTAAACAAGTTTTATAAACAATTTTCATCTCATAGTTTCTTCTCAAAACACTTTTGAGGGATCAGTTGATGAAAATTTTGATCAATATTTTGATCAACATTTTTAATCAAACCTTTGAGAATTTTTCCATTCATTACGGTGGTCAAGAAGATGAGAGAAAGGAAAGGAAAAAGAGTTTATATCGAAATAAATCGCGAAGAATGCCATGTACGTTTATGGAATGATTATTTCAGTGAAAGTCCAACGTATACTGAAAATTTATTCCGACGACGTTTTAGAATGAACAAGCCACTGTTCATGCATATTGTTGATCGACTTTACAACGAAGTTCAATTCTTTCGCAAAGGAAAGATGGTCTTGGAAGGCTTGGTCTCTCTTCATTCCAAAAATGTACAACAGCTATTCGTGTCTTGGCATAAATAAATTTTATCTTTGATTAAACAATGTTTAATTTTTTTTAAGAACCCCTAAATAAGAGACTCTCATTGGAACACGAAATCAAGGTATTTCTTAACTAAAATTCTTAATTATATTTAATTACTAAAATAATCATTAAGAAACCCTAAGTGAGGTTGTGGGTTAATCATGCGTTAAGAGCTTTTCAATTTTTTTTTAACTTTCTACTATTTTAGTTGTTTTAGTCTTAGAAATTTGTGTCAAGAAACTACCGATAAACATGTTCTCGGAGCGGTAATGGACAAGCCTATATGAAAAGTGGCTTAAATGAGCTAAGCCCAATTTCCTCCTAGACAAAAAAGTGAGTTGAACCGATTGGTTAGTGGACAACACAAATAATATACCATTTATGTCGATTAAGATTTGACTAAAAAAAATCGATGAAGGTAAAAATCAATATCAGTGTCCACTGGCATTTGGACATGACCATCTAAACATAAATCATTTAAAACCCATTTGACACCTTTAGCTTATTATTTGGATTCTGCATATAATTGCTCATAGTTCTATTTGAGAATCTTTTTATCTAAAAATCTTTTTTGACTTTGTTTGGGGATGCTAAGATAGAATTTGCTCTCAAGCAGGTTTAGATCCAATAATCACTTGTATCACTTTTGCCATTTCTTCTTTGAAGAATTTACATATTTGACAAAAGTCTATTTAAGCTTGGTTATATTTAGACATGGTTTTATCTAAGTTTGGACCATCAATAACCAAAAAAAGAAATTGTTTATTTGGACATTGACAACCCATTTGATATGTATACTATACTCTAAAATATCCTGTGTTAGTATATTCTGATGTAGTCATTTGGTGAAATACGTTAAGTTTCTGTATCGTTCAGTATGCTTATTCGTGTATTTCTGCATTATCTTTTCGCATCCGTTAACATCATCTTTTACTTTCCACATGTGATAAATAAACTCGTAAATGAAAAAACCCCCAATATAACTGAATCTTCGCTTAGAATCAAGAGCTAAGGTCTCAGATCATACACAAATGCATATAGTTTATTGGACACATATTCCGCCGAAACAAATCCGCACTTCTGCAACTTGATTTCATAACAGAATTGGTCGACAGGAAACAAATGAATGTATTTTATAAATTTAGTATTATTCCAAACAATTCGTACAAATTAACCATCGACTAGAAACACACTAATTAAATTTATAAAATAAACAAATAGATGATATGTTTTCTTATAAATTAAATGTAGGGTATCGATATAATCAAAGACAAAGACGTACCCTAAGAACCTTCCAGTGTGATAAACATGCACATCTCTATGCATAAATCATACGTTCATGTCATATAATATGCTTCATCTCTAGACCGTCATCATCCCTTTGGCTTTGCAACGTCCTGTATAAGCCTGATTTTGCATCCTCATTTGCTCGTAAAATCTCTCAATAAACTCCTCCGCTTTAACGTCGATCATCTCATCCCCTCCATCAACGTCCCCATAGCAATCCTCCTCATCATCATCATCATCATCATCATAATCATCATCATCTTCATCAAGACAATCCATATCACGCAACGACTTTGCCGATCCATATCCAGAGATTCCCGAAGAGCAAGAAGAAGACGTCGCCGTGAAAACCTCTACCATCTCTGATACCTGATCGTCACTACTCGCTGGAGGTTTCTCCTTCACCGGAGAAGCCGGTGGCATTATCGTAATATTAGACGGTGTCTGCATGGTAATATTATCGTTTTTCAAATGCTGAAAGGACTCAACAACTCGCCGCCAAAACCCGTTTTTAAACGGCTTTGTCCTCCTACGACGGCGAAGCATGTACAAAACCACGCCTATCACGTGCATGCCACGTGATCTTTTCTTCTTCACCTTGTTCTTGATCTCTTCTTCTCCACCATTGATCAGGTTTTTAACTTCCATGGTGAACAAAAGAGATTCAAGATGGGGGGTGGTTTCCCTGCAATGAGCAGGGAAGAGAGATTTGAAAGAAGAGCCCAAGGAGAAAGGGTTTTTCCTGATGTCTATTTATATGAAAATAAATACACGGGTGTAAGTGAGTAATTAAAAATATTAGGGGTGAAAAGTATAAGTATTAAAAGAGTTCAGGGTTTAACGGTGAAAATAAAAGCTGTATCTTAAGAAGCTTTCACGTCATAACTAGAAAATACAGCGCTCTCCATGCGGTAGTTGCGTGAAGAGGAAGTTAAAGAAAAGAAAGACAGCTAAACGCAAACTCAGTTAATGCCTATACTAATTATTCTAGAAATTGAATTAGTTACTGAAAAACGCTAGTTAAATCTGTTATTTTGCCCTAAAAAACATTTCATGATCAATTTAGTTAAGATTTTTTAAAGATTAATAATTACTAAATATATTGATTTTACATAAATGATTAGTGAGGGAACCCTAAATTGGTATAGTCACTTGCACGAAGAAATAGCCTCAAAACACGGTTCCAATATTTCGCATATATTCACTCTATTCACATTTGGATTTTTCTCTCAAGTTGGTCGGATAATGCGGAATTTACCCTAAATTTTAGAAACATTTAATTCTATATATTCCACCGCAATTGTCTTACGTATCAATGTTTCTTGTACACGAACAAACCTCAACACATATCAATATACCAAAGTCAAAAATTACACAGCCTATACGACCACTGATCTAGTAACTACACTATATACACGTGGATTTGTACAGAAAAGCAGGTCATCAATTAGCCTTGTTACCTTGTAATTGTTATTTCGATATAATTGACTGTTTCACCAAAGCAATAAAGACACAAGTTCAAACAAAATTATATCAAACAAGGAAGAGCTGCAAACACATATTAATAGATATCGTCTACATTTTGAATATTATCAAACAAAATATATTATGTAGAATAATTCTAATTTAGACTAGTCCATGATTTGTTCTACTTCTAAAAATGTAAATAGTAAACACTAACTACTGTTTTCAGATGATATACTTGGGAAACCTTGTAGCCCATGACCTTTTTTGGCCAGCTTAATTATGAGCAACAACAAAATGACTTCTGTGCTACTTAGACCTGGGTGTTCGGGTACCCCTTTGGGTAGATACTATTCTTTTGGGTATCAAATTTTTCGGATTTTGAACAATGATTCAATTCGGTGCGATTACAAAAACGGGTTGGATTAGTAGGATCTTCCCGGATCCGGGTGGGTTTTGGTTTTAACCAAAGTAACCAAACTATCCGATTCGATTCAGATATTTTATATCTAAACTACTCAAACTTAGCTAAAATAACTTTTTTTTTTGAACACCTAGCTAAAATAACTTAAAAACCCAAAAATACTCAATTTATATAATTCGAATTGGTTATTTTTTATCCGAAAGTAACCATGGATATAATGTTATTTGAGTATTTTTATCCAAAAGATCTATTTTTATCTATAAACACCCAAAATAACTAATATATTGATTTATAATTTTAATTTCAGATATTAATACTATTATAAATATAGTTTAAAATAATATTTTATATAGATATTTATATGTTTGGATATATTCAGATACTCATTCGGTTTTCGGTTCGGATCGGATTTGATTTCGGTTTTTCGGGTTTTTGAAAAATGGTCCCATTCGGATATTTAGGCAGGATCCGACGGATCAATTACCCTATTTTTGTGTCGGTTGGATAAATATTACGGGAATGGATAAAGCCCTAGTGCTACAAAATTCTTAATTTCTATCCTCAAACTTAACTAACTACTAGATACTGACCCGCGCGGTTGCGCAGGATTATTTATATATAAATAATTTATTTCAAATTAAAATTTTATGATTTGATGATATTTTATAAAAAATTTGTTTGTATATTTTATTTTCAATTTTGTTCTGGTACGGCTGCGGTTTTATTTTTGATTCAAGGAATATAGTAATAATTCGGTTATTTATGAAGTTGGGTTTGGTTCAAGTTTGTTATTTGGTTTTGGTACATCTCTATGCATGTATAAACCATACGTTCATGTCATATAATATGCTTCATCTCTAGACCGTCATCATCCCTTTGGCTTTGCAACGTCCTGTATAAGCCTGATTTTGCATCCTCATTTGCTCGTAAAATCTCTCAATAAACTCCTCCGCTTTAACGTCGATCATCTCATCCCTCCATCAACGTCACGGTAGCAATCCTCATCATCATCATCATCATCATCATAATCATCATCATCTTCATCAAGACAATCCATATCACGCAACGACTTTGCCGATCCATATCCAGAGATTCCCGAAGAGCAAGAAGAAGATGTCGCCGTGAAAACCTCTACCATCTCTGATAACCGATCGTCATTACTCGCTGGAGGTTTCTCCTTCACCGGAGAAGCCGGTGGCATAATCGTAATATTAGACGGTGGATGCATGGTAATCTTATCGTTTTTCAACTGCTGAAAGGACTCAACAACTCGCCGCCAAAACCCATTTTTAAACGGCTTTGTCCTCCTACGACGGCGAAGCATGTACAAAACTACGCCGATTACGTGCATGCCACGTGATCTTTCTTCTTCATCTTGTTCTTGATCTCTTCTTCTCTACCATTGATCTGATTTTTGTCTTCCATGGTGAACAAAAGAGACTCAAGAAGGGTGGGGTGGTTTCCTGCAACGAGCAGGGAAGAGAGATGAAAGAAGAGCCCAAGGAGAAAGGGTTTTCTTGATGTCTATTTATATGAAACTAAATACAAGGGTGTATTTTAGTAATTTAAAATATTAGGGTGAAAAGTATAAGTATTAAATAGTTTAGGGTTTACCGGTGGAAGTAAAAGCTGTCTTTTAAGAAGCTTTCACGTCATAACTAGAAAAGACAGCGCTCTCCATGCCTTAGTTACGTGAAGAGGAAGTTAAAGAAAAGAAATACAGCTAAACGCATACTCAATTAATGCCTATACTAATTATTCTAGAAATTAAATTAGTTACTGAAAACGCTAGTTAAATCTGTTATTTTGCCCTAATATTTCATGATCAATTTAATTAAGTATTTTTAAGAGATAATAAATATATTAATTTTACATAAATGATTAATGAGGGAACCCTAAATTGGTATAGTCACTTGCACGAAGGAATAGCCTCAAAACATGGTTCCATGCAAATGACACTAAGTTCCAACATTTCGCATATACATCACTCTATTCACATTTGGATTTTTCTCTCAAGTTGGTCGGATTATGCGGAATTTACCCTAATTTTTAGAAACATTTATTTATATATATTCCACCGCAATTGTCTTACGTTTCAATGTTTCTTGTACACGAACAAACCTCAACACATATCAATACCAAAGTCCAAAATTACATCAGCTTATGCGACTACTGATCTAGTAACTACACTGTCTACACATGGATTTGTAAAGAAAAGCAGGTCATTAATTATCCTTCTTACCTTGTAATTGTTGTTGTTTCGATATATATAATTGACTCTTTCACCAAAGAAATATTAAAGACACAAGTTCAAACAAAATTACATCAAACAAATAAGAGCTGCAAACACATATTAATAGAATTTGTCTACATTTTGAATATTATCAAACAAAAATATATTATGTAGAATAATTCTAAATTAGAATAGTCCATGTTTTATTCTCCTTCTACAAAAATTAAATAGTAAACACTAGCTCCAAGTATACAGATGATATTATTATGGAAACCTTGTAGTCCATGACCTTCTTTTTGCCAGCTTAATTATGAGCAACAACAAAATGACTTCTGTGTTACCAACTTAATTTGGATTAGTCTAAAATTTCGTTACTAAAAGCCTTAAGGACTATCTTAATAAACAGATTAACGGTTTAAAATAATTTACCTTGTTGCATACTTATATATTATTTTTAGAAGTTTAAACATTGAAATTAGACAAGTGACATTTGATGTTATTATGAATACAATCTCTGTTGATGGTTTCTCATCAAATATATAGCACGATTCAAAAACAAAAATTCAAAAAAGGAATAATAAAAGCAACAAATGTTTTTTTACCTAAGAGATTCTACAAAAGTTTGGTATTCTAAAAATCGATCTAGATGGCGCCTTGTCTAATCAGAAAATCAGATTTAAATAAAACGAGTTTTGAATAAATCAACCCAGACACTAAAAACTCGTCTTAGACGTTCGCCTAATTCATTATCTCATATAAAACATTAACCGAACATCTAGCATATTGTAAAAATATGGAAGACTTGATAGATTTGCTTACTGAACTTTATGTGCTGTATCCTCATTCACATTATATCAAAATATTTCACGATAAATTGTCTACTTTTAAAAGTGTTCTATTTCAAAAGCACTTAATTTTAGTATTTTCTTTATATTAGTGACTAAAATATGAATACATAATACATTCTAGAAATTAGAATGTTACAACAATAAAAATCATCAAAGGTAGAAAACTACAAAAAGTCATCAAAAATCTAGAAAAAAAAACAATAAAATAGTAATGAATATTTCAGTTCAAAGATGATCCAGCCCATTCTACGGTCCTAAACGGTACGGCCCAAATATGGCATTATTGGATGACTCTCCGACGAGTGGACTCTCCGTAGCCGTCGTCGTTCGGAAAACTCCGATTAACCGGAAAACTTTTGCAGGTACGATGTAGAGCTTACTCTGCTCTCTCTTTTTTTGCTTCTACGATATTGGCTCTCCCTTGAAATTGCTCGACGAAATGTTTTGCTGATTATTACTATTTTTTTTCATTGTTTGTGACTAATTCTTGTTTTAGCTATCGAAAGTTCGACACTTTTGAATCGTTTGTTATTATTCTGTATTGCTTGTGCCGATCGAGGAATCGAGTCATGGCGAGTTACCATTTCCATGTATTTGTTACATTACTGATTCGTTGTGTTCTGTATAGATTTGATCTCGCTATGGCGATTTGGAGACAAAAAGCGTGCGGAAATTTTGTAGGTAGCTTGTTACTCAAGGAAACCTTCTAGAATCAACAAATCTACTCACTAACGTCACCCTGCTTCTTAAAGTGTTTCATGTCTTGACATGCAAGTATTTTTCAGATTCTTGACTCTAGAATCAAAAGTCTTCTTGATAATAACTTGAGGTTTGATTATAACCGTGTTCCCGCGATCTTGGAACTATGTTGTCAAGCAGGAGCCACCCATCTCGGACGAAGATATCAGGAGTGTATCCACTGACGATCTCAAACATGTTGGTGTAAACGCTCTGATGGCTTGGGAGAAAGTGAGCAAACATCAGAGACTGAGTTGAAGGAAGATGAGATGAGAACAGAGGTGGAGGAAGAGTTGGGATTGGAGGCTCAGCTCTGGCTGAAGCTCAAGTTGAAACTAAAGCAGACGAGGAGGAAGAGTGGCGGGATGTATCACCAGGAAAGTCGAGCCGTTCACCAAAGAGCAAGGACAATGAATTAAAATTTGAGCAGGTTGCTATTCTCACTAATTCAAGATTCTCAGTACTGAGTGCAGAGGAAGAGGAGGGAGAAATAGTAGGAGATGCAAGTGAGGAAGGGATACACAAGGCAGATAACACGTCGAACTCAGGGGTGGAGAGTAGGGAGAGTATGGAGATTAAGGAGAAGGAGACTGTTCTTCCCCGACAATCTCAGAGATTCGAAGATAAAGCATAAAGTCTTGGAGATAGATCTGTTCAGAAAGCAAGATGGAAGTCTCAGCGAGCTGAATAAAAGGAACCCGTCGTAATTAATGTCGGGTTCTTTGAACATCTGAGGCTTTTACAAGCCATCTAAGCATATGTTCATGATCAATTTAGTTAAGATTTTTAAAGATTAATAATTACTAAATATATTGATTTTACATAAATGATTAATGAGGGAACCCTAAATTGGTATAGTCACTTGCACGAAGGAATAGCCTCAAAACATGGTTCCATGCAAATGACACTAAGTTCCAACATTTCGCATATACATCACTCTATTCACATTTGGATTTTTCTCTCAAGTTGGTCGGATTATGCGGAATTTACCCTAATTTTTAGAAACATTTATTTATATATATTCCACCGCAATTGTCTTACGTTTCAATGTTTCTTGTACACGAACAAACCTCAACACATATCAATACCAAAGTCCAAAATTACATCAGCTTATGCGACTACTGATCTAGTAACTACACTGTCTACACATGGATTTGTAAAGAAAAGCAGGTCATTAATTATCCTTCTTACCTTGTAATTGTTGTTGTTTCGATATATATAATTGACTCTTTCACCAAAGAAATATTAAAGACACAAGTTCAAACAAAATTACATCAAACAAATAAGAGCTGCAAACACATATTAATAGAATTTGTCTACATTTTGAATATTATCAAACAAAAATATATTATGTAGAATAATTCTAAATTAGAATAGTCCATGTTTTATTCTCCTTCTACAAAAATTAAATAGTAAACACTAGCTCCAAGTATACAGATGATATTATTATGGAAACCTTGTAGTCCATGACCTTCTTTTTGCCAGCTTAATTATGAGCAACAACAAAATGACTTCTGTGTTACCAACTTAATTTGGATTAGTCTAAAATTTCGTTACTAAAAGCCTTAAGGACTATCTTAATAAACAGATTAACGGTTTAAAATAATTTACCTTGTTGCATACTTATATATTATTTTTAGAAGTTTAAACATTGAAATTAGACAAGTGACATTTGATGTTATTATGAATACAATCTCTGTTGATGGTTTCTCATCAAATATATAGCACGATTCAAAAACAAAAATTCAAAAAAGGAATAATAAAAGCAACAAATGTTTTTTTACCTAAGAGATTCTACAAAAGTTTGGTATTCTAAAAATCGATCTAGATGGCGCCTTGTCTAATCAGAAAATCAGATTTAAATAAAACGAGTTTTGAATAAATCAACCCAGACACTAAAAACTCGTCTTAGACGTTCGCCTAATTCATTATCTCATATAAAACATTAACCGAACATCTAGCATATTGTAAAAAATATGGAAGACTTGATAGATTTGCTTACTGAACTTTATGTGCTGTATCCTCATTCACATTATATCAAAATATTTCACGATAAATTGTCTACTTTTAAAAGTGTTCTATTTCAAAAGCACTTAATTTTAGTATTTTCTTTATATTAGTGACTAAAATATGAATACATAATACATTCTAGAAATTAGAATGTTACAACAATAAAAATCATCAAAGGTAGAAAACTACAAAAAGTCATCAAAAATCTAGAAAAAAAAACAATAAAATAGTAATGAATATTTCAGTTCAAAGATGATCCAGCCCATTCTACGGTCCTAAACGGTACGGCCCAAATATGGCATTATTGGATGACTCTCCGACGAGTGGACTCTCTCCGTAGCCGTCGTCGTTCGGAAAACTCCGATTAACCGGAAAACTTTTGCAGGTACGATGTAGAGCTTACTCTGCTCTCTTTTTGCTTCTACGATATTGGCTCTCCTTGAAATTGCTCGACGAAATGTTTTGCTGATTATTACTATTTTTTTCATTGTTTGTGACTAATTCTTGTTTTAGCTATCGAAAGTTCGACACTTTTGAATCGTTTGTTATTATTCTGTATTGCTTGTGCCGATCGAGGAATCGAGTCATGGCGAGTTACCATTTCCATGTATTTGTTACATTACTGATTCGTTGTGTTCTGTATAGATTTGATCTCGCTATGGCGATTTGGAGACAAAAAGCGTGCGGAAATTTTGTAGGTAGCTTGTTACTCAAGGAAACCTTCTAGAATCAACAAATCTACTCACTAACGTCACCCTGCTTCTTAAAGTGTTTCATGTCTTGACATGCAAGTATTTTTTCAGATTCTTGACTCTAGAATCAAAAAGTCTTCTTGATAATAACTTGAGGTTTGATTATAACCGTGTTCCCGCGATCTTGGAACTATGTTGTCAAGCAGGAGCCACCCATCTCGGACGAAGATATCAGGAGTGTATCCACTGACGATCTCAAACATGTTGGTGTAAACGCTCTGATGGCTTGGGAGAAAGTGAGCAAACATCAGAGACTGAGTTGAAGGAAGATGAGATGAGAACAGAGGTGGAGGAAGAGTTGGGATTGGAGAGCTCAGCTCTGGCTGAAGCTCAAGTTGAAACTAAAGCAGACGAGGAGGAAGAGTGGCGGGATGTATCACCAGGAAAGTCGAGCCGTTCACCAAAGAGCAAGGACAATGAATTAAAATTTGAGCAGGTTGCTATTCTCACTAATTCAAGATTCTCAGTACTGAGTGCAGAGGAAGAGGAGGGAGAAATAGTAGGAGATGCAAGTGAGGAAGGAGGGATACACAAGGCAGATAACACGTCGAACTCAGGGGTGGAGAGTAGGGAGAGTATGGAGATTAAGGAGAAGGAGACTGTTCTTCCCCGACAATCTCTTCCTAGAGATTCAAGATAAAGCATAAAGTCTTCGGAGATAGATCTGTTCAGAAAGCAAGATGGAAGTCTCAGCGAGCTGAATAAAAGGAACCCGTCGTAATTAATGTCGGGTTCTTTTGGAACATCTGAGGCTTTTACAAGCCATCTAAGCATATGTTAATAAAGGAGTGGGTTAGGAAAAGTAGTTTTCAATTTGGGTGTTTGATTGAAACTCGGGTGAAAGAGAATAAAGCTAAGAAGATCATCGACAAGGTGTTCCCAGGCTGGTCCTCTATTACAAATTACGATCATCACCGCTTGGGTAGAATCTGGATCATATGGAGTCCGAAGGTGAGAGTTACTCCATGCTTTCAGAGCGCTCAGATGATCACATGTTCTATTCTGTTGGAGGGAATGGATGAAGAATTTTTCTGTTCATTTGTTTACGGGTTTAATCTGGAGGATCTAACGAAGGGAGCTCTGGAGAGACATAAAATCTCATCAAGACTCTCCTATAATAAAGAAGAAGGCGTGGGGTGTAGTGGGAGACTTTGTAGGCTCTGTGTTCAATTGTTAGTTATTCTCTCTGACATGTCGGTACCAGGGGCCAAGATTCACGTGGAATAATAAAAGACAGTGATATTATCTGCAAGAAGCTAGATCGCACCCTCATGCTGAAGAGTGGATGAGTCTGTACTTAGATCATATTGCGTTTTGAGGCAGGAGGTTGCTCAGACCATCGAGATGCGGATCATGATCACAGCTGAGAGTATGAAGCCGAAGACCCTTTAAATTGGTTAGCAGTGGTGGATATGCCAGAATTTCTACCGTTGGTGGATAACTTCTGGAGGGAGACAGAGCCTCTGTACAACTCTACATCAGCTCTTTTGACTCTCCAAGAAATTAAAAGCGATAAAGCCTCTTTTTGGAATCTGAGCAAGGAGAAGATTGGAGACATTTCCAAAAGACAAAAGAAGCTTATATAACTCTATGTGAGCTCCAAACCAAGACTTTAGATGAACCTTCTCAGGCTAATATGGAGGCAGAATCAGCAGCTTCAATCAGATGGTCTTTGTTGTCACAATTAGAAGAAAGTCCTCAGTCAAAGAGCAAAGATTCACTGGTTAGGGGTAGGAGATGGAAACAACAAGACCTATCATAGGGCTGCAAAGGTTCGGAAATCAGGAACTCTATCAAAGAGATTAAGAGGCGGGACCATTGCAGTCACTAAAGAAGATATTAAAGCAGCATTTTCAATTTTGTTCTGAATGCGGCTGGTTTTATTTTTGATTCAAGGAATATAGTAATAATTCGGTTATTTATGAAGTTGGGTTTGGTTCAAGTTTGTTATTTGGTTTTTGGTTTGATGTCATTTGAAAAAAATATACAATTTTTGTGTCAATTTCTTATCAGACAAATATTTATATGTGATATGTGTTAGTTAATACAATGTATGTTTAAAAACAATATTCTCACATGTTTATTAGTATTTTAAAATGTTTTATCATAAAACATTAGATTTCATATAATTTAATAATATTTCGAATATATAAAGATTAGTTTTTATAGACTTTTGAAGATAAACTCAAGTTTTATAGCTATAAATTTTGTTGATTTGTATTCAAAGAGCATAAAGAAAAAACAGGGAATGCTAGAGAAACAAAAGTTACGCTGCAACACCTCCTGTTTTAAAGCTCAGCTTTACGCATATAATATATTTACATTTAGAGATATAACACAAATTCAAATCAAACTGATGACACCAAAATCTTAACTCTCACGTGATCTGTTTAGCTATCATCACCACATATATAATCAGATCACTTCGACTTTCGCTGTGAACTATATTCCAGCGGTTTCCACATCAGCCGTAGAATATTTGATAGCGAAAGTTGAAAGAAGAAGTGGAATTATACTTATGTCTTGCTTCAGTAAAGCTTGCATGAAGCTTGAAGGAAGAACAATTTGCATCTTAATCTCACGCTCCCTCTCTTGAGCACCGAGTTTCAAATACCTGCAAGAGCCAAAAAATTAGCAAGCTAATTTTACATATACTTTAAACTTTTATTCATAGTGGGGTCTTGAAACTCACCTATACATCTGTTACTAACAACGGATTTACAGCTACTTTAAGCTTTTGAGGCTACTGATCTGTTGTGTTCTGTATAGATTTGTATAGATTTGCGATTTGGAGATAAGGTGCGGAAATTTTGTAGGTAGCTTGTTACTCAAGGAAACCTTCTAGAATCAACAAATCTACTCACTAACGTCACCCTGCTTCTTAAAGTGTTTCATGTCTTGACATGCAAGTATTTTTCAGATTCTTGACTCTAGAATCAAAAGTCTTCTTGATAATAACTTGAGGTTTGATTATAACCGTGTTCCCGCGATCTTGGAACTATGTTGTCAAGCAGGAGCCACCCATCTCGGACGAAGATATCAGGAGTGTATCCACTGACGATCTCAAACATGTTGGTGTAAACGCTCTGATGGCTTGGGAGAAAGTGAGCAAACATCAGAGACTGAGTTGAAGGAAGATGAGATGAGAACAGAGGTGGAGGAAGAGTTGGGATTGGAGAGCTCAGCTCTGGCTGAAGCTCAAGTTGAAACTAAAGCAGACGAGGAGGAAGAGTGGCGGGATGTATCACCAGGAAAGTCGAGCCGTTCACCAAAGAGCAAGGACAATGAATTAAAATTTGAGCAGGTTGCTATTCTCACTAATTCAAGATTCTCAGTACTGAGTGCAGAGGAAGAGGAGGGAGAAATAGTAGGAGATGCAAGTGAGGAAGGAGGGATACACAAGGCAGATAACACGTCGAACTCAGGGGTGGAGAGTAGGGAGAGTATGGAGATTAAGGAGAAGGAGACTGTTCTTCCCCGACAATCTCTTCCTAGAGATTCGAATAAAGCATAAAGTCTTCGGAGATAGATCTGTTCAGAAAGCGAAGATGGAAGTCTCAGCGAGCTGAATAAAAGGAAACCCCGTCGTAATTAATGTCGGGTTCTTTTGGAACATCTGATTTTACAAGCCATCTAAGCATATGTTAATAAAGGAGTGGGTTAGGAAAAGTAGTTTTCAATTTGGGTGTTTGATTGAAACTCGGGTGAAAGAGAATAAAGCTAAGAAGATCATCGACAAGGTGTTCCCAGGCTGGTCCTCTATTACAAATTACGATCATCACCGCTTGGGTAGAATCTGGATCATATGGAGTCCGAAAGAGTTACTCCATGCTTTCAGGCTCAGATGATCACATGTTCTATTCTGTTGGAGGGAATGGATGAAGAATTTTTCTGTTCATTTGTTTACGGGTTTAATCTGGAGGATCTAACGAAGGGAGCTCTGGAGACATAAAATCTCATCAAGACTCTCCTATAATAAAGAAGAAGGCGGGGTGTAGTGGGAGACTTTAATGAAATCTTGGATGGGTCTGAGCACTCCAATGTAGATTTTGCTCAGGATACTTCGAATGGACTTTCAGGAGGTTGTTAGTTATTGTTCTCTGACTGACATGTCGCACCAGGCCAAGATTCATGGAATAATAAAAGAGACAGTGATATTATCTGCAAGAAGCTAGATCGCACCCTCATTAACGAAGAGTGGATGAGTCTGTACCCTAGATCATATTGCGTTTTTGAGGCAGGAGGTTGCTCAGACCATCAGAGATGCCGGATCATGATCACAGCTGAGAGTATGAAGCCGAGAAGACCCTTTAAATTGGTTAACGCAGTGGTGGATATGCCAGAATTTCTACCGTTGGTGGATAACTTCTGGAGGGAGACAGAGCCTCCGTACAACTCTACATCAGCTCTTTTCAGACTCTCCAAGAAATTAAAAGCGATAAAGCCTCTTTTGCGGAATCTGAGCAAGGAGAAGATTGGAGACATTTCCAAAAAGACAAAAGAAGCTTATATAACTCTATGTGAGCTCCAAACCAAGACTTTAGATGAACCTTCTCAGGCTAATATGGAGGCAGAATCAGCAGCTTCAATCAGATGGTCTTTGTTGTCACAATTAGAAGAGAAAGTCCTCAGTCAAAGAGCAAAGATTCACTGGTTAGGGGTAGGAGATGGAAACAACAAGACCTATCATAGGGCTGCAAAGGTTCGGGAAATCAGGAACTCTATCAAAGAGATTAAGAGGGGAGACGGGACCATTGCAGTCACTAAAGAAGATATTAAAGCAGAAGCCGTGGAATATTTCCAAAGCTTTCTGACTCATATACCTTCTGACTACTGTGGAGTGAGCTCGGAAGTCCTAAAGGGGATCCTAAATTTTGATTGTTCTGAGGAGGACAGGAACATGCTGGTGGGAGAGGTCTCAGCGGAGTTGATTCGGAAAGTGGTGTTCAGTATGGCTGCAGACAAATCGCCAGGGCCTGATGGTTTCACAGCAGAGTTCTTCAGAGCTACATGGGGCATCACAGGTGGAGATGTAGTGCAAGCAGTTCAATCTTTTTTCGAAAAGGGGTTCCTTCCCAAAGGAATAAACTCCACGATCTTGTCTCTCATTCCCAAGAAAGATGAAGCAGTCTATATGAAAGACTACAGGCCCATATCATGTTGTAACGTGATTTATAAGGTGATTTCCAAGATTTTGGCTAGCCGGCTGAAGAAATTGCTGCCTTCTTTTGTGTCCTTGAATCAATCAGCGTTTGTCAAAGACAGGATCCTCATGGAGAACGTCTTATTGGCTTCAGAGCTAGTGAAGAACTACCACAAGGACTCAGTGACAGCAAGATGCGCAGTTAAAATTGATATCTCCAAGGCTTTCGATTCAGTCCAGTGGCCGTTTCTGCTATCTGTTCTTGAAGCTATGGGCCTGCCCGAGAAATTCATCTTGTGGATCAAGAAATGTATCGAGCTTGCCTCCTTTTCTATACAGATTAATGGAGAATTAGCTGGATACTTTAATAGCAAAAGAGGGTTGAGGCAGGGGTGCTCTTTATCTCCTTGTCTGTTTGTGATTTGCATGCAAGTATTGTCCAAGCTCTTGGATAAAGCCGCGGAGGAGAGACGTGTTGGATACCATCCTTACTGCAGGGAGCTCAACATCACTCACCTTTGCTTTGCAGATGATGTGATGGTGTTCTCAGATGGGAAGAAAACATCTATAGAAGGGATATTGGGCGTATTTGACTTCGCAAAGATGTCTGGGCTTTCTATTAGCCTGGAAAAGTCGACATTATTTCTAGCTGGAGTAACAGAGGAGGAGAGTGTTCAGATTCTGGATCAATTCCCCTTCGAGGCTGGTTCGCTTCCAGTAAAATATCTTGGGCTTCCACTGCTGTCTAAGAGAATGTCAGCACAAGACTATGCTCCCTTACTTGTGCGAATTAGATCCAAGATCAGTACATGGACAACGCGCCATCTTTCTTTTGCAGGTAGACTGCAACTGATTGGATCAGTCCTCTACAGCTTAACGAACTTCTGGATGTTCTGCCCGTCTCCCCAAGCAGTGCCTGCAAGAAATAAACAGCCTATGCGCCGTTCCTTTGGTCAGGTCCGTAATGTCAACTCGGCTAAAGTTGCTTGGGTAGATGTGTGTAAACCGGGAGGAAGGAGGTTTAGGACTGCGATCGCTTGAAGAAGTAAATCAGTATCTTGTCTGAAGTTGATATGGCGTGATTCTTTCCTCCAGATCATCACTGTGGGTCAAATGGATACATAAGTATCTCATCAGAAAAGGCTCTTTTGGAGTGTAAAGGAATCAAGCTCCTTGGGCTCTTGGATGTGGAAAAACTGTTAAAGCTAAGACCTCTTGCTTTGCAGTTTACTCGAGTGAAGTGTGTAGTGGTGCGACGATCCTTCTGGCGATAAGTGGTCTCAGTTGGGGCATTGATCAACTTAACTGGGGAAAGGGGATGTATTGATCTTGGGGTCCCGATACACTCTACGGTGGAGAGGGTGATCCAATCTTACAGGAGAAGAAGACATAGAACTACGGTTCTAGTTCAGATTGAGCAGGAGATTTTGAGGCTAAGTGATGTTGGGCTCAATCAGCAGGATGATATGGTGCTTTGGAAACGGGAGAAGGAAGCTTTTAGACAAGGTTTCACTCATCTCAAACGTGGAACATGATCAGAGCAAGATCACCGCTCATGGGCCAAGGGGCTCTGGTTCAAAGAAGCTACTCCAAAGTTTTATTTCCTCACGTGGTTAGCTGCCCAAAATAGGTTAGCGATGGGGACAGAATACTTCAGTGGAATTCTCAAGCTTTCTCTACATGTTGGTTGTGCAATGCAGCTACTGAGACCATTTTTTTGACTGCCCTTCGCTAAGGAAGTTTGGCTTGCAACAATCGGAGACTTGGCAGGTGGAGCTGTGACAACTCAATGGGCTATCCTTCTGCAAAGACTGGTAACTGGACTACAAGACGTTACCAAAACATTTCTTCCGATACAGTTTTCAAGCCTGCTTATGCTCTTTGGCATGAGAGGAATAAACGCAGGGTGGGAGAAAGCCATCAACCTCCTGCTTGCCTTATTAAGCAATTGGATAAGTTGGTTAGGAACAGAATCTCCTCCTTACGACAGCAAGCCAGAGGTAGATATGAAAAGGCCATGGAAGTATGGTTTGGGGAGTAGATGATTTTTCATTGTTCCTTTATAAGGTACTATAAAAGCCTATAGGTTTTGGTATATAAAAAATAGCATTAGTTTGTACAAATTTTTGAAGTGAATATAATTTAAAATTCTTTCAAAAAAAAAAAAAAAGAAAGTGAGAGCTGGCCTGAAGAAACTGTTTCTTGTTTTATCCTTCAAAAGTTTACGAACTTTGCAAAGAGGTTCACGTGGGACCGAGCTGCCATAAAACTCGGCTATGTGGTGTGTTCAAATATGAGAGCTATCAGAACAACCATGACCCGGTTTCTTAACCGGATTTTGATCTGACCGGCCGGTCAAGCAATCGATGATGACGTGTGTCACCCCTTAGAAGCGAAGACCGTTTTGGTGAGCTTGAAAAATTGTATGTGAAGTAGTACGTATTATATTTAGTCACAACATGTCCAATAAGTCCGAATTTAAAATATGCCATGGTATTTCAAATAGGACTCTATTTTAATAGAGTAGATTTAAACCAGATTTATAACTATCAGATACATTTTCGTTACAAACTTCATCACGATTGATCTTTTTATTTACCTGTACTTTTGGTCTTCTTTAAATTTTGTTTTAGCATGAGTTTGACATTTGACTGAAACCATCTGAAAAGAAATTGATCTATGCAAGCGATATTTGATGGACAATTCAAAATGTTGGATTAGAGTAAATTTTCTAACTAAAACCTTAAGGAATATCTTAATAAACAGACTAACGGTTTAAAATAATTTAATCTTTTGCATACTTAAATATTATTTTTAGAAGTTTAAACATTGAAATTAGACAAGTGACATTCGATGTTATTATGAATACAATCTCTATTGATGGTTTCTCATCAAATCTAGCACAATTACAAAAAGATTCAAAAAGGAATAGCAAAAGCAAATGTTTTTTCTAAGAGATTCTAAAAAATTAGTGTTCTATATATTGATCTAGACGGCACCTAGGCATCTGCCTAATCGGCAAATCAGATTTAAACAAAACAATTTTTTAGTCTGATTTTTGAAGAAATCAATTTAGACGCTCAAAAAATCAGTTCAAACGTCCATTTAACCGATAATTTCACATAACATAAAACATTAACCGAACGTCTAGTAATTTTGTAAATATTGAAAACAATATGGAAGACTTGATAGGTTCGTTTACTGAACTTTATTCATTATATGTTTTTACGTGTTTTATTTTCATTCGCCTTATAATCCTGTTCGGCAACAGAGTGCTGCGTCAGCGACCAGCTTCTAAAAATCAGCGATCATTGGTATGTCACAGCGGATATTTGCTTACAACACTATTCCGATGATCGCTGGTCTTTTCAGTGATACAAAAAAACACTGAAAATTTCTAATAAATTAACTGCAGTAGTAAAATATCTTTTCAGTTTGCCACTCTATTATTTACCATCCTTAACATTTAATTTTCAGTCGCTCGCTACTGACGCAGCGTTCTGTTGCCGAACAGAGCCTACTTTATGAGATATTAAAAGTTTTGTATTTCAAATACACTTTCTTTTAGTATTTTCATTAAAGCTAAAAAAACAAGAAAAGTAATGAATATTCGAGTTCAAAGATGATCCAGTCCATTGAAATTGAGCATCTCTGTTGTTGTTTCTACGATATGAATCCGAACTTTGCTGCACGATGTTGGTTCTCCTTTGAAATTGAGCGTAAGGTGCTCGACGAAATGTTTTGCTGATTTTTTTCTTCTCATTGTTTGTGACTAAGTCTTGTTTTAGTATCAAAAGTTCGATACTTTTGAATCGATTATACCTCTGTGCTGATATAAAGCGTGTGGACATTTTCAGGTAGCTTGTTACTCAAGGAACACCTTCTAGAATCAACGAATCTATGGCCAATGATTCAAAGAAGAGCAAAAGATTACCCGATTCAAAGAAATCTTCTTAAAGTGTTTCCTGTCTTGACATGCAAGTAAGTTTTCATATTCTTGACTCTACGCTGTTGAATCAAGAACTCTTCTTGATAAAGACTTAAATTTTCAGATTCTGTTCGGAAGTATATGTCTGGCAAAGAAGGACATTTGATTCATCAGACATGCACTAGTTACATACGGCGTGGGAACAGCAGGCTACACGAGTGGTTTCCAGGTTCCACAAACAATGTTCTTGTTGCCCGTCTACACAGCGTGTCCCAAGGTATTATCAGACACCAACAGAGGTTTGATCATGACTGTGTTCCGGTGATCTTGGAGAACTATGTTGTCAAGCAGGAGGCTGACGTTCTGGTTGTAGCAGGAACCAGCTGGTTTCGTTAATGGTCTTTTCATCACAACCGTTCATCCAGCAACCATGACCCGGTTTCTTAACCGGATTTTGGATCTGACCGGTCGGTCAAGCATTCGATGACGTGGCCACATGTCACTCGTGTAGAAGAAATATAGGCACCGTTCGTTTTACGTCGAAGCTGACATATTCAACCGTGGAAAATTCAACAATGTTTGCTAACGAGTAAGAAACTACTATGTTTAGTGGGTACTTTAGACAAAACCAAAGGATTTAGATTGCATAATGGAGAAACTGAAAACGACAGATATGCATATTATATTCAGACAGAAAGAAAATTATGCTCGTATAGTCTCCCTTTTTGCTTGACTTTGACTTAATCATGGTCAGTTTCTTCATCTTCTTGCTTTTTTAGTCATCTCTTAAGCTCAAAGATAATTATTGAGTTATGGGTTCATTGAAGAAAGAAGGAGAGATGAAGCAGATGGGAGATGATCTTACGGAGGCGATACTGTACGTCAATGGTGTTCGTAGAGTGTTACCTGATGGCCTTGCTCATATGACACTTCTTGAATATCTCAGAGGTGTGTATATTACATGTTCATCTCTTGACTCTTATTTTTTTGATCTTTGGTTTCCGATAAAGTTCTAGTGTTTGGGAATGAGTAAATGGTTAAACTCAACAAGTTCAGTTTTCAAATCAACTTTAGAGATGCAAAGACTTGAATTGTGGGATTTTTGATTTTGGTTTCATCCATTGATTAGTTTAAAGATGAATCGTATGCATCTCAGTAAAGACTATATGCTTACTTTTTATTTTACAATTTGGTAAATGCATTTCTTGTTTCCTATAGGTTTAGGACTGACCGGGACAAAGCTGGGGTGCGGTGAAGGTGGTTGTGGGGCTTGCACGGTGATGGTCTCTAGTTATGACAGAACATCAAACAAATGCGTGTGCGTCTCTTTTTCTCTATATATTGGTTGAGTTAAGCCCTTCTTGTAGATTCCTTTCTCCAACAGAGATTTTGTAATTGCAGACACTATGCTGTCAACGCTTGCTTAGCACCTCTGTATTCTGTAGAAGGAATGCATGTAATAACCATTGAAGGAGTTGGTCATCGCAAACATGGCTTGCACCCAGTTCAGGTAGATCTTACTTGTGAAGAGGTTCTTTTTTATTTCGTTTCTGGACAATCTATGTCCTGATGTGATCCTTATTCTCTCTCAGGAGTCATTGGCATCTTCTCATGGTTCCCAATGTGGATTTTGTACTCCCGGGTTTATCATGTCCATGTATGCGTTACTGAGGTCAAATAAAAACCCACCTTCTGAAGAGGAGATCGAAGAATCTCTTGCAGGAAATCTATGTCGTTGTACTGGTTACAGACCCATTGTTGATGCTTTTCGGGTTTTTGCAAAAACTGATGACGCACTGTACAGTGGCTTATCTTCACTTAGCCTTCAAGACGGTTCAAATATTTGCCCATCTACTGGTAAACCTTGTTCATGCGGTGACGGTAGATTCCAGCCTATCTCTTATAGTGATACAGATGGAGCTAAGTATACGGGGAAGGAGCTTATTTTCCCTCCTGAACTTTTGCTGAGGAGAATAGCTTCCTTGAAGTTGAGAGGAGATGGAGGGTTGATCTGGTATAGACCCGTACGACTTCAGTACTTGCTTAATCTCAAGTCAAAGCATCCTGATGCAAAACTACTGGTAGGTAATACTGAAGTGGGAATCGAAATGAGACTGAAGAGGTTACAGTATCAGGTTCTGATATCTGTTGGTCAAGTCCCAGAACTCAACACAGTGAATGTTAGTGATAGTGGGGCAGAGATTGGTTCTGCTTTGAGACTCTCTGAACTCCTGAACTTTTCAGGAAGGTTGTAAAGGAGCGTCCTGCACACGAAACATCAGCTTGCAATGCTTTTGTTGAGCAGCTGAAGTGGTTTGCTGGGACACAGATAAGAAACGTTGCTTCCATTGGTGGAAACATCTGTACTGCTAGTCCGATATCTGACTTAAACCCTCTTTGGATGGCTTCAAGAGCAGAATTCAAGATAATCAACTGCAATGGTGATGTTAGGTCCATACCTGCAAAAGATTTCTTCCATGGTTACCGTAAAGTGGATATGGAAAGCAACGAGATCTTGTTGTCAGTGTTCCTACCATGGACAAGGCCCTTAGTATGTGAAAGAGTTTAAACAGTCGCACCGTAGGGAGGATGATATAGCTATTGTCAATGGTGGAATGCGTGTGTTTCTTGAAGAGAGAGGTTTCTGGTTTCTGACGCAGCAATTGCTTTTGGTGGTGTGGCTCCAGTTTCTTTATGTGCAAGAAAGACTGAGGAATTTATTATTGGAAAGAGTTGGAACAAAGGTCTTCTTCAAGATGCGTTAAAGGTTATACAAAGTGATGTCTTGATTGATGAAGACGCTCCTGGTGGAATGGTGGAGTTTCGGAAATCTCTAATCCTAAGCTTCTTCTTTAAGTTTTTCTTATGGGTTTCCCATCATATACGTGATGTTAAGCCAACTATAGAGACTTTCCCATCCTCCCAAATGTCAGCTGTGAAGTCTTTTTCTCGGCCATGTAGAGTTGGAAGACAAGAATATGAGACAGTAAAACAGGGAACAGCTGTTGGCTTGCCTGAAGTCCATCTTTCAGCAAGTATGCAGGTATGTTGGTTCATCCAATGTTCTCAAGATTGATTATCATGCAGGTTTTTGTGATAAGAGTAGACTAGAGCATAATACAAGGTCTCAACATTCTTGAATATATAATAATGTAGGTCACAGGGGAAGCGGAATATACTGATGATACCCCAGTGCCTCCTAATACCTTGCATGCTGCCTTGGTGCTAAGCAAAATGCCACACGCCCGCATACTTTCAATTGATGATTCGCTATCCAAATCTTCACCTGGTTTTGCTGGTCTATTTCTCGCCAAAGATGTTCCAGCAGACACTATGCTGTCAACGCTTGCTTAGCACCTCTGTATTCTGTAGAAGGAATGCATGTAATAACCATTGAAGGAGTTGGTCATCGCAAACATGGCTTGCACCCAGTTCAGGTAGATCTTACTTGTGAAGAGGTTCTTTTTTATTTCGTTTCTGGACAATCTATGTCCTGATGTGATCCTTATTCTCTCTCAGGAGTCATTGGCATCTTCTCATGGTTCCCAATGTGGATTTTGTACTCCGGGTTTATCATGTCCATGTATGCGTTACTGAGGTCAAATAAAACCCACCTTCTGAAGAGGAGATCGAAGAATCTCTTGCAGGAAATCTATGTCGTTGTACTGGTTACAGACCCATTGTTGATGCTTTTCGGGTTTTTGCAAAAACTGATGACGCACTGTACAGTGGCTTATCTTCACTTAGCCTTCAAGACGGTTCAAATATTTGCCCATCTACTGGTAAACCTTGTTCATGCGGTGACGGTAGATTCCAGCCTATCTCTTATAGTGATACAGATGGAGCTAAGTATACGGGGAAGGAGCTTATTTTCCCTCCTGAACTTTTGCTGAGGAGAATAGCTTCCTTGAAGTTGAGAGGAGATGGAGGGTTGATCTGGTATAGACCCGTACGACTTCAGTACTTGCTTAATCTCAAGTCAAAGCATCCTGATGCAAAACTACTGGTAGGTAATACTGAAGTGGGAATCGAAATGAGACTGAAGAGGTTACAGTATCAGGTTCTGATATCTGTTGGTCAAGTCCCAGAACTCAACACAGTGAATGTTAGTGATAGTGGGGCAGAGATTGGTTCTGCTTTGAGACTCTCTGAACTCCTGAAACTTTTCAGGAAGGTTGTAAAGGAGCGTCCTGCACACGAAACATCAGCTTGCAATGCTTTTGTTGAGCAGCTGAAGTGGTTTGCTGGGACACAGATAAGAAACGTTGCTTCCATTGGTGGAAACATCTGTACTGCTAGTCCGATATCTGACTTAAACCCTCTTTGGATGGCTTCAAGAGCAGAATTCAAGATAATCAACTGCAATGGTGATGTTAGGTCCATACCTGCAAAAGATTTCTTCCATGGTTACCGTAAAGTGGATATGGAAAGCAACGAGATCTTGTTGTCAGTGTTCCTACCATGGACAAGGCCCTTGGAGTATGTGAAAGAGTTTAAACAGTCGCACCGTAGGGAGGATGATATAGCTATTGTCAATGGTGGAATGCGTGTGTTTCTTGAAGAGAGAGGTCAAGAACTTTTCGTTTCTGACGCAGCAATTGCTTTTGGTGGTGTGGCTCCAGTTTCTTTATGTGCAAGAAAGACTGAGGAATTTATTATTGGAAAGAGTTGGAACAAAGGTCTTCTTCAAGATGCGTTAAAGGTTATACAAAGTGATGTCTTGATTGATGAAGACGCTCCTGGTGGAATGGTGGAGTTTCGGAAATCTCTAATCCTAAGCTTCTTCTTTAAGTTTTTCTTATGGGTTTCCCATCATATACGTGATGTTAAGCCAACTATAGAGACTTTCCCATCCTCCCAAATGTCAGCTGTGAAGTCTTTTTCTCGGCCATGTAGAGTTGGAAGACAAGAATATGAGACAGTAAAACAGGGAACAGCTGTTGGCTTGCCTGAAGTCCATCTTTCAGCAAGTATGCAGGTATGTTGGTTCATCCAATGTTCTCAAGATTGATTATCATGCAGGTTTTTTGTGATAAGAGTAGACTAGAGCATAATACAAGGTCTCAACATTCTTGAATATATAATAATGTAGGTCACAGGGGAAGCGGAATATACTGATGATACCCCAGTGCCTCCTAATACCTTGCATGCTGCCTTGGTGCTAAGCAAAATGCCACACGCCCGCATACTTTCAATTGATGATTCGCTATCCAAATCTTCACCTGGTTTTGCTGGTCTATTTCTCGCCAAAGATGTTCCAGCAGATAATAATATTGGACCTGTTGTTACCGATGAAGAACTATTTGCTACGGATGTGGTCACGTGTGTGGGACAAGTAAGAGAATTTGAAACTTTAGTTTTAACATTCTTTCTTAGCTTTTCATTATATCGAGTTTGGCTCTTTCAGGTCATTGGTGTGGTTGTTGCGGATACACATGAAAATGCAAAAGCTGCAGCAGGAAAAGTTGAAGTTGAGTATGAACAACTACCAGCTATATTATCAATCAAGGAGGCTATTGCTGCTAAAAGTTTCCACCCAAACACAGAGAAAGCTCTAAGGAAAGGAGATGTAGAGCTATGCTTTCAGTCGGCTCAGTGTGATAGGATAATAGAGGGAGAGGTTCAAATGGGCAGCCAGGAACACTTTTACATGGAAACTCATGGTACTTTGGTTTGGACTATTGATGGTGGCAACGAAGTTCATATGATCTCATCCACTCAAGTAAGCATACTATTTAGTATCTACAACATCATCTAAAGTGTTATTGTTACCACTGTACAACAAGTTGATAGCCCTAAGGTCTCTCTATAGGTTATATCAACTATTTTAAATGAAAATGTTGTTTCTGCTTGAGTAATATTGGTTTTATATGTAGGATCCTCATAGGCACCAGCTATATGTTTCCCATGTTCTTGGTCTTCCAATGTCTAAAGTGGTATGCAAAACCAAACGAATTGGTGGTGGATTTGGCGGTAAGGAAACTAGATCAGCCTTCATAGCTGCTGCTGCTTCTGTTCCTTCCTACCTATTGAACCGACCCGTGAAACTCATACTGGACAGAGATGTGGACATGATGATATCTGGTCACCGTCATAGTTTTGTTGGAAAGTACAAGGTATCTTCCTCTCTTGTTTCAAGTGTCTCCCTGGATTAGTCGGCATACAAAACTTTTCCTTTTAATTGTCATTCTGCTACAATTTACAGGTTGGGTTTACAAATGATGGGAAAGTATTGGCATATGACCTTGAAATCTATAACAATGGTGGAAACTCTTTGGATCTTTCCCAAGCTGTTCTCGAGATTGCTATGCTTCACTCGGATAATGTTTATGATATCCCTCATGTGAGGATCACAGGAAACGTTTGTTTTACTAATTATCCTAGCAATACTGCATTCCGAGGTTTTGGAGGTCCCCAAGGCATGCTTATAATTGAAAACTGATTCAGAGAATCGCAGCTGAACTTGATAGAAGCCCTGAGGAAATCTATGTCGTTGTACTGGTTACAGACCCATTGTTGATGCTTTTCGGTTTTTGCAAAACTGATGACGCACTGTACAGTGGCTTATCTTCACTTAGCCTTCAAGACGGTTCAAATATTTGCCCATCTACTGGTAAACCTTGTTCATGCGGTGACGGTAGATTCCAGCCTATCTCTTATAGTGATACAGATGGAGCTAAGTATACGGGGAAGGAGCTTATTTTCCCTCCTGAACTTTTGCTGAGGAGAATAGCTTCCTTGAAGTTGAGAGGAGATGGAGGGTTGATCTGGTATAGACCCGTACGACTTCAGTACTTGCTTAATCTCAAGTCAAAGCATCCTGATGCAAAACTACTGGTAGGTAATACTGAAGTGGGAATCGAAATGAGACTGAAGAGGTTACAGTATCAGGTTCTGATATCTGTTGGTCAAGTCCCAGAACTCAACACAGTGAATGTTAGTGATAGTGGGGCAGAGATTGGTTCTGCTTTGAGACTCTCTGAACTCCTGAAACTTTTCAGGAAGGTTGTAAAGGAGCGTCCTGCACACGAAACATCAGCTTGCAATGCTTTTGTTGAGCAGCTGAAGTGGTTTGCTGGGACACAGATAAGAAACGTTGCTTCCATTGGTGGAAACATCTGTACTGCTAGTCCGATATCTGACTTAAACCCTCTTTGGATGGCTTCAAGAGCAGAATTCAAGATAATCAACTGCAATGGTGATGTTAGGTCCATACCTGCAAAAGATTTCTTCCATGGTTACCGTAAAGTGGATATGGAAAGCAACGAGATCTTGTTGTCAGTGTTCCTACCATGGACAAGGCCCTTGGAGTATGTGAAAGAGTTTAAACAGTCGCACCGTAGGGAGGATGATATAGCTATTGTCAATGGTGGAATGCGTGTGTTTCTTGAAGAGAGAGGTCAAGAACTTTTCGTTTCTGACGCAGCAATTGCTTTTGGTGGTGTGGCTCCAGTTTCTTTATGTGCAAGAAAGACTGAGGAATTTATTATTGGAAAGAGTTGGAACAAAGGTCTTCTTCAAGATGCGTTAAAGGTTATACAAAGTGATGTCTTGATTGATGAAGACGCTCCTGGTGGAATGGTGGAGTTTCGGAAATCTCTAATCCTAAGCTTCTTCTTTAAGTTTTTCTTATGGGTTTCCCATCATATACGTGATGTTAAGCCAACTATAGAGACTTTCCCATCCTCCCAAATGTCAGCTGTGAAGTCTTTTTCTCGGCCATGTAGAGTTGGAAGACAAGAATATGAGACAGTAAAACAGGGAACAGCTGTTGGCTTGCCTGAAGTCCATCTTTCAGCAAGTATGCAGGTATGTTGGTTCATCCAATGTTCTCAAGATTGATTATCATGCAGGTTTTTTGTGATAAGAGTAGACTAGAGCATAATACAAGGTCTCAACATTCTTGAATATATAATAATGTAGGTCACAGGGGAAGCGGAATATACTGATGATACCCCAGTGCCTCCTAATACCTTGCATGCTGCCTTGGTGCTAAGCAAAATGCCACACGCCCGCATACTTTCAATTGATGATTCGCTATCCAAATCTTCACCTGGTTTTGCTGGTCTATTTCTCGCCAAAGATGTTCCAGCAGATAATAATATTGGACCTGTTGTTACCGATGAAGAACTATTTGCTACGGATGTGGTCACGTGTGTGGGACAAGTAAGAGAATTTGAAACTTTAGTTTTAACATTCTTTCTTAGCTTTTCATTATATCGAGTTTGGCTCTTTCAGGTCATTGGTGTGGTTGTTGCGGATACACATGAAAATGCAAAAGCTGCAGCAGGAAAAGTTGAAGTTGAGTATGAACAACTACCAGCTATATTATCAATCAAGGAGGCTATTGCTGCTAAAAGTTTCCACCCAAACACAGAGAAAGCTCTAAGGAAAGGAGATGTAGAGCTATGCTTTCAGTCGGCTCAGTGTGATAGGATAATAGAGGGAGAGGTTCAAATGGGCAGCCAGGAACACTTTTACATGGAAACTCATGGTACTTTGGTTTGGACTATTGATGGTGGCAACGAAGTTCATATGATCTCATCCACTCAAGTAAGCATACTATTTAGTATCTACAACATCATCTAAAGTGTTATTGTTACCACTGTACAACAAGTTGATAGCCCTAAGGTCTCTCTATAGGTTATATCAACTATTTTAAATGAAAATGTTGTTTCTGCTTGAGTAATATTGGTTTTATATGTAGGATCCTCATAGGCACCAGCTATATGTTTCCCATGTTCTTGGTCTTCCAATGTCTAAAGTGGTATGCAAAACCAAACGAATTGGTGGTGGATTTGGCGGTAAGGAAACTAGATCAGCCTTCATAGCTGCTGCTGCTTCTGTTCCTTCCTACCTATTGAACCGACCCGTGAAACTCATACTGGACAGAGATGTGGACATGATGATATCTGGTCACCGTCATAGTTTTGTTGGAAAGTACAAGGTATCTTCCTCTCTTGTTTCAAGTGTCTCCCTGGATTAGTCGGCATACAAAACTTTTCCTTTTAATTGTCATTCTGCTACAATTTACAGGTTGGGTTTACAAATGATGGGAAAGTATTGGCATATGACCTTGAAATCTATAACAATGGTGGAAACTCTTTGGATCTTTCCCAAGCTGTTCTCGAGATTGCTATGCTTCACTCGGATAATGTTTATGATATCCCTCATGTGAGGATCACAGGAAACGTTTGTTTTACTAATTATCCTAGCAATACTGCATTCCGAGGTTTTGGAGGTCCCCAAGGCATGCTTATAATTGAAAACTGGATTCAGAGAATCGCAGCTGAACTTGATAGAAGCCCTGAGGAAATCAAAGTGAGTTGAATGTTTTATAGAACCACCTTCAGCTTTCCTGAAAGTTTGTAGGAATTGTATCCTCCTGTTTTGATGCTTTTCTTGGGTATTAATTTAGGAGATGAACTTTCAAGTGGAAGGCTCTATCACACATTACTCTCAGTGTCTTCAGCATTGCACATTGCATCAGCTCTGGAAGGAGCTGAAGATGTCTTGCAACTTTCTAAAGGCTCGTAGAGAAGTCGACGAGTTCAATAGCCATAATCGGTGGAAAAAGCGTGGTGTGGCTATGGTTCCCACAAAGTTTGGCGTATCATTTACCAAAACGTTCATGAACCAGGTAACTTTTGTTTTATGTAGATCCTCTATTGGTTCAGATAAGTCCACATTGCACTACCCTTTCTTGCAAAGCAATAAACAAAGTTTTTGTATACTTATCATCTCGATTTTGCGGTGTTAGGCCGGTGCTCTTGTTCATGTGTACACAGACGGTACTGTTTTGGTGACACATGGAGGTGTAGAGATGGGTCAAGGATTGCATACTAAGGTTGCCCAAGTTGCTGCGTCCGCCTTTAACATTCCCCTTAGTTCCGTTTTTGTATCAGAGACAAGCACCGACAAGGTACATATATCAAACTAAAGTGTTGTGATGTAACTATGTTTCAGGCACAAAACTGTTCATTGCTCTATATCTGATAGGTTCCAAATGCGTCACCAACTGCTGCTTCTATGAGCTCTGACATGTACGGTGCTGCGGTTTTGGACGCTTGTAAGCAGATTAAAGCACGAATGGAGCCTGTTGCTTCTAAGCTCAGTTTCAACTCTTTTGCTGAGGTAACTCTAGTTGAATCCATGAAACATGCTTTGCATTTTGGATGAATAAAAATCTCTATTCAACTGCTTCGTTTGATTGTTATGTAGTTGGCAAGCGCATGCTATTTGCAACGAATAGACCTCTCTGCTCATGGCTTTTACATTGTTCCCGATGTTGGCTTTGACTGGATCTCTGGGAAAGGAAACCCATTTAGATATTACACCTATGGAGCAGCATTTGCAGAAGTTGAGATCGATACATTAACTGGTGACTTTCACACAAGAAAAGTCGATATAAAGTTGGACCTTGGACATTCTCTTAACCCAGCCATAGATATTGGACAAGTACTCACTCTTCTCTCCGAAAAAACAAAACCACTTTGAATCTTAACAAAAGAGTGTTGTGTTGTGTCTGAATTTTGAACATATTGTAGATAGAAGGAGCATTCGTTCAAGGGTTAGGTTGGGTAGCTCTAGAAGAAGTCAAATGGGGAGATGCAGCTCATAAATGGATTAAACCGGGGAATCTACTTACTTGCGGACCTGGAAACTACAAGATACCTTCCATTAACGACATTCCCTTCAACTTCAAGGTTTCTCTTCTCAAGGTATATATGCCACAATAAAAGAAAAAACCCACCAAAAGATTTGTTACGTTACTTGCAAGTCAAAGAACTGACCCAAATATGTTTTTTCCATTAGGGGAATCCAAATATAAAGGGGATACATTCATCAAAAGCGGTTGGAGAGCCTCCGTTTTTCCTGGCATCATCGGTTTTCTTTGCGATTAAAGATGCGATCAAAGCGGCTCGAGCAGAGATGGGTGTTGGCAGCGAATGGTTCCCTTTGGACACTCCTGCGACTCCAGAGCGTATCAGGATGGCTTGTTTCGATGAGTTTACTTCTCCTTTTGTGAGTTTAGATTTCTTCCCTAAGCTTAGTGTTTGAGACATGAGGATGGTAAACTCTTACGTTTGACATGTCGTGTAACTTCTGTATTTACTAAGTAGTAGTGTTTGAGACTTTCGGTTATGTTACCAAAATCACTGTATATTCGGGCATAATATTAATACATACTAAGTAGTGTTTGAGACTTTTTATGTGACCCATCATCCCTTGTAGTTACGTTCCACTAGACAAAGATGAAAGCTGCAGTGACTTTCTCAGTCAATTGTATAGCCTGTTAGCATCAATCACATTTACTTATTTACAGGATTATGCTCTCCACACATGTACCTTGGAATAGCTGTTTATTGAATTTTCAATATACTAATACAAAAGCTAGCTTTTTTTTTTTTTTTAACTTCCTAATACAAAAGCTAGCTAGGGCAAGAAAAAAATCATATATACTTTGGAATAGCTGTTTATTCAATATTCACGTGCCACCATCCCATACAGTGACAAGTTTACGGAAAACAAGAATATCTCACTAGTGTAGTGTCAGTTTCTGTCCTAACTATAGTTAACTAATCAACTATGAAAACTATTTTAAAATGACCATCAAAAGTAATAGTTAGTCTACAATCTATCTTCTATATATATATATATATCTTTATATATAAAGTTCAGTTTAGTCTCTCCTGAAGGGCTCCACATAGAATTTCACATCACTAATTCGGATGCTGCGGAGCCGACACGTCTCATTTAATCAAAACGCATCGTTTCATTTATTCTCTGCGTCATGGGCTTCTTCACGTTTTGTGTGTTTGGGCTGAACATTTAGAATCTGTGTCCGGCCCGATCAAATATATGTCGCCCTAACACGGTCGCAGACAAGAAACAAAGGTCGCCTCTCCTCTTCCTGCGACAGCGGCTCGATGCCGTTTGCGCTTCTTCTTACCATCTGAAACGGTCCGAGTAAAGGCTTCGTGTTTAATCTCATTGATTCACTCTCCCACTACGTCGTCTTCAATGCTTTGTTTTGATCTGAAAGGCGGTGATTTCAGTATATATGTATGTGTGAGTATTCCTCTCCTTGATCTCATTTTATCTTCGTATCTCTTATATCTCTCGCCGATGTGTTCTTGATTGGATCTCTCTTCCCAGATGCCTTGGTGGTTCTGTGGTGGAACTATATGCCCGTGGTAGAGGTTTTCTGGTCTGTTCCGGTATCTCTCTATGAAGTTAGAAGCTCGAACCTCTTCTCGCCTCTCGGTCGTTGTTTTGTGCCACCTAAGGTTTATTGCGGCGAGTAAATTTTGACAGTGGTTTATTTGTTTGTTTCTTTAGGGTTTTTTGTCGCTGGTTTACTATCCGGACTTGACCTCCTCAGATCGTTCTTACTTTTTTTTATTATTTCATTATTTTCTCGAGTTCTGTTGTTTATCAATTTTTGTTAAATCTATTTATGTTTTTTTTTTTTTGTGTTTTATTAATCCTTACAGGCCAGGACTGCAAATCTTAAACGGGTGATAAGATTGTGAACTGAACCTGATCAACAAAAGCCAAGCTAATCACATGAGATCTTTTGGTCAGGCTCAACAACTATGGCAAGTGAAAATTTTTTGCTTATACTTCCATCATATATTTTTAAATTAAAACGTCGGATTGGAGACAAACTACAATTCTAAATTGAACTGTTGGTTTTGTCTTATCCTTCCAGGCTTGGATTGCAAACTTTTAAAAGAATGTTGTTCAAGCAGGTATGAAATAGGAGTATTCAGACATTTGGGGTTGTGTAGGAAGCATGTAGCTCACGATTTGTCTGTTACTTTTAAAGGTAGTTCTTTTGTCTTCTCTAAAACATTGCAATATATATGTCTCTTAATTTCTCTAGATTAATTATTATTTGGTGTAGTGCTCATGAATAGGTACAACCCAATGTGGTACTTGAGATAGGACTCGAAAGCTTGCTTGATAAAGGTATTTTCCAGTTTCTTAGTTTGATGGAAATCTACAAACCCTACAATACTCTCGCTAACATCCTTACGCATTCTATTACGTCAAAGAAAATTGAAACCATAAAGCAGGTAATTGTAAGCATATTCATGTACGCTACTTGGTTGGTAGGCAAATAAGAGAGTACGCATATGTGTTTTGTCTTAGATAGATCAAAAATTCTCAATACGCTTTAAGGACATATATTCTCTTGGCAACGCATGATTTTTAGACAAAGTTGTAGCATTTACTCAAATCAGTTTCTTCTCCTTATTGTTTCTTCCCGACAGAGCGTGACTTAATTGATGAAGATGGGTCTTTCGTTCGACTTTGCCATGCTCAGGTTCATAGTTGCATGTTTCTCACATTATCAGAAAATGTATTTTTTTTATTTGAGTTAATTCAGAATGGAGGTTTTATTTATAGCTTCCTGAGGAAGCTAAAGAGCTCGAAAAGCAACTCAGACAGACCACTAAAGAGAAAGGTGAGTCTGTGTGAGGCCAAGAATTTGAGAAGGTATTGTCTTCGAGTTTTTCTTTTACTTTCAACCAACCCAAAAATAATGTTTACAGTTCACTACTATGACCAGAAAATAGAACATAGGGACGAGAGATGGTTTTAGCCAAAGGCAAAGAAGTGAGCAAAGCTGAGTCTTAAGCTGGCGAATAAAGAGGACCTACGGCCACTGAATCAGACATCCAACACGTTGTCTCCACCTGGTGCAGAGACTTTTTTTTTTTTGTAAACTGGCTACGGTGCAGAGACTTCATAGAATAGTTATTGGCCAAAACAAAGTGTTGGGCTCAAGAACCCAAACCGCCAAATCCAACGTTATGAATTTCTTATAAGTATTTTATGTACTTTATCTTTTGTGTAGTATTTTTTTTTCATTCTACTTAATTTACATATAAAATAACTTAGTTAGTGTTCGCTAATAACATATTTGCAAACGGTGCATTTACAAAATGTAGTTATCATCATATTACCGTAGTACATTTACATAATTCAGATTAGCCAAGTAACAACTGTATGATGCTAATGCTTCACAAGTTGAATAAATTTAACCCTAAATTTAATAACCAACAAAACGTTGGTAAGGGTGTCACAAGAGTATGGTTAGCCTCTACAAGGCATTCCAGAGTGAAACAACTTATTCAAACAAATCAGGATTGACAAAATTAATAAATAACATCAGAATCATTCTATTAACAGTATTTTCAACAAAATATTACTGCCTAAACTTACCCAACAACAACATTATGCAACAAAAATAAAAGGAAAAAATTGATATGATTGAGTTAGCCATTTTCGTTATAACTTTCCGAATCCAAAAGACTTTTATTGTAGAATTTATTAATAGCATTTAATGTTAATCTAAAGTTATAGTAAAAAAATGTTTTAACATGATATAGGTATAAAATAAATTATATTTTCGAGAAATGATAGTCTAATAAATCAGACAAAAATATTTAATAAAAATACAGTGACTTTCTCTAACCATACAATAAATTAATTATATATAACAAATATTAGAAATTATTCTAAATTTAATAAGTGAATTTTATTTATTTTTTAAACTAATAAGGTATTGGGATAATATTATTTATTTAGTCTTCAAATATAATAATATATAAAATATTCAGTCATGTATTAATTTAAATATTAATAATTAATACTATGTTTTGATTCTCTTTTTAAACAAATAATTTCCTATTATAGTGAATTATATATTCATGTTCAATTATTTAAATTATTAATTAAAAAAATTCAAATACATTTAATATATACAAAATATAAAATAATCAATGTTTTGAATATTAAACTTTACCACAACAATAAAAACTAAAAACGTAATAACTATATATAAAAAGTTGAGCATAACATTTAAGAAAATTTATATCATTTCAATCATGAAAATCATGATAATATAAATATATAATCTCCAACAAGACTAATAAAAAAATAAAGAATTTTAGTTAGACATATGCAAAGATGATATAAAAATGTGTTCTCATTATAAAAAACATAACAAAAAAATGCAAATAATAACTAAAATAGTACCATGTCATAAAATATATTCGACAACAAATAAAAAAACAAACAAGTTAGATAAATAAGCGAACATCAAATATTAAGTAAAATGAATATAATATCCTTCACTACTTAAAATTTTCTAAAAGAAAAAAATCATTATTATACATATTTCTTTAAAATGCAAACCTAAAACATAAACCATAAAATCATACAAAGAATAAAAATCTAGATAACAAGTTCAGATTCTCCTATATATTTCTATCTTCTATATATATCTATATCTATATATATAAAGTTTAGTTTTTTCACTCCTTACTGATGCCACATGGGATGACAGGTCACAAATTCAGATTCTCTGAGCATGACACGTGTCCTAGACAGACTAAACACATCGTTTCAATTGTGAAACAACTTTTTTCATGGGCTGCGTGTCCGTTCCTCCTCTTGAATCCTCATCTTCCAATCGGAAAAATCTGGAAATGTTACGGAGTTGAAGCGACGTCTTCAACGCGGCCATTGGTCTCCACTCCTCACAGGCTCAACGATCTACCTTTGAAAGCACCCCCTTTGCTTTATTTCTCAGAATCTTCCACTATAAAAAGGTGTGCTTTACCCCATGAAATTCATCATTCATATCTTCTCGATCTTGAGCTTCCTAAAACAATAGTTAGATATATCCTTATCCCTTCCACATCACAATTATACGCCCATCAATGTTTCTTAAAGCTCCAGATCCGTCGCAACCTCTCCTATCGTTTTCTTGAATGACGTTTTTCGGGAGTAAGCGAAGAGAAGATGAGAAATCATCTCTTTCCAAAGGTCATCAATGTTGGTCTTTGATTTCAGCCTCGAAGAACAAAGATTTATCATCATCCTTTGATTTTTCTTTTCTTCTACTCTCGGTAATTTCCATACCTCCTCATTTGTTAAGCAAATTTTTGATTCTTTGTAGCCCATTACTGGCCTTTTATATGCAGGATCAATCTGGACAAATGGGTTTACTGGTAAGCTATCTTACCTTACCTTTTATTTTTAGTGTAAAGAAACAAAGCTGAATATACAGGGTTTGAAGGTACTGATTACAGAGTTAAGGAAGACAAAATATTCTCACTCGCTTTCTCCAACGATTGTCTTTTCTAAACCCCCTAAATCATGTTTGAGAATTCTGCTTACATCCCAGTGTGGATGTCTATGAAAAATATTTTCTTAGATATTCTTCAAGTACAAAACAATCATTTTGCTTCTACTACTACTTGTGTTTAACTGGTTAATCTCAATCTACCATATATCAAAGAAGCTATATAACTTTTAACGAAACAAAAAAAATGTTTACATTTTTTGTATATAATTGGTCATCCGTTTGATGCAGAAAAGTTCCACTTGAGGCATGTATGCACAAAGTGACAGAAGAGTCAGCAAAACGTGGAACAGTTTGGTCTGAAAAGTGGCCATATTAGAGATTGTTCACCAGTGGTTGGAATCTAAGGAAGATGCATATAGAAATCTGCACAAGAGGATTTCGCAGTAGACATGAACGTTGGAAGACTATTGTTTCAAAGTCATACTTCAAGGGTGTGGGAATTGATTGGTGGTATGTGCGAAACGTTATGGATTATGGAGGGTAAGTACTGAAAAAATCTTTCACTAATACAAAATTGGCTCCGTGTATCCGTTACTCAATGATATATCTCTCTTTCTGGCTTTCAGTTTTGTTGCTGCATCAAAGGATCTGAAACTCTGTGTGATTAATGCAGTTCCCTCAAACTTACGACCTTCCTTCATGATGATTCATCTATTCTTTGTACTGAAGAAGAGGTAGGTATATATACAGTACTCTCACATATATGCATCTCTTTTGCCTTTTTTATATTTATGAATGCAAAATATGATGTGTAAACAAAACCTTTAGGTGCATCTTGGTGTCTGTAATGAAGTGGACCGAATTCTTAGACCACAATGAACATTTATAGTAAGAGATGATATGGAAGAGATAGGAGAAATTGAGAAGATGGTGGAATCACTGAGATGTAATGTAAGAATGACACATTCCAAATATGGAGAAGGAGTGATCTATGTTCAGAAGTCATGGTTGGCATCCTACAGAGGTCGAGACCATTACATTGGCAATACAAGTGATAGAGAATTGGTTTAATATAGTTTTATGAGTAATGTTTCTTTTATGATCACGTTGATTGTTTAAATTGTATTAGGCCATATGTGTATTCTTTTTTGCATTGACGAAAATTGTATTTAAGACATTGTCCCAATAGTGTAAGCTTTTATAAGTTTTTGATTTGGTCCTAAACACCTGTGGAATATTTTTGATTTGGTCATAAACCTATATATTCTTACAAAATCTATATATATAAAAAATTCTATTGTATATAACTTACAGAAACAATGATAAAATAAATAGTGAAAGTTGTTACAAAAATAGTGAAATTAATGTCACATATAATTGAAAATAAATTAAACATTTTTTTTAAAAAAATTACATCAAAGTGGTTTAAGGGTAAAATAAGTATTGTGAACACAAAATGTAGGGTTAGTTTATTTAATTAAATGTGAAAGTTTTACAAATTACTAAAATAAAAATATCAACCATAATTTAATATAAAAATGAATAAAATATATATACTTGCATAGCCCAACAACAGACATAATGTAAAATTAACAAGATAAGTAACTGAAATGAAATTATATAAATTAAACTAAATTATATATATATTTATCAACATAATGAATAAAGACACACTTTCATCAATAATCACAACAATAGTATTAGAAAATTTAGTCACCTAATGAAACTAACTTTGTGTCTTTTACAAAAAATAAGTTCAACCAAAAAAGAATGATAAAATTTAAAAATAAATTATGAAAATAACATTCCATACATTAGAATAAAATAATTGAAACAAAAAAAACAAATGTTAAGGAAAATATTATAAAACAATTTCCCGCGCGTAGAGCGGACTTGCCCTAGTATATATATATATATCTAATATTATAAAGAAGAGTTTTACTCTCTTTTTGAGAAGCCACTTCACTAAATTATGAAATTAGAGGGTGACACGTGTCCCATTCCTCTTAAACTCATTGTTTCATTTATTTGAAAATCTATTGATGCGGGCTTCGCTATTTTTCTGTGACCCTATGTTCGGCGAAAGGGCCCAACCGGCCAGCCCGATAGGGACCAACCCTAAGCGTCTCACTCCACAACGCCTCTGATTCATCGCTTCACCTTCTTGCTTCGTCCTTCATAACCACCGACGGTTTTCATCTTCTCCGACTCCTATCACTATATGTCAAAACTATTATTCACTACAATAATCGTAAACCATACAGCCGTTGGGTTCCCCTACGGTTTTCACCTTATATACACTTCCACTCAATTCTCTTCCCCTCACGAATTCACCAAAAACATATAAGCGCATCAGGAAATGGATACTAAAATGGAGAAGTCCACTGGGAAGTTGCGTATGCAAATCTTCATATAGTCGGCGTCCTTACGACACCAGTATAAACGGCAGAGTTGAAGGAGCTTTGGGAGTTAACGGGCTGAATCAGAATTCTCAGACGAAGGAGCTGAGTCGGTCTCTGCAAGTGGCGAATATGCTCGCTGAGGTGCGGATTCACAAAAAAAAAAAGCCCGAGAGGAAAGTTGCAGAGAAGCAATCGAGAATCGATTCGTTGACAATGAATCTCACTGGATAAGAACTCCCTGTGAGTGGATCAGTATCTCTGTTCGATAACATCATGTTTCAATTTGCATCAAGCCACTTCGTTCAGATTATAGGTCTTACATCAAGATCCGTACGGACCTTAGTCAAGTATGGTGAAGAAATGGAATCAGCGATCTGGAAGCCCGACGCCGCCGTCTCTGTAATCACAACCACTGAAGCATGTCTATTTCTGCAGGCTCTCTCTCTCTCTCTCTCTCTCTCTCTCTCTCTCTCTCTCTCTCTCTATAGGTATGTCATGGATTCTCTCACTCTCTAAGTTCCTCTGTGGTTGTTTTTATCTCCTGCTCTCTATCTAGATTGCTTGCTTGAGATCTTTGTTTGCTATAAGCTTAAACTTATCCTACTTTGGAGATGGAGAAAAGTACTTACTTTTTATTTGATGTTCTGCTTTGTTAGTCTTTTGTACATCTTATTTCAAAAAAATTAACATTTATGTATGTTAGAATTGCAAGGAGGAGGATGATTCCATTGAGAAAGCAAGTTTTTTAAGGAGAAAGGAGAGGAGGAGCTTGACTTAGAGAAGAAAGTAAGAAGAGATGAAACGAAGATCTGCTAATTCTGGTAAGTCTGGAAAAAGTAACCCACTCAGGTTTTTGCTGACATCTTATTGATCTGGTAGGTACATGAAATCCTCTTGATGTTACGACAAGCAACACTCACTTCAAGCTATTAGATTCATCCATCTCCATTCACTTCACCAATCTTACAAAGTTTGATGAAATTACCGCTTCACCCACTGCAAAGTCCCATGGAGCTCTTTTGGTTCCAAAACTACAGACCGCTGATGTCATTAGCAAATACAAATACTCAGTTGCCGGGTGAGTCTAAAATTTTTCTTTATCCACCATCGCCAGCGTTAAACTGAGCGACGTCTAACTTTCTCTTCGCAAACATCATAGGGGGGCTAATTAGTCTTACTAGCTTTGAATGTGTCAAACATTTCTTGAATCTGTTCTTCTCTCATTTCCACTTTAGGATTTTTTTTTATAAAAAAACTGTCCTTTGCTTGCTTCCTCAAGTTGACCAAATTCAGTTTAGTAGTGTACAATGACAAAAAAAATCAGGTGAATGCTATTGACTTGGATAAAATATCATTATATATTGTATAAAGTTCATTTTCGGTATGCCACAGACCAATTCTTTTTTTTTTTTTTTTTTGCTTCCTCAAGCTGACAAAATGCAAAATCTCTACATTCTTCTCAGGCTCTTATCAAAAGTTTGCTCTCTGGTTTACACGATAAGAATATTGTGGCTTTTGGGAAGTATCTGCACCGGAAACAAATTGAAGAATGGAGAGAGTATGCATCTGCTTACGACATCTCGGTTATAGCCATATATTAAACTTATAGTTATATGATCTGGTCATATGATTGTTGTTGCTAATGACGTTTTGATTATTTTGTTGAAGCGATTTCATCAATTACAAAGTGATGAAAAATAATATATGCTGAACAGATACGAGGTGGATTTCAACATCCTTGCCATGTTCTGAAAGATTTCTCAAGGATGCTCGATACTCAAGTATGTTAGTGTTATACACAAACTGTCAAGATGATTTTGTTTCATTTGTTATCTTGCGGGCATCTCTATAAGTTAAATGTGGCTTCGTACAAGTAACCAGTCTGTGTTTATCATTTTTTTCTGCTTACTGAAAAAACATTTACCATTTTGATGATGAGATATGAACTCCTTGATATTGAAACTGACTCATAGTCTTGCAGATTGAGAAAACTGTCCTTTTCATGTTGGAACAACAACGTTGCTTGCAGGAAGATTAGCCACACTGAGGGAACGCATGATGCTGTACTTGCGCAGCCAGACATAACAAAAATTTTCACCTGCGAGAATCATACAGAGATGTTGGACGAGATCTTCTACAGCTTCTGGTATTCGTTGAGTTGAACGCCATTGGTATGTGCAAGATATATAAGAATTCTGGCAAACGCTTTGGTTAAAGATTCGCCGACTACTACGTGAAATCCCGTGCTAATCATCCTTCCTCACAGCTTCAGCAAGTGTTTAAGCATGTGGTAAGTACAGTTTTTTACCGCTCTTTCATTGTTTGTGTCAGTGTTTTTGACGTCCAAGCCAGCCAACTTCACGATAAGTTAACGGCAGTGGGTGTGGAGCCAGCATTAACCCCAAAATCGAAGGTTGTACCATCTACTAAAGCTTTATTTTTCCATACTCCGGAGTGGACTTTTGTTCTGTAACTAACTTCGTATAACTTCTATGCCGAGCATTAACCCAAAAAAGAGTTGGTGGTGGTTCTCATTCTACCACTATAGAATCTTAACAATCGTATAACTTCTATGCCGAGCATTAACCCAAAAAATAGTTGGTGGTGGTTCTCATTCTACCACTATAGAATCTTAACAATGGCAACCATTATGAGACTGTGAAAAACTGTAAATGTAAGTTCCATAAACCACATCACTGATATAATTTTTCTGCAGCTCGGTTATTTTTGACTGCCACCTCTTGCACTCATTCTTACTTTGATATGCAGACTGCAACAATTAAAAGAAAATGATGACATAAGAACGTTCATCTATACGGCATATTGATGCTGGACAAAGGCCCACCCAGACTTTCGCTAAGGTTGTAAGACATCCACCTGTGTTTTATAGAACCAAGAGTAATGATATAGACATGAATATGTATTTATAGAATAACGTTCATCTTAAACAACTCATTGTCTTTACTTTCTATTTTTTGAGAGGTCGAAGTTGATGAATCAGTGACTAAAAGAATTCTTTTCACCAACACAATCTGATTATCAAAAAAAAACATTCAAAATATAAAATATATTTATAATAAAATTTTCAAGAATATCCAATAAATATATAAAACCTTTTTAATAATAATTTATAATAAAAAATTTAAAATATAAAAATATACTTATTTATAAATAAAAAGATAATATAACAATCAATATTAGAGTTATTTATCTAATATAATAACATTTTAAATAATGAGTACATATATTTCTAAAAGGAATATTATATTTGTATGGTGTCTAGAATCTTTTCACAAAAAAAATATGAGGAATCAATTCCTATTTTTTATATTATTTAAACATAATAAGTTTAAAATAAAATTTGTAAAAAATATTAATACCAATAAATCCAAAAATACAAAACATATATATGTTAAAAATAATTTTCAAAAATTGAAAATAAACTAAATATTATTTTTTCCTTAATTCCCGCCCGTAGGGCGGGTCTACCCTAGTATTTTATAAGAACGACTTTGAATGATTAATGTTGAATCCTAAATCCGGTAATGGAGATTAGAAGACAATGATTAAAGGTTTAATGTGATTAGAGTGGGCTAAAGGTTTCATTTATTGAAGTGTAGATAGAAGGCCGAAAAGAAATACAAAAGAAGAACACGTCGTCCCGAGATGAACTTAAAAACTTAATATGATTTCTCTATCTAATGTTTCTCTCTCTAAATCCCGCTCGATTTTTTGCTCTCCCCCTTCTCTGGTCCTAGTTCCTTCCTTTTATATGTGTGGTGAGAGAGAGGGTTGTTGGTTTTTCATCATTGCCTTCTGACTAGCTACAGTACTCGGTGGGGTTGTTGATGTCTAGGTTCGGCGCCGTTGCAGGAGTACCTCCTATCCTTGCTTTCTGGGGGTCGATGGCGTGTGTCAGGTCGTCCTGACGGGCATGTGAGGTGGTTACTTCGAGGGGAGTTGATGGACGATGGGCCTCATTTCCTTCTTGGGCTTTATTCTCGTGGCTAGGCTCTCACCTTCTGGCCGGGCCGAGTGAACTCCTGGGATATGTTTATGTTGAGAAGTGTTTGTGAGTTTGGGTTTGCGTTGATGGTTTCTGTGTATGTGGTAGAATTAGCAGGAGACGCCATGGAAATTGTCGAGAGGTAAAGAGATTTTGCGAAAAAGAAAGTTAGGTTTTTAGGAGCGACGGCTCTGATACCATATAAAATGTAGAACTTGAGTCTTATTAGAGTTTGTACATTACATTATATAGAGAGCACATCTCCTTCCTATCTAGGTTAATACCATTTACATTTCAGTCCTTTTCGTATCTATACTAAGTCCTCAATATTGACAACCGGTGGAGGCGATGAAGTTCATACGATCTCATCCATTCAAGTAAGCATACTATTTAGTATTTACAGCATGATCAAAAATGTTATTGTTACCATGTTACGACCAGCATATATCACTAAGACCGATCCAGAAGGTAAGTCACACAAGCCATCGATTAATGCATCCAAATTAAAAGGATATATATTTTTGTAAAAAACAAATAAATTTTTTAAGATTTTTAAGCTAAATATTACTTACGGTGCAATATTAGTTAGAATAATGTTTATGGACTTTCAGCAATATCTATAAATTTTGTAAAGTTAAATATATTACTAATAATTAATAGTAAATTTCTATTTTAAATAATAGTTAAAAGTTAAAATCTTAGATAAAAATTAGCCACAAAATAATTTATTCTCTTGTTCCAATTTATTATTTAGATCATGTAATACTTTTTCTTTTATCCAAACTATTATTTTACCCTCCAGTTTTTTTGATTATATAATTTAGTTTCTATTGATTGAGTTTCTTAATTCACCATCTTATGTAACAAGGTACATGACTTGTTTGTTGTCAAATTCTTGACGTTTTGACATAGTTAGTGATGATTTTTATGGAATTAAAGAATCTACGAGAATCAATACTTGTGGAAGTACAAAGCCTATTGATGTTCTTGATGTTTTTTTAGAAACGAGGATTGTTATCATAATATAAAAATTGCTTATCAGATGTTGTTGACCATTCTGGCATCGATTGCTACAGTTGAAAAAGTTTTTTGAATTTAAAACTGATAAAGAATTATATATTTGTGGTCTACCATATCACAAGAGAGGTTAAACTAGATGACTTTGTTATCAACTTAGACAACTATGGTTGAAAGATTTGATTAGATGAGTTTAATGGATAATTTTGCAGAAAAATCAATAAAAACTATATTTCAACATTAAGTGTATTTAAATAACTAGCTTTGTTATATAAACAGTTTATATAATTTGAATTTTAAAATAAAAATTTAAGTTCATATATTTATTTATGATTTTGATAAAATATATATGAAGGCATAATTTCAAATTTAGGTTGGGACAATATAAAACATTAGACCAGCTCTGGATATCACCTAACTATGATTTTAAATGAATTCTTTTTTTTTAATGCTTGAGCAATATCGTGTAACACATGTATTTTCCAAAATAAAATAAATAAAAATCACTGAAGATTTCTGTTTTATTTAGTTCTCAAAAGTCTAACTCAATACCATAAAATCCGAACAGATTTTTCCTAGGATCACGGTCGTCAGAATTTTTCCTCCACTAATGAGGAATTCACCCTCGAATTCAATTCCTGGACAGAATGTTTAATATCAACAACTTTGACCAACATGGCATGTTGATGTTGATGCTTTCTTGGGTGTCAAAGTTGTTGTAGGAGAGAGGGATCCAGTGAGAGGCATGTTGATGCTTTCTTGGGTGTTACTTTAGGAGATGAACTTTCAAGTGGAAGGCTCTATCACACATTACTCTCAGTGTCTTCATCTTTGCACACTGGATCAGCTCTGGAAGGAGCTGAAAGTGTCTTGCAACTTTCTTAAGGCTCGTAGGGAAGTTGACGAGTTCAATAGCCATAACTGGTGACTTTCACACAAGAACAGTCGTTTATAAAGTTGGACCTCGGATATTCTCTTAACTCAGTCATAGATATTGGACAAGTACTCACTCTTCTCTCTGAAAACACAAAACCACTTTGAATCTTAACAAGAGAGTGTTGTGTATAAAATTCTGAACATGTTGCAGACAGAAGGAGCATTCGTACAAGGGTTAGGTTGGGTAGCTCTAGAAGAAGTCAAATGGGGGGATGCAGCTCATAAATGGATTAAACCAGGGAATCTACTCACTTGCGGACCTGGAAACCACAAGATACCTTCCATTAACGACATTCCTTTCAACTTTAAGGTTTCTCTTCTCAAGGTATATATGCCACAATAAAAGAAAAACCCACCAAAAGCTTTGTTACTTTACTTGCAAGTCGAGGAACTGACCCAAGATGTTTTTTTCCATTAGGGAAATCCAAATTCAAAGGGGATACATTCATGAAAAGCAGTTGGTTAGCCTCCGTTTTTCCTGGCATCATCTGTTTTTTTTTTGCGATTAAAGATGCGATCAAAGAGGCTCGAGCAGAGGTGGGTCTTGGCAGGAAATGGTTCCCTTTGGACACTCCTGCCACTCCGGAGCGTATCAGGATGGCTTGTTTTGATGAGTTTACTTCTCTTTTTGTGAGTTTAGATTTCTTCCCCAAGCTTAGTGTTTGAGACACCAAAATAACAGGTTTTCCCTATATAAGCAGCTGTAACTTTAGCTTATGTTATCAAACGTACTGTCTAATCCGAAATATATATAGCTGATTGTGATTTTTTGAACTATATATATATATATATATATCTTAGGGCATGTGCATTGGAGGATTTAAGGGGGGGGGGTTCACACGTTTTTCGAGAGGAACAGTGATGAACTCGGCGCGCGTGGGTTCGTCGTGGTGAACCCGGTTCGTCACGAGTTCACCACGTGGCGGACTGTGATTCGCGGATATTTTTTTTTTTTTTTTTGAAAAAGTAAACGAAAAAAAAATACAGCTGGCAATTCCCAACTCAGTATCACTGATGTGGATGCCCTTAAGGTCTCAAAGCAAAGCCAAACTCGGCAGACTTTTTATGTGACCCATAATTGATAATCCCTTGTAGTTACATTCCACTGGATAAAGATAAAACCTACAGTGGTTCCACTAGAATCGTTAAGAAGCAAAGTGTATCTGAGAACTGACTCTCTCAAGTCAATTACATAGCCGTTAGTATTCAATCACATTTACTTATTTATAGGATTAGACTCCCCACATGTACTAATACAACCGCTAGAGCACCTTGGAATAGCAGCAGTCTATTCAATATTCAGTGTACAATATACTAATACAACTACTAGAGCACTTATTATTGTCACTTGCCACCTATTATTGAATAGCAGTGTCACTTATTATCGACACTACAGTTGTGACAATAACAACTGCTACAGCACTTATTATTGCCAGCTTCTGTCCCGAATATAGTTAACTAATCAACAATTATAACTATTCTTGACCACCATCCACTAAAAGTCAGATACAAAAAGTAAGTCTATACTTTTTCATAAGAACACCTTTGAGATGATTAACGATCTAACCTGGCGTTGAAATTTGATCCAACTTGGAGATTACCCATCTTCTTCCCCTCTCTCTTCGTATATCCTACCAAAATGGAATCTGATGGCAATTATTGTAGAATCTGTGATCTTTTCATGCACAAGAAATGTGGCGACGAGCATCTTATGATGCCTTGGAATGATCTGAGGAAAGGTGAGTGTTGTGGGCGATATGAATCTGTGAGTGAAGGCTACTATTGTAAAATCTGTGATTTTTTCATGCACAAGAAATGTGGCGACGAGATATCTGAATTCATCATCCACCCATCTCACCCCAATCACACTCTCTGGTTTCGAGATACAACACACAAATCATGTGATTTATGTGGAATGATAATCAGGAAGCTGTCCTATGATTGTCACATGTGTGGCTTCATCTTGGATCTACACTGTGCCAAGTACCCACCACCAGATGTTATTGACAATTTCGAGGCGCACTCCCACAAGCTCACACTTGTCAAGGAAGTGACCGAGATCCATTGTTCTGCTAAATGCGGGAAGTCTGATGATGGGTTTCCATACAAATGTGAAGAATGTGATGTAGCCTTCCATGTGGATTGTGTATGGCACCCACCAGGAGTTCTAAAACACCCAACAGAGGTAAACCATTCCTACCACTCCTTGCATCCTCTTAAGCTATTCAAGGGTTCACCACCGGACTATTCTGATGGAACATGTCGTCTTTGTCGAAGAGAGATTGATAAAGAGTTGTTTTATCATTGTTCTTCTTGTGACTTCACCTTGGATATGCCTTGTATTCTGAATCCACCACCACAATCTGTTTTGGATTTGAAAGTTCATGATCACCAACTCACCCTTCTTCCTAGACTCGATTCTTTTACTTGTAATGCTTGCGGCCTCAAGGGAGATCAAAGCCCCTACATATGTGTTCCGTGTGGTTTCATGATCCATCAAGACTGTCTTGGCCTTCCACGTGTCATTAACATCAACCGGCATGATCACCGTGTCTCTCGCACTTCGGTTCTTGGTGTTGTGAACTCTAGGTGCGGAGTTTGTCGCAAGAAGGTGGACTGGAAATATGGGGGGTTTTCTTGTCACAAGTGTCCTGGCTATGTCGTTCATTCCAAATGTGCTACTAGAAAAGATGTGTGGAACGGGAAAGAGCTAGAAGGAGTACCTGAAGAAGAAGAAGAAGAAGATACAGAACCATATGTGGTGATAGATGATAACACAATACAACATTTCAGCCACAAAGAGCATTACCTAAGACTCCATGGGAATGGTATCATGTATGAGGAAAACAAACGATGCAGCGCATGCATCCATCCCATAGGGCTCCAATCCTTTTATGGATGTATGGATTGTGATTTTTCTCTCCACAAGAAATGTGCTGAATGTCCTAAAAAGAAATGGCATGTGCTACACAATGAGAGGCTTACTTTACTTATTAACAAGGAGCTAGAATTCTTCAGCTGTGACGCTTGCAAAAGGGGTTCCAATGGTTTCATGTACAAGCATGAGGATAAGGTGTTGGATGTCTTGTGTGGTTCAATTTCTGAGCCATTTGTCCATCCAAGTCATCCCCAACACCCCTTATACTACATTCCAACAAAAGATAGGGAAATATGCAATGGTTGCAACAACAAGGAACACTATGTGCTCTGGTGCATTGAAGATGATTGTAAATTTGTATTGTGCTTCAAATGCGCCACTATACCACAAGTGGTAAAGCACATAGTAGAAGGTCTTCCTCTCTCACTATGCTTTGGGGAAGAAGAGGCAACTGGTAAATACTGGTGTGACATCTGTGAGAGAGAAACCGATCCAAAGAAGTGGTTCTACACTTGTAAATATCAAAGGGCTAGTTTGCATACAAGGTGTGTGCTCGGAGACTCGACAGGGTTTATGCCAAGAAGCGTAACAGAGTTATGGGGCAAATCGTATGAGGTGGTGCTCAATAATAGTGTAACTCGCCCATTTTGCATTTGGTGTAGGTCTCGTTGCATGTACCCTATCTACTTCAAGTTCCTTGGAAACTCACCGGAATACATTTGCTGTATTGATTGCCCGTATATTTTAATGGAGAGAGCTCTAGCGGGATAAATCATTAAAATTGTAATGTAATAAAGTATGCCATGGAGGCAAGATGTTTATACGTTTTTGTTTCTTATTTTCTTCCTTGGACAAGTTCACTTTTATTATAGTTGATCTTCCTAATGTATTGTATCTTATCCTTAAGGTTTGATATAACAAAAGGCTATAGCTGTTTTGTATTTACATGTCGATAGTGCTGAATGTCTTAAACGGAAATAGCATGTGCTACACAATGAACAACTTGTCTTAGTTAGGTTCAAGGTTGGTTTCTTATATATGTACTCATCTTTTAATCAGGGAAAAGAGAAAGGAAAGACAGCAGCTAGAATATATATGAACAAAAATCTGTTACCCATAATTTTTTAAGAAAATCATATTTTGCTTATGTGAACAAAATCATTGTCTATTCCATAATATATATATATATATATATGTGTGTGTGTGTGTGTGTGTTGTTTTGAATTATATAATATCATAAAGTCTCATCCCTTATGTTATGTCACCCACCATCATCCCTTGTATTACATTCATATGGACGAAGATGAAACATGTAGTGGTTGCAACATGGCGTTTTTGGTGCACAGTGAAACAGAGAAGTGAGAACTTTCTAAGTGAATAACATAGCCGTTAGTATCAGTTACATTTACTTAGTTATAGGATTAGGCTCTGCACATCAGGGCCGGTCCTCCGAGGTTTGGGGGTCATAGGCAATTTATTTATTAAAAAATTCAACTAAATTAATTTTTTAACAAATTTGAAAGCCTAAGAAAATATTTTCTAGAAGTCTGTGTCTATATAACTTGGAGTAGCTGTTATTATCACTTGCCACCATCCCATATACAAGTTCTACGAATCATTAGTTATATTGTCAGTTTCTGTCATAAACGTAGATAACTAATTAATCAACAATGATCACTATTAAAAATGACCACCAAAAGTCAGATATGAACAGTGACTCTATTATTTTACTAGTATTAGATCCCGTGCTTCGCACAGTTATATTTTTGCTTACAAATAAAACCAAGTTTCACTTATGTAAATACAACTAAACCTTTGTTTATAAAATAATTTTGATTAATCTTCTTCTTCAAAAAAAACTTCGAATAATCATAAGAATGTCAGTATAAATAACACACCATTAACTATCTCTAATTAGCGACATATAAAATTAAGTTAATTAGTTTTCAAAACTACATTGAACTTAATTAGCTCACAGAATATAAATAATAGTTTGAAGATTTTGTTTTACTTCTTTATGTCTTGTTTTTCATGTGTTTTTTTTCTAATTCTTATCTTACAATCTATGGCTCATTTCTTTTATTACATTCGGTAAATGGTGTTTTCATTCTACATTTTGTTGTAAAGCATACTAGATCTTGACCCGTCCGACCGGACGGGTATTTATTTTCTGTTTTTAACTTTTTATTTATATCAAATGATGAATTTGTAATATTTACACATAAATCCAGTTTGAAAAATTATTTTTGTAGTTATAATAAAAATTAAAATTAAAAGCTTAATAAATTATTCTGATATAAAATTTAAATTTCTTAATTAAAATAATATAGAGGTAGAGTATAATTTTTTCCAATTCCAAAATCTTAGCATCCCAAATAAAATAAATTTATAAATACATAAAATATATAAACATATTTGGAACTATAATTTCTATTAAAATAAATTTGTTATAAAATAATTTAGCGTTGTTGTTGTTTATTTCTAGAGCTTGATCCATGATTGTATAAATATTTTCTTTCATTTTAATTTTTTTCTTTGTACTAATGGTATATTATATATGGGATTAGTACACGATTTTATATATGGGTTTATTATCATTAAATGTGGTAAATTTAGAATTAGGAAACTATAAATAATTTCGAAATTGATTTAGTAGAGGAGGAAAGTTAAATTTTATATTAGGACAACACATTAACTCAACTGAAAAAGACAAACATTAAAATAGGTAATTTAATTTAGATTAGGACAACACATTAACTCAACTAAAAAAGACAAACATTAAAATAGGAAATTTAATTTAATTTTCAAAGATAGGAATGTAAATAAATTGAAAAGCTAAGGGTATTTTAAGTGTCTTAAAATTAATAAAGTAGATAGCACAGGAGGAAATAATTAAAATAGAAACAATTTTACCTTTTATCAAAATTTGTTTCTCACATACCACCATGTCTGTGTCACTGCATGCTCTATCCTCCTCCTTTATCCTTTTTAGTCGGATTTTATACCAAGTCTCTTTGCACTGGTTAAATCTCCAGTAGTTCAGAGCCATCATATCCATTTTCTCAATTTTCTTAGCCGCAAAGAAAAAAGATAGTGTCACTGCAGAATATATTCTACTGGAACTTGGCACTGGCTCGTAATATTATATACGGCTCCAGTTTTATATCTATGGTACTGAATTTGAAAAGAAGGAGGGTATATTCTCATTATCTGTTTGTCTATTGATGGAAACTTTGGCTACCATTTGTTTACTGAATTTTAAATATATATATATAGAACCAGAAAAAAAGTTTGCGGAAGAAAGAGAAAGATTGAAGGTAGTGGATTCGTGGGATACAGTTTTTTTTGTTGATATTAATTTCATTTTTTTATTCTTTTTTTTTGTAAAAGAATTACGTGGCAGAATTTCGATTGGTTAAAATTTGATTAAACTTTTGAGAATACCCATTTTCTTCCACTATCTCTTCGTATACTACCAAATGGAATCTGAGGAAGTGTCGTTACCATTGATCCACGAGCATCCTCTGATGCTTTGGAATGATCTGCGGATAGGTAATTGTTGTGGACGCTTTATGTCCAGGAGTGATGGATACTATTGTAAATGCTGCGATTTTTTCGTGCACAAGAAATGTGGCGAGGAGATCTCTGAATTCATCGACTACCCATCTCACCCCAATCAAACTGTCCGGCTTCGTAATGAACCAGGTAGTCGTATATGTGATTTATGTGGAAGAATAATCATGAATCTATCATATCACTGTGAAATGTGTGACTTTGACGTGGATTTTGACTGTGTCAAGTACCCACCACATGTTATTCTCAATTTTGAGATGCATCCCCACAAGCTCACACTTCTCAAGGATTATACCGAGTTTGACTGTTCTGCTAAATGTGGGAAGGATGGTGAAGAACTTCCTTACAAATGTGGTGAATGTGATGTAGCCTTCCATGTGCACTGTGTATGGCACCCACCAGAAGAACTAGAATACCCATTATATATAAATCACTCTAGCCACTCCTTGCATCCTCTTAAGATCCTCACGGGTCCACTTAGGGTTGGGCGTTCGGATACCCATTCAGGTTCGGTTCAGATCTATTCGGGTTTCGGGTTTTCGGGATCAAAGATTTCAGCCCCATTCGGATATTTCTAAATTTCGGTTCGGGTTCGGTTCGGATCTTTGCGGGTTCGGATCTTTGCGGGTTCGGTTCGGGTTCGGATAACCCATTTAAATTATTTTAACATTTTAAAATTCCTTATATACTTTAAATTTCTCAAAATCTATAAATAAAATAATATATTACAAATAAATTTTAATAACATATGTCAAAATACATAAACTTAACATATAAATTAGTTTGGTTTGAACATTTTGATAGAGAATCAATAGATTATTTAAGTATTTTTGGTGTTCTGAGTATACTTTAGCTATTTTAGACATTTTGATTATTTGTACATATTTTCAAGTATTTTGGAAAACTTAAAAGTATCTTAAATATTTTGGATGTTTTTAATATACATTAAATTTAAAAATAATTAATATATTTAGGTATATAAATCTATTTCAGATACATTCGGGTACCCGAAATACTTCGGTTCGGATCGGGTTCGGTTTCGGTTCTATAAATACCAAAATTTTAAACCCATTCGGATATTTAATGAATTTCGGTTCGGGTTTGGTACTACTTTTTCGGATCGAGTTCGGTTCGATTTTTCGGATCCGGATTTTTTGCCCAGCCCTAGGTCCACTACCGGACTATTCTGATGGAAAATGTGTCTTTGCGGAAGATGGACTGACAAAGATTTGTTTTATCATTGTTCCTCATGTACCTTCACCTTGGATATGCCTTGTGTTTTGAACCCGCCACCAAAATCTCTTGTGGATTTGAAAGTTTATGATCACCAACTCACCCTTCTTCCAAGACTCGATTCCTTTACATGTAACGCTTGTGTGGGCTGAAGGGAGATCGAAGCCCTTACGCATGTTTGGATTGTGGTTTCATGATCAATCAAGACTATCTTGGCCTTCCACCTGTCATTAACATCAATCGCCATGATCACCGTGTTTCTCGTACTTCTGTTCTCGGTGACGGTGCTATGAACTATGTGTGCGGAATTTGTCGCAAAAAGGTGGACTGGACTTGTGGAGGGTTTTCTTGTCAGAGTTGCCCTGGCTATGTCGTTCATTCTATATATGTGCTACCAGAAATGATGTGTGGAACGGGAAAGAACTCGAAGGACTACCTGAAGAAGAAGAAGAAGAAGATATAGAACCGTATCTGGTGATAGATGATAACACAATACAACATTTCAGCCACAAAGAGCATTATCTAAGACTCCATGGGAATGGTATTCTCTATGGGGAGAGCAAACGATGCAATGCATGCACCCATCCCATCGGTTTCAAATCCTTTTATGGTTGTATGGATTGTGATTTTTCTCTCCATCAGAGCTGTGCTGAATGTCCTAAAAGGAAACGACATGTGGCATGTGCTACACAATGAACAACCTGTCTTAGTTACAAACAAGGAGCTAGATGTCTTCAATTGTTATGCTTGCAAACGAATATTCAATGGTTTCATGTACAAGCATGGCGATAAGATGTTAGATCTTTTATGCGGTTCAATTTCTGAACCATTTGTCCATCCAAGTCATCCACGCCATCCGTTATATTACATTTCACCACCAACAGTTGAAATATGCAATGGTTGCAATAAAAATGAACATTGTGTGCTCAAGTGCATTGAAGATGATTGTGGATTTGTGTTGGGCTTCAAATGCGCCACTCTACCACAAGTGGTAAAGCACAGAGCAGACGATCATCCTTTTTCACTATGCTATGGCTACGAAGAAAAAGAAGCATAAGAGGCAAGTGGTAAATATTGGTGAGAAAGAAACCAATCCAAAGGAATGGTTCTACACGTGCAAAGATCAACGTGCTAGTTTGCATATAAGGTGTGTGCTCGGAGAGTTTGCAGGGCTCATGCCAAGAAGCGTAATGAAAAAAGACAAGTTATTGATTGAGGTGGTGCCCAATAAATGTGTAACTCGCCCATTTTGCCACAATTGTAAGTGTCGTTGTCTGTACCCTATCTACTTCAAAGTTTCGATCTTTAAAAAATCACTTCACAAATAACCTTGAGAATAGATGCACTGAATAGAGCAAATGTATGCCTATTACTTATTTGTTATCATCATATTCATTTTTTAAAATGACATGGACATCACTTATTCTTTATTTATTATGACATGTCAAATTTCAGTTATATAAATTTTTAATTTGATAAGATACTTACAAATATAACAATAACTTATATGTATTACCATTAGTACAAAATTTAAATTTATAATGTAACTATAAATATATAGAATTTTCACATCAACAATAGAATTTAAAAACAAAAAATTGTAGTTATACTTTTGTCATAGTAAATAAATTTTTGAAATGTACTTTCTAACTCGATGTAACTAATTATATTTTCAAATTTTATATTCAGAGAGTTTTAATCGATTCACTGAGATAATTAATAAAATTCTTATTATATGGATGTATTTTAACTAAAATAATTTAATGAATAAATTTAATTTATAATAAAATTTATGAGTTCATCTCTCTAATGTATGCATATTATCCATAACTTCATAAGGTTTGTTATAACAAAAGGCTATAGCTGTTTTCTTTAAAAAATAGGTAACAGATTTTTGAGAAAAAAAAATTAAACTACTACTTTTTTAGTACCACTTTCATGCAACTTAACAATATTTACTTTTGGTTTTACAGAAGTAAGAGCATCATCAATTCATAGCTATTTTTTATTCTAAATGTTATAATAGAGGAAAATTCATTCCAAGTCACCTCTATTTTTTTCTCTAAAATTAGAGATTGTTATTTCCACCTCTATATTTATAGGAAGAAATAACATTTCTCTAAAATAGAAGTATACTTTTTTATTTACAAAATGATTCTTTAATTTTTTTACTTTAATAATTAAAACCAAAAATAAATACTTTTGTAGTGAAATATATTTTTATATAAATAGAATCATACTTTTTATTTACATAATAGTTTTTTAAAATTAGTTTAAATAATATCGTAATTTTGTGAAATGTTAAAATATATTGGATTATTTTTTAACTTTCACAAGTAAAATGTATTATTTGTAAAAAAATTAAAAAGGAATATATCAAGAATATTTCTTTTTAGAAAAAAAAATTGAGGAATACATTGGAGACAAATATATCTCCATTATAGAGTTCATCTATTTTAGAGGAAAAAATGATGAAATACATTGGAGATTGTCTAAATAGACACTTATATGGTTAGGGTTAAATAATTGAGAGATAGGGTTTTGCAGAGTCGGTTTAGGATTTTTAAAACTAAATAAATAAATACTTGAAATTTAAAATAAAATTTTAAAATAGTTCCAAAAAGAACTTTCGAATTTCAAAAAAAAAACTGAAAAACAATTATAAAAATTTAAAATGTATAATTCGAAAACTATAAAAAAACTATTTCTTATTTAAATAATTATTTATATTTCTATTTCTATAAAGTAAGGATAGATTTGCCTCTCTAATGAAAAGAGGGTTTACATTGGGAAATGAAATGCATGAGGAAATAGAGGCTTTACTTTGGGCAATGGAATGTAGGAACGTACGGCAGTTTAATGTTATTTTTGCAACGAATTGTTCTCAATTGGTGAAGATGATTTCAGAACCAGAAGAGTGGTCCGCTTTTGCAAGTTATTTGGAAGACATCAATATTCTGAAAAAAAAAGAATTTCCACAGCTCAAGAACGGACAGTCTAGCACGAGATGTCAAGAAAACAACCGTCGTTTGTCGTCTATATAGATGCGGAACTACCAATTTGGTTTACAAAGAATCTATATGAGTCTGTTTAAGTTGATGACAAGAAAAAAATATACAGTTTTCATCTCGGGTTTTATACTAGTCTTCTATATATTAATTGAGGAATATTTGAAAAGATGTAATTTCAAATTTGTAATAATTAAAAAACGTTACTGCTTAGGTGTCAATCAATTAAATACTCAATTAATTCTATGTGGCAGCATAATATTCAATTAGAAAACTGGTTGGTCCACATTCGATTTACATTTTTCGCTAGAAGACATTAACTACAAACTATAGTGTATTAACTAAGGCAAGGTATTTAATCGTATGATGGAACGTATGAATATTGTTCGTCTCTCTAATATTTAAAAAGAAAAAAAATGCAACCTACCAAGGATGATACAAAACGAAACATTAACAAAAACGAAACCTACAAAACTAAACACTATGGATATATGTTCACCGTTAATATGAGGTTTGCTTTTGTGATAAGACCATTGCTGGAAAAACTCAGTCAGTCAAACATTTAAACAAGTTTGATAGTATATATCTCCTAATTACTTGATGATTTTAAAGACAAATGGGTATTATCGTAGAAAAATTCTTGGGTTCACCCCTAGGTGAGAATTGGTTATTTCATATGTAGATTTTTTCAAAAAAGGAAATAGAATATTTAGAATTGATGTTTTAAATAAAAATAGTAACTTGAAAAAAAAGAATTTTTTAAAAATATTGTTAAAACTGTTTATACTAAACTTTAAACCCTAAACCCTAAATATTAAATCCTAAACCCTAAAGTAAAGAGATATTCCAATGGTTTAGAGTTTACCCAAAGATTTAGGATTTATCCAAGGGTTTAGAGTTTAGTGTTTAGAGTTTAGGGTTTAGCGTTTAGGGTTTATTATGAATAGTTTTAATAATGGATAAAAAAATAAATAAAAAATAGTAGTAGCTGTCAAAAAAAAATTAACATTATTAAAATTGTTCATAATAAATCCTAAACGCTAAACCCTAAACACTAAACCCTAAACCTTTGGATAAACTCTAAACCTTTGGGTAAACCCTAAACCTTTGGGTAAACTCTAAACCCTTAGAATATCTCTTTACTCAAGGTTTAGGGTTTATCCAAGGATTTAGGGTTTAGAGTTTAATATAAACGGTTTTAACAATATTAAAAAATTTTTTTTTCCAGCTATATTTTTATTTATTTTTATCTTATTGTTTAAAAATAAATTTTAAATATTTTGTTTATTTTTTTTAAAAAAATCTGCATATGAAATAAACAATTCTCATCGGTTTGGAGGTGAACCCAAAAATTTCTCATTATCATATTATGAATTTTGCTGATATTGGTTACAAATTTATACATTAAGCTTCTATACACAGTACTTTTGAGTCCTAATCAGTATCACAAACATATAATCAAGCATCTCTTAAAGCTGTAGAGTGGAGAATATATTGTTCTGTTACATTTTTTATAATGTTTTTTTTATTATGTAAATTTATTTGTAGCTAATGTGCACAATTGTCATAATGCACGAAAATATTTAAGCCTTAAACTTTAAGATACTGTTCAGCCAAATGTCATGATGCACGAAAGTTTTGAGTCTTCAACCTTTGACATTGCATACTTGGAACCATTAAAGGTAAATACAGTATTATAGTCTTCTTTTTTTTTTGAGCAACGGCAATATTATAGTTATGTTCTCGGAATGTGTGAAGTATATGGTATCTTGACTTGATTTTTTTTAGTGGTGAAGAAACTTAATATATCCTGCTGAACAAGTTTACATATGTCATTAATTAATTTATTAATTCGAATCTATAACCTGCCAATAATTTGTATTTCTTCTTTATCAAGCAAAATTTAATATGGAAACAAATTAATTAGGAACAATACACTAAATATTTCATGAATTTAATTTGTGTAAATTTTGTTGTCAATAATATCCGTTGTGGCTTTAATTATTTATTCAGAAACCATGAATACTATGACTATATATACAGTGTTGACGAGAATTAAAAAGCAAATACATATCAGATCTGATCATCTGTAAATTTTAGATCTCGACAAGTTAAAAAGACCAGTATAATAAACATGTAGCTATTGATTATCCAAGCCCTACATAACTGTATAGAGAAAATGGGATCGTCAATACTTTGGGATTTGATATAAATCAAAGATTTTTGTTCAGCTGTCAAGAACAAAGTTCAGAAAAAGAGATTGATGTTAACGATCAAGTGATAATCGACCATGACAGGTCCGTTCCACAGACCCGTCCCATTCAGACCCATGCATCCGGCTAAGTCCTTAATGGCGGCCAGCTTTTTCCTTATTTCTCTTGTAATTGGTTTTCTATTCCTATTGCGCTTAAGTTTATTCATATCTATGACGGTGTAACTTGTATATAAATATATGCATTTGGCCATGAGTAATAATAAGTATTTTCCAATCTCTTATTCCACAACACATTATCAGCACGACTCTAACCCTAGCTAAGAATTCGACCTAGAAACCCTAGAAACCCTAATCTCTTTTGGCGGCCATAGCTTTCTGTTCCGACGTGATCAACCAGACGAGGCGTCCAACTCCTGATCCGGCCGAGCAAGACCTGTCCGGCAGCAAAGCAATCCGTCCGCGAAGCTCTTCTCTTTTGGTGGTCTGGTTTCAGATCTTCTTCAATCCAAGGTAAATAAAATTCTGAAACCTTAAAGAAAACTCATAAATCGAATTTGGATTGATTGGTATAGGTTATGACAGATTAAAATTTTGCAAAACCCCTAAAACCCTAGATTAATAAGTCCAATCCTTTCCCATGAGTAAATCGGAGCTCTTAAACCAGAAGTTTGATTATGAGATTGTTTATCAATTAAAATCAAAGCCTCAATGGTTTTTGAATCTCGAAATCCCCTTGATCTGAATGATCAAATGGAAACCTCAAACCTAGAAATCGATCAATCCCCTAAAATCTAAATATGATCGATTTCATCGAAAACCCTAATTTTTTTACTTGGAATCGAGTTGTCTGGTTGATCTAATTGCTTGATTGAATTGTTTAAATTGTTCTTGAGGTTTTTTGAATGATTTAGAACCGATTAGGATTGATAATTGCACAAACCCTAATTTTTTTATGAAATCCGATTGATATATTATTGAATCTGATTAAATTGTGAACTCTGAGACTATTTGCTTGATTGATTCCTTTGATTGAAATCGAATTTGGATTGAAACTGATTAGGAAAATTGCTAGTTTTGATTGAAAACCCTAATCCATCCAGAATTGAAAGATTTCTTTTTTGCTAGAATTGCAAATTTTACTTTTTCTTCTTGCTAGAAAATTTCTTGTTTGCTATTAGGGTTGCTAGAAATTTGCCTAATTCGACTGATTGATCTGATTTAATTTTTTTTAAGTCTAATAATGCTTTATTGATCAATTAAAATCGAAAAAAAAATAATTCAAAACCCTAAATTTGGAAAATCTGATCCGATTTCTCTATGATGCATTGTTTTTTTTCAATCATCTGATTGATTGATCATATAGAAATCATGTGCTAAGGTTGCATCATTGCTTGATCATATTGACTAAATTGAATTGGTTGTTTGATCATAACTGAATTGATTGCATTGCTTGAGTGATCCGATTTTTTAAAAAAGAATGAAATCTTTTACTTTCAGATGTCGAAATTGACCAACCTAGACTATGTTGCTCTGAATGTCTCTGGTGACAACTATCTTCAGTGGGCACTTGATACAAGGATCATGCTGAGATCAAAGGACCTTGGTGACACGATCACTGTAGGCAACAATACAACTGATAAAGATAAATATAGAGCGATCTACGTGATCCGCCACCATCTACATGAGAGTCTAAAGAATCAGTATCTCACCATGGAAAATCCACTTGACCTTTGGACCGCCTTACAGCGGAGATATGATCACCAGAAAACGGTGCTATTACCAAAGGCTCAATTTGAGTGGAAGAACCTGAGATTCCAAGACTACAAGTCTGTGGATGAATACAACTCGGTTCTATTCAAAATTGTTTCAATGTTGAAACTTTGTGGTGAAGAAGTAACTGAGAATGAGTCACTCAACAAAACCCTCTCTACATTTCATTCTAGTAATGTGTTACTGCAACAGCAATATATAGAGCGAAGATTCAAAACTTATACTGATTTAATCTCCTGTCTATTATTGGCTGAGACTAATAATGAGTTACTAATGAAAAACAGTGAGATGAGACCTTCTGGGACAGCACCATTACCTGATTCATCTAGACAGGCCGTGGAGCCTAAGAAAGAGGTGAACCTCGTCCAACACAATAACCAACCCGGCCCTAGCCGTGGAAAGGGTTATGGACGCGGCCGTGGCACAAATAAGGCACACGGACGAGAAAGAGGCCGCGGGATCTCAAATGGTTCTGGCCGAGGCCGAGGCCGAGGTGTGTCCTTTAAACCTAAAATCAAATCAGATTTGTGTCACAGATGTGGTATGGGTAATCATTGGGCAAATAATTTATGGACTCCTAAGCACTTATGTGAACTTTACATGGAGAGTCTGAAGAAGAACCCGGAAGCCCATATGGTTCAAGATGCTGGATATGATGGTGATGATGAAGAAGACATGGACAACGTCCAAGGTGACCCAAGTGAACCTGAAAATCACGAAAAAGTTGATCACATGGAATATGAGACTTCAGACATCTTGAAATAAGGAAATAAAAGTTCCATGATTGTTTTCATTTTATTAAACTATTGTTGGTGTTTTTATTTTCTAACATTATAGTATGAATGAAATTTTTTTAATGCACCTAAAAATCAAAATAAAATACCAAATATGAAAAAAAAAATCATTAATTCCATGATTCTTGTTTTTGAAGAATAAAAATGAGTACAAATTTGCTGGTATAGTAACATACGGCCAAGGCATTGCCTAAAGGACATTATATACACCCAAAATTTGTGGCCCATTGAAAAAAAAAGAAAAAAAAGGTCTCCAAATAGAAACAATGGGCACAAAAAGGAAACAAAATGTTCCTACAGATTTAAGAAAAATCGCCTAAGGCCTTTTAAGTAAATGGTCAAGACTATATCTGCGTACTCTACTGATCTAGACTATGCCAAGGACCAGTATGATAAAAAGGCAAAAGGTCTAGGTAACCAGATTGGTTGACCCACAAAATTATATGGCATGACTGGATTAGCCACCCTAGTCTAAACTTGATGCAAAGATTGATATTGCAAAAGGCACAAAGAGTTATCCCATAAAATCTCACGTTGTGTAACATGTACACAAGGGAAACTCATTAGGCTATAATGTCCCAAGCATCTAAAGATTATAGCATGTTCATGAGGGGGAGTGAGGACAAACCCGTGGTCCATGACCATACTATAAACATGGACATGACAGCTTGGCCGCACAGGCCATTAGCTTGGCCGTACAGGCCATTACCTATAAGGTTCAGACTTTAAAGTCTATAAGCTTGGGGACATCACGAGTTTTAAATTTATATAAGGTTGATATGCATCAGGCCATATAAGTGAGCATAGATATTCCCATCTCAGATTGAATACGGGTCATAAACCAGACATACACCATCTTAAGAGATTTTGAATAAACCACCACAGACATATGTGCCGTCTAAGATGGAACCTCAGAAGAGGGTTGGAAATATATGTTGGATATGAACATGTCTTTCTCCCATGAATTTTAAGAGACCTTGAGCCAAATAGGGGTGATCAAATTATGGCCAGGTACACGGATTGCATGACTAAATGAATCCGACTATCCAACATCAGGGGGAGAAAGTAATAAGCTGGTAAAAGATTAATGAAAGATTAATAAGAGAAATGGAATGGTATTAACCATCTTTGTCTTGGCAAGATCCTCGGACTATAGAATATGATTTAAGACATCCAAAGAAAGATTATACAAAGCTAGCTAACTGAATGCCAGACAGATTAGACCCGAAAAGAAAAACCAGCTTGCACCACGAAATTAATGTCCTAGAAGAGACATAATCAAGTTGCTACAGAGTCTATTAAAGAAAGACCAATATGTTCCATAAGATAAGGAACCTCGGAAAGAAAGAGAAAGGTGCATAGAATGACAGATCTGAGGTCATAAGGGAAACCAGACCAGCCATTAAGATAAGGCTGCGCAGCTAACATCTAAGGTACCAAACCATGTAGCTTGGGACGCCAAGCTGCAAGGTAATAAAGGTCCTTGATAAGAATGAGATCTCAAATCAATTGGATCATGTCTGGAACACAATGGAACTACATAAAGGTGTCGACACACAAATGATAAAGATGCATAAGAAAATAGCACCTGAGTTTTAAAGATATAAGTGAGGATTAGAACCCACGTGAATACAAGAATGCTTCATAGATTAAAAGAAAACGTGGGGTTTAAAGAAGGATTTAAAGAATCTATAGAAGAGATGGGCGTATTGGCCATATAGAAACGCCATCTGATAAGCCAGTGAAGGATGGGTCCTGTGTGGGAAAAGAAATCGTGAGATGTAGTACATGATCACGTGGTCTAAGATGTTCATGTTCCTACTTACAGCATTCAAAGAATGGCCTGTTACACAAGGATACTCACAGAGACCAAGGAACAGATTATAAGGAGATATACTCCTATGTGGTGGATGCTACTACATAAACTTGAAATTGATGAGATCTGGACATAAGAAAGAAATAATGATGTAGTAAGCAGCATATAGATCACTGGATATACAGATAATAAAGGTACCAGAAAGATGAGAAAAGAAATTCTCAAAGAACAGCGTTGTTCCTAAGCTGTTTATGGACTGAAGCAAAAGCAGCTGCATATGAAATGATAGACTAAATAATACTTAGTAAAGAAGTTCTATAAAGAACAATCCAAATCAGTCCATATATCATTATGATATAAATTCCTTGTGATTATACTAAACCAACTTAAAGAAAAGTTGATTGGTTTCAATGATACAAGTTATCGATTGATTCTTGGACAGGCTATGTTTTACATATGATGGGACTACAATGATTTGTAGTAGAGATCATAGCCGTGTGTGTGTATATTGAGATCAGCACGTCACAAATACATATTGTAATGAGAGATGGTCATAAGAAAAGGCAAAGGGAACCATTAAGGTTCACGCCAAAGTCCATACCAATCAAAGACCATGTCCGGTCATGTTCCGGCCCAATCGTCCATGTGAGACGACCAACATGTTAACCCAAAACGTGGTATGGCCTTGAGGTACCAACTATCAGCATGCATATCAATATGTATAGTTTAACATATAGCTGATGGTAAAGAAGGTCCTTAGGAACCAACAGCAATGTATAAAGACATTGTAGTAACATCATCGCAGTACACTGATCATGTCATTGCAGCAACATTGGGCTACAATATAATAGCCATTCATGGGAAAATTATGGACACATACAAAACAAGATCAATGATCTGACATATATGTTTTAGTATGTGGTGTAGTTCACGGCAAAGAAGGTTCATGAGGAGTTTTGGTAAAAGGCCATACATGAAGCCAGCTGTGAGAGTATCTGGTTGAGATCCATGACACATCATGTCCAAGTTGTCCGAGTTGTTTGTAGGATGACCAAAGGAACATAACCACCAACCGTGTTATATGGAGATAATGCGGCCTGCATTGCACAGCTCAAGGACAGCTACATCAAAGGAGACAAGACGAAGCACATTCTGCCCAAGTTCTTCTTTACCCATAAGCTTCAGAAGGCCGGCGAGGTTTAAGTGCTACAAGTGCGTTCAAGTGAGAATTCAGTTGATCTCTTCACCAAATCATTGCCACCCTCGACGTTCCAGAAGCTCATACACCAGATAGGGATGCGTCGACTGAAAGATATTCAGTGATGCATTCATCAGGGGGAGTTCATGTGTTGTACTATTTTTCCTTATCCATGGTTTTGTCCCACTGGGTTTTCTTGGAAAGGTTTTAACGAGGCAACATCAAAAGCATGTAACAAACCCTGAACGGATGTATCGATCAAGGGGGAGTGTTAAAGATCAAGTGATGATCGACCATGACAGACCCGTTCCATAGGCCTGTCCCATTCAGACCCATCCGGCCAAGTCCTTAATGGCGGCCAGCCTTTTCCTTATTCCTCTTGTAATTGGTTTCATATTCCTATTGGGTTTAGGTTTATTCGTATCTATGACGGTGTAACTTGTATATAAATATAGGCCTTTGGCCAAGAGTAATAATAAGTCTTTTTCAATCTCTTATTCCACGACAATGGAAGAATATCTCTTCTAAACCAATGAAATGAGAGAGCAAGAGACAAATCATAGTTGGAAAATTAAAATACAAAGTCACAGATTTTTTTTCAGAATTTATCTGTTTTAAGAGTTTTTATTTTGTTTGGCCCATAAAAAAATTTGATAATAGGATCTGATCAATTTTGTTGGTATGTCCCATAAAGAACCACACTTACAATTGATGTCTAACTTTAAAGGCTAACCCAGTATGTAGTTGTTTTTTTATAATATTTTCATTTTAATTTTATGTAAAATTGTGAAATTATGAATGTAAAATTTTCAAGCCTAAATTGATCAGGCCATGATAAATTCAAAATATATTTTCGTCTACAATTACAATTATCAAATGGTCTCCACCCAACGTATAGATAATTATATAAAAACACACGATTATATAGATATCAAAAAAAATCCAACACATATAAATATTTAATATGTCAATACTATATGTTTTGAAATTTTAATTATATAACCTTGCGCAGGTCTTATCCTATAGTTTAAAAGTATTATGTAAACTCTTAGTAATATAAATAGGAAGTGACCGGGGTTGGTCGATGACTGAACCAAAGTGAGTATGTGGTTGTAAAATAGGCTATAAAGTGGAAAATGATTTGTTGGAAAAATGACAGCCCACGACCATCTTACTTTATATGGACCATATAAAATTTAGAGAAGTCCATTAATCACGTATGATGTCTAAATCACACTGTCAAATAAAATAAAATAAAACTAGATCTTCGTGCGGGTGATTATTTTATTTTTGCATACATAATTATTTGTTTTAAATAATTAATTGTAATATTTACCTTATTATTAATTGTTTAATATAACATTTTAAAACACAACAATTTTATAGTTCCCATGCAATAATTTTATTTATTTATTTTAAATTTTCAGTGATAGCATATTTTAAATCATGTGATACAAAATTCTAAATTAAAAATCTTATTGTTTAAGGATCAAGAATTTATGCAAAAGTATTATATTAAATTATTATCGCAAATCGATACAAAATTGTACATGAATCTAGTTATAATTAAAAAATTAATTAGATATTTAAAAAGTTTGTTTTAGTTAAAATGAAATATATATTTAATTTTAAAATAAATATGACATTAAGTAAATATTTAAAAGTTTTTGTAAGTGAAAAATGAAATATACATTTATTTTAAATAAATACGAAATTACTTAAATATTTAAAGGCATTTTATGAAAAAATGAAGTATATATTTATATTATAAATAAAAAGATACGAAAAGATTTTATCAGATATAATTTCAGAGTAAATATAGAAACATCGAATTGATTTGTTTGTTTTAGAGTAATTCAAATAATTTAAATATTTACACAAAAATGAAATGAAACAACTTTCTAAGAGGTGTTCCAAATATAAAAATCACATATGAATTAAGTCATGACTTCTGTTTTAATAAGATAGATACACATTACTCAGGGAAGTTGAGAAATCGTTGAGGATAAAATAAACTAAAATAAAATGAACAACGAGAGGGGATAGTGTTTTGAGTGGCCAGAGAAATACGCATATTATTCAACCTTGCCGTCTTCTTCATCTTCTTAGTAAACTGCCAAATGGAATCTGAAGGAGTGTCGTTACCATTGTTGTTTCACAAGCATCCTATGATGCCTTGGAGTGATCTGCGCAGAGGTGATTGTTGTGGACTATATGTATCTCAGAGCGATGGCTATTATTGTAAAATCTGTAATTTTTTTGTGCACAAGAAATGTCGCGACGAGATATGTGAATATATCGACCATCCATATCACCCTGATCACACTCTCCATCTTCGACATATTGAAGGTATTAATACGCTATGTGATTTATGTGATAGGAGAATCTTGTTTCTATCCTATCGCTGTGATATGTGTAACTTCGACTTGAATCTACGCTGCGTCAAGTACACACCACCAGAAGTTATTGACAATGTCAAGAAGCACCACCACAAGCTCACACTTCTCAAGAAACGGACTGAGTTCGACTGTTGTGCTAAATGCGGGAAGGCTGGTCGTGGATATCCATACAAATGTGATGATTGTGATGTAGCCTTCCATGTGGATTGTGTATGGCATCCAGAAGCAGCAGAGCTAAAACACCCAACAGAGGTAAACCATTCTTACCACTCGCTGCATCCTCTTAAGCTCCTCACGGGTGAACCACCAGAGTATTCTGATGGAAAATGTCGTCTCTGCGGTAGAGAGGTTGATAAAGAACTGTTTTATCATTGTTCTTCTTGCAACTTCACCTTAGATATGCCTTGTGTTTTGAACCCGCCACAAAAATCCATTGTGGATTTGAAAGCTCATGATCACCAACTCACCCTTCTTCCAAGACTTGATTCTTTTACATGTAATGCTTGCGGCCTCGAGGGAGATCGAAGCCCTTACGCGTGCTTTCACTGTGGTTTCATGATCCATCAAGACTGTCTTGGCCTTCCTCGTGTCATTAACATCAATCGTCATGATCACCGTGTTTCTCGTACTTCTGTTCTCGGTGTTGTGAATTCTACGTGCGGAGTTTGTCGCAAGAAGGTGGACTGGACTTATGGCGGGTTTTCTTGTCAGAGGTGTACTGGATATGTTGTTCATTCAAAATGTGCTACAAGATATGATGTGTGGAACGGGAAAGAACTCGAAGGAGTACCCGAAGAAGAAGAGGATACAAAACCATATGTGGTGATAGATGACAACACAATACAACATTTCAGCCACGAAGAGCATTACCTAAGACTCCATCGTAATGGTATTCTGTATGAGGAGAACACACGATGCAGCGCATGCACCCATCCCATTGGTCTCAAGTCATGTTATGGTTGTACGGATTGTGATTTTTTTCTCCATAAGAAGTGTGCTGAATGTCCTACAAGGAAATGGCATGTGTTACACAATGAACGACTCACTTTATTTACAAACAAAGAGCTACATGTCTTCACTTGTCATGCTTGCTTTCGATGGTCCAATGGATTCATGTACAAGCATAAGTCTATGAAGTTAGATGTCTTGTGCGGTTCAGTTTTTGAGCCATTTGTCCATCCAAGTCATCCCCACCATCCCTTGTATTTCCTTCCAACAGAGAAACGTGGAATATGTAATGGTTGCAATTTTGCGGAGAGACATGTTCTCAGGTGCATTGAAGGTGACTGTGGATTTGTAGTGTGCTTCAAATGCGCCACTCTACCACAAGTGGTAAAGCACAGAGTAGATGATCATCCTCTCTCACTATGCTACCGTGAAGAACTAGCAATTGGTAAATACTGGTGTGATATCTGTGAGAGAGAAACCAACCCAAAGAATTGGTTCTACACATGTAAAAATCAGCTGGCTAGTTTGCACACGAGGTGTGTGCTTGGATACTATGCAGAGTTCATGCCAAAAAGCGTAGTAAAGTTGTATGACAAACCGTATGAGGTGGTGCTCAATAAAAGTGTAACTCGCCCATTTTGCAGCCAGTGTAAGTGTCGTTGTATGTACCCTATCAACCTCAAGTTGCTTGGAACCTCAGAGACATACTTGTGCTCTATTGATTGCGCATATTTGTTATTGTTAAAACTGTAGTGTAATAAAGTATGCCATGGAGGCAAGATGTTTATTCGTTTAAGTTTTTTTTTTTTTCCTTGGACTAGTTTACTTTCATTATAAGATGTTCTCCCTAATGTATTTATCTTATCCGTAAGGTCTGCTATTATTACCAACGAGCTGTCTTCTTAAAAGAATATAGTATAACGAGAGTTGTTCGCACATATCTCCGTTTCTTTGGTGTTGTCGCCGCCTATTAAAACACGAAGAAAAATTTATCTGTCTTGGGTAGAAAATCTGCATGCACTACTGAATCAGCAAGAATCCGCAAGGCTTATCCTCAGATCCTCTGGTTGCAATACATGTGAATATGTTGGTTGTGGAATCTGTTGACATGGATCTATAATATACTGTATGAGTATCCACCACCACAGGTCATCCACATCCCAATAACCATCAGTCTTACTATCTGTTCTAAACTTTCAAGCCCAAAAACAAGAAAACTGCAATAGTTGTTTTGAATCTCTAAATTTACAATCGCTTGGAAGAAATGATAACTCATAAAGAAAAAGACACGGTTAAGGACCTAAGGTTTGTTTTAACAAAAGGGCAGCTGTTCTTTTAGAAAAATGATACGCGTATATGTTTTTAACTAAAACAATACATTCTTGAGAATTAAAAGGACAATCATAATGAAGCAAAGTATAAGCAGAATCGTCGCACATTTCACCATTGCTCCTTCCCTTTGTGATCTCTCCGCCTTTTTCAACAATACACAAAAAAACATGTCTCTGTGAGTTCTCCAACATCTCACAATAAAAAAGAACTTATATAGTTTTTGGTAAAGAATCAAACCTTTTGTAGTTGCTTATAGCCATCCTCCACCGATGTAGACACATTTTGGATATTGTAGTCAATTCGATCAACTATTGTCCCCTGATTGATACGAGAACACAATTGTTGAGAGAAAGAGAGAGAGAGCAACAAAAAAAGATTTTAATCCACTTTATGTATATTTCTATATATTGCTTAATGAGAGACTGGAACCTGATCAATCACAAGAGCTGACAAGTCTTTCATTATCTGTGCAAGGTCATTCACTGACCCCAATACCTACAAGGAAAGTCACAAGTTCATCCCCAATGGAATGTAGAATCAAGCAACTTCTTTAAAAACGGTAGAGTAATAGCCTACCTGCTGTATTTCTCTTTCCCTTTCCGCTGAGACATGTTGTCCTTCCTTCAACTTGACTGTCTGGTGTTCATCAAAACCCTATAAATTTGTTAAACCAGTGTCAAAGGAAGGCAATAATATTTGATTGGGATAACTGAACCGCTCTAGCTTGATAAATTATAAGAAGTGTTTCTTAATGTCATTGATGTATAAGCATTTACCATCCCACCAAGTTCTTCGTCTTCATCCAGTCTTGACATCTTTCCATTCATGTTAAACTCCAAATCTACTCCATCCTGACCCTATGATTTGAGAAGCCAAAAATAAATAAGAGAATCAACTTAGGGTACAACATGCATATCCCAAGAAAAAAAATAGAAAAATACCTCTTTCTGCTGCTGGAGACGTTTCAAATAAGTAGACTGTTTTCTGCGGAGCTCCATGGAGAGGTTCTGAAGATCTGTTGCAAGAGAACGCTGTCAAAAAACAGTGTGTCAAAGAGTAGGTCAAGTCCACAGGATATCCTCACTAGCACATGTAGACAGAATCCATGTAGATTGGTAATGAAAATATTTTCTCATATGAGAATGGTTTAGCCGAAGTTCTTCTACAATCTACATGGATTATCTAAATGCACAAAAGAAAAAAAGATAATGGACACACACTCTTTATCCATAACAAGCTCAATACTGAAGAAGTCCAATAGTACAAAAAAAAAAAACTAATTTTACTTCATACATTGCTAACTGATGCTAACGTCAACTAGATTGGTAATGAAAATATTCTCTCATGTGATTCATTAAAAACGGTAATGGGCACACACTCTTTATCCTTAACAGGCTCTCAATATCAAAGAAGTCCAGCAATTACCTGCACATTTTTCCTGAGATTAGATTCTTCTGAAGGCCCTCCTCCTCTAGTAGATAAATTGTGCAATCTCTTCTCTGACTTCCTCAACAGATCCATTGATTTCATGAGTGAGCATCTCCACTACACGCTGATCCCTCTGTTATCTCCAAAAGTAGGCATAAGAGCCTTTGAATGAGCCTTAGCTAGCTCACCCATCTTTTCTCTCACCTTCTGTATATTAAATGTGATCTCCTCAGAATCATCCACCCAAGCTGGTGGCAGACCAATTGTGAAGGCACCATCGCTACTGCAAAAAAAAAAAAGATAATGGACACACACTCTTTATCCATAACAAGCTCAATACTGAAGAAGTCCAATAGTACAAAAAAAAACTAATTTTACTTCATACATTGCTAACTGATGCTAACGTCAACTAGATTGGTAATGAAAATATTCTCTCATGTGATTCATTAAAACGGTAATGGGCACACTCTTTATCCATAACAAGCTCAATACTGAAGAAGTCCAATAGTACAAAAAAAAACTAATTTTACTTCATACATTGCTAACTGATGCTAACGTCAACTAGATTGGTAATGAAAATATTTTCTCATATGAGAATGGTTTAGCGAAGTTCTTCTACAATCTACATGGATTATCTAAATGCACAAAAGAAAAAAAGATAATGGACACACACTCTTTATCCATAACAAGCTCAATACTGAAGAAGTCCAATAGTACAAAAAAAAAAAACTAATTTTACTTCATACATTGCTAACTGATGCTAACGTCAACTAGATTGGTAATGAAAATATTCTCTCATGTGATTCATTAAAAACGGTAATGGGCACACACTCTTTATCCTTAACAGGCTCTCAATATCAAAGAAGTCCAGCAATTACCTGCACATTTTTCCTGAGATTAGATTCTTCTGAAGGCCCTCCTCCTCTAGTAGATAAATTGTGCAATCTCTTCTCTGACTTCCTCAACAGATCCGTGATTTCATGAGTGAGCATCTCCACTACACGCTGATCCCCTCTGTTATCTCCAAAAGTAGGCATAAGAGCCTTTGAATGAGCCTTAGCTAGCTCACCCATCTTTTCTCTCACCTTCTGTATATTAAATGTGATCTCCTCAGAATCATCCACCCAAGCTGGTGGCAGACCAATTGTGAAGGCACCATCGCTACTGCAAAAAAAAAAAAAAATAACAATAAATTTTGCATTTTTATTCAAACCCATCAAGAGAGAATTCAACACGATCATCAAGTTTGTAGTTTTATTCAAACCCATCAAGAAACAATTCAATTCAATCATCAAGTTTGTATTTTTTTTATTTCAATCCCATCAAGAAACATCCCAATTCAATTCGATGATGAAGATCAACAACCCAGAAACTACCTTGAAGGACCAGGATCAGTGGTACTCAAAGGAGCATAAGAGGAGTGATTGGACCGAGTAAAAGAGCCGCTAACCATTTCGATCACCGGACCACCGAACGAATCAGACAGAGGAGCACGCGCGCTCTTACACGCATCTCTGTGTTTCCTGTACACCGTCGTTCGGTTCCTCGTCGCCATCTAAGCCAAATTCAACGAGATCGGATTTCGGAGCTTCGGACTCGTGTCGTCGGAGAAAAGTAATGAATCTGAATCGCAAAGCGTTCTCTGGTTTAGCGCGTGGTTGTTAGACTTAACGGAGACGGAGAGTAATATGGGCCTAACGTTGTAGGCTTATAAGGCCCATTTATGTGTTGAGCCTTTTCACACTCGCTCTATTACTTAAAACGTTATTATTAATCTGAATACGGTGTCGTTTCGTTCTAGGGTTTAATTTTTGGGGGGCAAAAAAAGGAGTATCAGAGAGTGTTTTAACTTCATCGTCGTCTTCGTGAAAGGTGAGTTGAGGTTTATGCAGCAATTTGTTCATTTTCGATAAATCAACTCATAAAGCCAAAACCTTTAGCGATGAGTAGCTTCAACGGAGACGATTTCAAAGGCCTCCGCATAACCCAACTGGACGATGACGACGAAGAAGCTCCAGTGGAACCAAGAAACGTCGAAGAATTCGATGACGACGACGAAGAAGACGAAGAGGAGCCTGTGATATTGGGTTTCGTCGAGAGTCCCAGGTTCCCATGGTCTAATCTCCGTCAACTTTTCCCTAACTTAGCAGGCGGTGTTCCGGTACTCCTCTTTCATTACTCTCAAATCTCAATCAAAGCTTCTCTTTTTTTATGTTTCTTGTGTGTTGCAATCTTGTTGTACAGGCATGGTTGGATCCAGTTAACTTACCAACAGGGAAGTCTATTCTGTGCGACTTATGTGAAGAGCCTCTCCAGTTTGTACTTCAGGTTTATGCTCCGTTAACGGACAAGGTATCAGCTTTTCACCGGACGTTGTTTCTCTTCATGTGTCCATCTATGTCTTGTCTCCTCCGTGATCAACATGAGCAATGGAAACGTGCTCCCGAGAAACCTATGCGGAGGTAGGAAGAAAGGAGCACCCTTTATTACATATATATCTCATTTTTGTGTTTGTTTGTTTTGTTTTTATTTTGTTTGTTTGTTTTTTTGAAGTGTGAAGGTCTTTCGTTGCCAATTGCCTCGTGTTAATCCGTTTTACTCGAGTGAGGCTCCGAAACACGATGGAACTGACAAACCTTTGGGACATGGAGGTGAATTTATGATCTGATTGGTGATGGTTTTGACTCAGTTCTGAGAATTTGATTAGGTTTCGTTTTTATTTAGCTCCTCTTTGCACTTGGTGTGGAGCATGGAAAGGAGATAAAGTATGTGGCGGCTGTAAAACTGCTCGATATTGTTCACCTAAACACCAGGTTTGTGTGTGTGTGTGTGTGTGTGTGCACGGTTTGTTATTATTGTTTATGCTAGCTTCCACTTTTATTAACAATCTTGTTGTTTCGGATCTCCAGTCCCTGCATTGGCACAGGGCTCATAAAACTGAATGTCAACAGCTTCGTGCAGTTCTTGAAACATCTGTCTCAGGCCTTGTCGATAACAAGGTTTCCCTGACTCAAGGTTTGCAAAAAAAAAAATACACAAACCTTTCTTTCTTACTTAGCCTTGGAAATAACTGGTGACATCAAAATTTTATTCGGGTGATGTGCAGCTGCGAGTAAGAGTCTATGGAAAGAGTTTGTATTGATTAATGTGGATGAAAGTGAGTATGACACAGAGATGTCAGAAACTGATGAAGTTGCTCAACCTATGGTGGTTTCAAAGAGAGAAGTGGACGAGCAAATGAAATCGGTGATGAAGGATTTTGAGGTTAAAAAGTTACTTTTTTGGTGCCATCTGTTTCTGCAAACTATATAAATTTTGCTGAAAATAATTCTAAGCTACCTGCTTTTGTACAGGGAGATGCTGATAAAAATAGTTGGGTTAATTTCCAGCAACGTGTAGACAAAGCACCTGAACAAGTTCTAAGGTGTGCTTCAGAGACTGACTGTGATGTTTTGTCCTGTGATTCTCTCGTAAGATCAATGCATGAAGTGCATTTTTTCATTTTTTTTGATACAGATATTGCAGGAGCTCTGAAGCAAAACCCCTTTGGCCAATGGCAAGTGGTCGAGTCTCTAAATCTGAGATTCCCAAATGCAAATCTTGTGGTGCTCCTCGTTGTTTTGAGTTTCAGGTAACTTGTATCAGTCTTGTCTTAAACACTTCTTTTGCTCATCTTCGTAAACCAGTGATCTTGATCATTTCTCTGTTCTTACATGTTGGAAGCTTGTTGTCTGTGTTGTTGATCATTTTAATGGCGGGTTTTTCAGGTAATGCCGCAGCTACTGTTCTTCTTTGGTGGGAGCAACGAAAGGGAATCACTGGATTGGGCAACAATTGTGGTGTACACTTGTGAGAACTCGTGCGAGTCGAGTTTAAGTTACAATGAAGAGTTTGTTTGGGTTCAAGTCTACAGTCAAACTACTTAGGCATCTTCTCCTGTGTTTCTTTCTTTTGCCGCCAAAGTTTTGTTCTTAACCGGATCAGACCGGAGTTTAACCTTTGTAGAATTTTCATGGGTTATATACACTTGTTCGTTTCGTTTGGTTATAAAAAGAGTTGATATGACAATCTCTGTTACAAAATTTGATATTAGGTGATTTAACAACATAAAAAGATTCAATATTATTATCATGAGATTAGCGAACACAAAATAATACCTTACAACATCTTTAATAGTTGCTTCTATTTTTTTAACGCTAATGATAAAAAGAGTGTTTTGCTTTACTGGTTACCTGTATTTTCTTTTTATAAAAAGAGAATATTCCATAACTTTCAAAATATTAAAATTTTATCCATTCATTTTATTATATAACAATATACTATCACAATTATAGTATTTCTACAACTAATTTTGAAATTAAATTTCAGTACAATACAAAATTATAAATAAACGATGTACTAAACATAGAATTTAAATGCATAAAATTAAATTATATAATTTATTTTAGTAAAAAATATAAACATATAAAAGTAAGGGGTCATTTTGTTAAGATAAATTCTAAAAATATAATATACATATAATGTTATTTTATATATGGTGTATTACTGTTTATATCTCTATATTTGGTGCAAGATCAAATTTGATACGATTGAACTCCACAATAATAACTGTCCCACAGCAAGGTAACAATAGAATTCAGAAAACATCACTACATATTTTAATCATGGCATGTCTGAATGTTATTAATAAAAGATCTAACTCACCTCCGAAAGATAACTTCTAAGGGCAACCTCATTGGAGGTTCTATGAGAAGTATTTAAACATAAAAAATAGGGCAATTGGCCAAAATAGCATATTTTAAAGTTTTTGTCTCAAAAATGACACCAGAAAGAAAAAGTCAAAGAAATGACATTCATTAAAGGGTAAAATATCTCTAATATCCTTGTTTTAAAATTAATTAAACAAACAGAAAAAAAAACTATCCACCGTTCTTATTAAGCCTCTTCTCCACCATTCTTCTCTTCGTCACACCTCTAGAATCCATCACGGAGCTACAGGCTTCTTGCCTTCCTCGCTGAATCTCCGGTATCATTTCACTTCGAAGAAACTACACTCGATCGGAAGAAGCATCGCCTCCGGAAATAGCTTAGGTTATCTCAGCTCGGAGCGTAGAAGGTCCGTCGCGATTCGAGCTAGCTCCTCCGATACTGCTGTCGTCGAAACAACCTCTGAATCGGATGATGTCATCTTCGAGGAAACTTTCCCTGTTCAGCGAATCGATAAGGTTTTTCTCGATTGCCTTAACACACACATTTACCAATTAATTTGGTGCTTATTGGAAAATTTTGGCTTAAATTTGATAAAACCTGAGAAGATTTACTTAACAGTGTGATTCAATTCAATTCCTGTGAGACACTATCACTTGGATTTGACTTTCTTACTTTGCTGTGTTTTATGGTCTTAATTAGGATGACTATGCTGCTGATGATGACCAATATGAAGAGAAGTTGAAGAAGGAGACTTTGTCATTCTTTTGTGTTGCTACATAAGACTTATTCAATCTATTAATGATTTCTTTTGCTATATGCACTTCAAGAGTTTGCTGGATTTATTTATTTGGTAACTTGTTTAGTTATGGAGATGGAATTTTACAAATGGTTTACAGAGGTCAGTAGCCTCAACGTAACAAATCAAAGTTTTATTCTCCTCTGATTTGATAGGCTCTATGTAGCCTTTTTATATAGGTTTGTCCCTTCAACAAATCAACTACTCTGTGTTTCATGTTTCCAGGGAACTGAAGGGGATATAAGGCTTCAGCAGTTAACATATGGTGTGTTTGCTCTTGGTAATCGCCAATATGAACATTTTAATAAGGTACTTTTGTAAAAAAGTGTCTTCTTCTTGCTTATGGATTTTCTTCCAGCCTTAACCAATGGTAATTTGATTTTCTTGGAACAGATCGGGATAGTTCTTGATGAAGAGCTCTCTAAGAAAGGTACATGAGTATGTTTACGTAGTTTGCAATTCTTGTCTAAAGCTAGGTATTGGAAAGACTCCGTGGGACATATTACTGTGATGTTTACCTATGATGATAATGAGAATCGATGTTTTTTCGTTTCCTGTTTGTTAACTTGGATACCCATTTCTTAGTCTCTTTGGTGCAAGAGGGAAATCATTCGTCACTTTCAATGCAGGTGCTAGGCGTCTTCTTGAGGTTGGTCTAGGAGATGACCATCAGAGCATTGAAGATGATTTTAATGCCTGGTTTGTTTCGGATTCTCTGTCTTTCGTTTGCTACTTTTAAAGATTTTCTCTAGTCCTTCTACTACATTAGTATAGAAAAGGAAGCTTCAGGGTTGGCTTGATTAGTTGTGTTTTCAGTGGGAGATTATTTGACCTCTACACTGTTTTATTCATTCTTTCTGGTAGGAAAGAATCGCTATGGCCTGAGCTAGACAAGCTCCTCAGAGACGAGGATGATACAAGTGTGGCAACTCCATATACAGCTGCTATTCCTGAATACCAGCTGGTAATTCATGATCCTAGTGTTGCATCTGAGAAATCAGTGGACTCGAGCGTTGCCAACGGAAATGCTGCTATTGACATTCATCATCCCCGCAGGTATATGAAGATCCGTGTAACTGGATCAGTGTTCTACACTTTTGGTTGCATATTACATTTGCTCCTTACTCGGAACAGAGTTAATGTTGCTGTACAGAGGGAGCTTCACACCCCAGAATCTGATCGGTCTTGTATTAAATGTGTTAAATGTGGTATCATTATAAAACACACATGTTATCTATGATAGCTTGTGGAAATTTCAAGATGGTTTTCTAGAAAAATAAATGTGGTATCATTATAAAACACACGTGTTGTCTATGATAGCTTGTGGAAATTTCAGGATAGGTTTCCAGAAAAATAAAATGAGTGTATTTTCTTGCATAAATATGTTTTCGAAGAAAATCAAAACATGTAAGGAATGTAAGGCATCCTTGTTAAGGATGGTTATCCCGTATAGAAATTTAATCTTCAAAAAAGCATAATCAAAATCTATAAAAAATTCATTGGTTATAGAGATCACCAAATAGAGGCCATTGTCTACAAAACAGAAAACACATATAAAACAGAGAACATGGAAATATGATAACTTGGAGCATTTTTAGTAATTATCAAGAAAGTGTTAAATTTGGTATCATTATAAAACACACATGTTATCTATGATATCTTGTGGAAATTCGAGGATGAGTTTAGGAAAAATAAAATGAGTGTATTTTCTTGCATAAGTATGTTTTCAAGAGAATCAGCGTGTAAGGAAAGTTAAACAATCCTTGTTCGGGATGGTTATCCCGTATAGAAATTTAATCTTCCAAAAAGCATAATCAAAATCTATAAAAATTCATTGGTATAGAGATCACCAAATAGAGGTCATTGTCTACAAAATAGAGAACACATATAAAGCGAGAACATGGAAATAGGATAGCTTGAAGCATTTTTAGTAATTATCAAGAAAGTGTTAAATGTGGTATCATTATAAAACACACATGTTATCTATGATAGCTTGTGAAAATTCGAGAATGGGTTTCGAGAAAAATAAAATGAGTGTATTTTCTTGCATAAATATGTTTTCAAGAAAATCAAAACATGTAAGGAATGTAAGGCAGTCCTTGTTAAGGATGGTTATCCCGAATAGAAATTTAATCTTCAAAAAAGCATAATCAAAATCTATAAAAAATTCATTGGTTATAGAGATCACCAAATAGAGGCCATTGTCTACAAAATAGAGAACACATATAAAGCGAGAGAACATGGAAATAGGATAGCTTGAAGCATTTTTAGTAATTATCAAGAAAGTGTTAAATTTGGTATCATTATAAAACACACATGTTATCTATGATATCTTGTGGAAATTCGGGATGAGTTTAGGAAAAATAAAATGAGTGTATTTTCTTGCATAAGTATGTTTTGAAGAGAATCAAAAGCGTGTAAGGAAAGTTAAACAATCCTTGTTCGGGATGGTTATCTGTATAGAAATTTAATCTTCAAAAAAGCATAATCAAAATCTATAAGAAAATTCATTGGTATAGAGATCACCAAATAGAGGCCATTGTCTACAAAATAGAGAACACATATAAAACGAGAACATGGAAATAGGATAGCTTGAAGCATTTTTAGTAATTATCAAGAAAGTGTTAAATGTGGTATCATTATAAAACACACATGTTATCTATGATAGCTTGTGAAAATTTCGAATGGGTTTCGGAAAAATAAAATGAGTGTATTTTCTTGCATAAATATGTTTTCAAGAAAATCAAAACATGTAAGGAATGTAAGGCAGTCCTTGTTAAGGATGGTTATCCTGAATAGAAATTTAATCTTCCAAAAAAAAGCATAATCAAGATCTATAAGAAAATTCATTGGCTACAGAGATCACCAAATAGAGGCCATTGTCTACAAAATAGAGAACACATATAAAACAGAGAACATGGAAATATGATAACTTGGAGCATTTTCAGTAATTCTGTCAAGAAAGTGTTAAATTTGGTATCATTATAAAACACACATGTTATCTATGATATCTTGTGGAAATTTCAGGATGAGTTTCCAGAAAAATAAAATGAGTGTATTTTCTTGCATAAGTATGTTTTCGAAGAGAATCAAAAGCGTGTAAGGAAAGTTAAACAATCCTTGTTCAGGATGGTTATCCTGTATAGAAATTTAATCTTCCAAAAAAAAGCATAATCAAAATCTATAAGAAAATTCATTGGCTATAGAGATCACCAAATAGAGGTCACTGTCTACAAAATAGAGAACACATATAAAACAGAGAACATGGAAATAGGATAGCTTGAAGCATTTTCAGTAATTCTATCAAGAAAGTGTTAAATGTGGTATCATTATAAAACACACATGTTATCTATGATAGCTTGTGAAAATTTCAGAATGGGTTTCCAGAAAAATAAAATGAGTGTATTTTCTTGCATAAGTATGTTTTCGAAGAAAATCAAAAACATGTAAGAAATGTTAGACAGTCCTTGTTCAGGATAGTTATCTTGAAGTGACATTTTATCTTCAAAAAAAAAACATAATCAAAATCTATAAAAAAATTCATTGGTTATAGAGATCACCAAATAGATGTCATTGTCTATAAAATAGAGAACACATATAAAACATAGATCATGGAAATAGGATAGCTTGAAGCATTTTTAGTAATTCTATCAAGAAAGTGTTAAATGTGGTATCATTATAAAACACACATGTTATCTATGATAGCCTGTGGAAATTTCAGAATGGGTTTCCAGAAAAATAAAATGAGTGTATTTTCTTGCATAAGTATGTTTTCGAAGAAAATCAAAAACATGTAAGAAATATTAGACAGTCCTTGTTCAGGATGGTTATACTGAATTGAAATTTTATCTTCCAAAAAAAAGCATAATCAAAATCTATAAGAAAATTCACTGGGTATAGAGATCACCAAATAAAGTCATTGTCTACAAAATAGAGAACACATATAAAACAGAGAACATGGAAATAGGATAGCTTTCAGTAATTATATCAAGAAAGTGTAAAATAGGGTATTATTATAAAACACACATGTTATCTATGATAGCTTGTGGAAATTTCAGGATGAGTTTCCAGAAAAATAAAATGAGTGTATTTTCTTGCATAAATATGTTTTCGAAGAAAATCAAAAACATATAAGAAATGTTAGACAGTCCTTGTTCAGGATGGTTATCCTGAATTGAAATTTAATCTTCCAAAAAAAATATAATAAAAAATTATAAGAAAATTCATTGTCTATAGAGATCACCAAATAGAGATTATTGTCTACAAAATAGAGAACATGGAAATATGATAACTTGAAGCATTTTCAAGAATTCAATCAAGAAAGTGTAAAATAGGGTATTATTATAAAACACACATGTTATCTATGATAGCTTGTGGAAATTTCAGGATGAGTTTCGAGAAAAATAAAATGAGTGTATTTTCTTGCATAAATATGTTTTGAAGAAAATCAAAACATATAAGAAATGTTAGGCAGTCCTTGTTGGGATGGTTATCCGAATTGAAATTTAATCTTCCAAAAAATATAATAAAAAATTATAAGAAAATTCATTGTCTATAGAGATCACCAAATAGAGATTATTGTCTACAAAATAGAGAACATGGAAATATGATAACTTGAAGCATTTTCAGTAATTCAATCAAGAAAGTGTTAAATGGGGTATCATTATAAAACACACATGTTATCTATGATAGCTTGAGGAAATTTCAGGATGTGTTTCTAGAAAAATAAAATGAGTGTATTTTCTTGCATAAATATGTTTTCGAAGAAAATCAAAACATGTAAGGAATGTTAGGCAGTCCTTGTTCGGGATGGTTATCTGAATTGAAATTTAATCTTCCAAAAAAAAGCATAATCAAAATCTATAAGAAAATTCATTGGCTATAGAGATCACCAAATAGAGGTCATTGTCTACAAATTAAAGAACACATATAAAACAGAGAACATGGAAATAATATAGCTTTTGGCACTTTCAGGATGAGTTTCCAGAAAAATAAAATGAGTGTGTTTTCTTGCATAAATCTGTTTTTGAAGAAAATCAAAAGCTTGTAAGGAATGTTAGACAATCCTTGTTCAGGATGGCTATCCTGAATTGGAACTTAATCTTCCAAAACCAAAAAAAAAACATAATCAAAATCTATAAGAAAATTCATTGGCTATAGAAATCACCAAATAGAAGTCATTGTCTACAAAATAGAGAACACATGTCAAACAAAGAACATTAAAATAGGATAGCTTGAAGCATTTTCAATAATTTTATCAAGAAAGTGTTAAATGTGGTATCATTATAAAACACATATGTTATATAGGTTATCTTTTGGCACTTTCAGGATGAGTTTCCAGAAAAATAAAATGAGTGTGTTTTCTTGCATAAGCATGTTTTCGAAGAAAATCAAAAACGTGTAAGGAATGTTAGACAGTCTTTGTTCTCGATGACTATCCTGAATTGGAACTTAATCTTCCAAAAAAAAAACATAATCAAAATCTATAAAAAATTCATTGGCTATAGAAATCACCAAATAGAGTTAGTTATCTACAAAATAGAGAACATATATCAAACAGAGAACGTTAAAATAGGATAGCTTAAAGCATTTTCAATAATTCTATCAAGAAAGTGTTAAATTTGAATAAAGTCTTCCAAAACCGGCAAAGATGGCTATCCTAAAATGGAATTTAATCTTCCAAAAAAAATAATAATCAAAATCTATCAGAAATTTCATTGGCTATAGATATCACCAAATAGAGTTAGTTGTCTACAAAATAGAGAACACATATCAAACCGAGAACATTAAAATAGGATAGCTTGAAGCATTTTCAATAATTCTATCAAGAAAGTGTTAAACGTGGTATTATTATAAAACACATATGTTATATAGGATATATTTTGGCACTTTCAGGATGGGTTTCCAAAAAAATAAAATGAGTGTGTTTTCTTGCATAAGTCTGTTTTCGAAGAGAATCAAAAGCGTGTAAGGAATGTTAGACAATCCTTGTTCAAGATGACTATCCTAAATTGGAACTTAATCTTTCAAAAAAAAACATAATCAAAATCTATAAGAAAATTCATTGGCTATAGAAATCACCAAATAGAGTTAGTTATCTACAAAATAGAGAACATATATCAAACAGAGAACGTTAAAATATGATAGATTAAAGCATTTTCAATAATTCTATCAAGAAAGTGTTAAACTTGAAAAAGTCTTCCAAAACCGCAAAGTTGGCTATCCTAAAATGGAATTTAATCTTCCAAAAAATAATAATCAAAACCGATAAGAAATTTCATTGGCTATAGATATCACCAAATAGAGTTAGTTGTCTACAAAATAGAGAACACATATCAAACCGAGAACATTAAAATAGGATAGCTTGAAGTGTTTTCAATAATTCTATCAAGAAAGTGTTAAACGTGGTATCATTATAAAACACATATTATATAGGATATATTTTGGCACTTTCAGGATGGGTTTCCAAAAATTAAAATGAGTGTGTTTTCTTGCATAAGTCTGTTTTCGAAGAGAATCAAAAGTGTGTAAAGAATGTTAGACAATCCTTGTTCGGGATGGCTATCCTAAAATGGAACTTAATATTTCAAAAAACATAATCAAAATCTATAAGAAAATTCCTTGGCTATAGAAATCACCAAATAGAGTTAGTTATCTACAATATAGAGAACATATATCAAATAGAGAACGTTAAAATAGGATAGCTTGAAGCATTTTCAATAATTCTATCAAGAAAGTGTTAAATGTGGTATCATTATAAAACACATATGTTATATAGGATAGCTTTTGGCACTTTCGGGATGAGTTTCAGAAAAATAAAATGAGTGTGTTTTCTTGCATAAATCTGTTTTGAAGAAAATCAAAAGCGATGTAAGGAATGTTAGACAATCCTTGTTCGGGATGGCTATCCCGAATTGAAATTTAATCTTCAAAAAGCATAATCAAAATCTATAAGAAAATTCATTGGTATAGAGATCACCAAATAGAGGTCATTGTCTACAAATTAAAGAACACATATAAAGCAGAGAACATGGAAATAATATAGCTTTTGGCACTTTCGGATGAGTTTCGAGAAAAATAAAATGAGTGTGTTTTCTTGCATAAGCATGTTTTGAAGAAAATCAAAAGCTTGTAAGGAATGTTAGACAATCCTTGTTGGGATGGCTATCACGAATTGGAACTTAATCTTCCAAAAAAAAAAAACATAATCAAAATCTATAAGAAAATTCATTGGCTATAGAAATCACCAAATAGAAGTCATTGTCTACAAAATAGAGAACACATGTCAAACAAAGAACATTAAAATAGGATAGCTTGAAGCATTTTCAATAATTTTATCAAGAAAGTGTTAAATGTGGTATCATTATAAAACACATATGTTATATAGGTTATCTTTTGGCACTTTCAGGATGGTTTTCCAAAAAATAAAATGAGTGTGTTTTCTTGCATAAGCATGTTTTCGAAGAAAATCAAAAACGTGTAAGGAATGTTAGACAGTCTTTGTTCTCGATGACTATCCTGAATTGGAACTTAATCTTCCAAAAAAAAAACATAATCAAAATCTATAAAAAATTCATTGGCTATAGAAATCACCAAATAGAGTTAGTTATCTACAAAATAGAGAACATATATCAAACAGAGAACGTTAAAATAGGATAGCTTAAAGCATTTTCAATAATTCTATCAAGAAAGTGTTAAATTTGAATAAAGTCTTCCAAAACCGGCAAAGATGGCTATCCTAAAATGGAATTTAATCTTCCAAAAAAAATAATAATCAAAATCTATCAGAAATTTCATTGGCTATAGATATCACCAAATAGAGTTAGTTGTCTACAAAATAGAGAACACATATCAAACCGAGAACATTAAAATAGGATAGCTTGAAGCATTTTCAATAATTCTATCAAGAAAGTGTTAAACGTGGTATTATTATAAAACACATATGTTATATAGGATATATTTTGGCACTTTCAGGATGGGTTTCCAAAAAAATAAAATGAGTGTGTTTTCTTGCATAAGTCTGTTTTGAAGAGAATCAAAAGCGTAAGGAATGTTAGACAATCCTTGTTCAAGATGACTATCCTAAATTGGAACTTAATCTTTCAAAAAACATAATCAAAATCTATAAGAAAATTCATTGGCTATAGAAATCACCAAATAGAGTTAGTTATCTACAAAATAGAGAACATATATCAAACAGAGAACGTTAAAATATGATAGATTAAAGCATTTTCAATAATTCTATCAAGAAAGTGTTAAACTTGAAAAAAGTCTTCCAAAACCGGCAAAGTTGGCTATCCTAAAATGGAATTTAATCTTCCAAAAAAAATAATAATCAAAACCGATAAGAAATTTCATTGGCTATAGATATCACCAAATAGAGTTAGTTGTCTACAAAATAGAGAACACATATCAAACCGAGAACATTAAAATAGGATAGCTTGAAGTGTTTTCAATAATTCTATCAAGAAAGTGTTAAACGTGGTATCATTATAAAACACATATTATATAGGATATATTTTGGCACTTTCAGGATGGGTTTCCAAAAATTAAAATGAGTGTTTTCTTGCATAAGTCTGTTTTCAAGAGAATCAAAAGTGTGTAAAGAATGTTAGACAATCCTTGTTCGGGATGGCTATCCCGAATTGAAATTTAATCTTCAAAAAGCATAATCAAAATCTATAAGAAAATTCATTGGTATAGAGATCACCAAATAGAGGTCATTGTCTACAAAATAGAGAACACATATTAAGCAGAGAACATGGAAATAATATAGCTTTTGGCACTTTCGGGATGAGTTTCGAGAAAAATAAAATGAGTGTGTTTTCTTGCATAAATATGTTTTGAAGAAAATCAAAAGCTTGTAAGGAATGTTAGACAATCCTTATTCAGATGGCTATCCTAAATTGGAACTTAATCTTCCAAAAAAAAAAACATAATCAAAATCTATAAGAAAATTCATTGGCTATAGAAATCACCAAATAGAAGTCATTGTCTACAAAATAGAGAACACATGTCAAACAAAGAACATTAAAATAGGATAGCTTGAAGCATTTTCAATAATTTTATCAAGAAAGTGTTAAATGTGGTATCATTATAAAACACATATGTTATATAGGTTATCTTTTGGCACTTTTGAGGATGGGTTTCAAAAAATGTTATATAGGATAGCTTTTGGCACTTCGGGATGAGTTTCGAGAAAAATAAAATGAGTGTGTTTTCTTGCATAAATATGTTTTGAAGAAAATCAAAAGCGTGTAAGGAATGTTAGGCAGTCTTTGTTCTCGATGACTATCCTGAATTGGAACTTAATCTTCCAAAAAAAAAACATAATCAAAATCTATAAAAAATTCATTGGCTATAGAAATCACCAAATAGAGTTAGTTATCTACAAAATAGAGAACATATATCAAACGAGAACGTTAAAATAGGATAGCTTAAAGCATTTTCAATAATTCTATCAAGAAAGTGTTAAATTTGAATAAAGTCTTCCAAAACCGGCAAAGATGGCTATCCTAAAATGGAATTTAATCTTCCAAAAAATAATAATCAAAATCTATCGAAATTTCATTGGCTATAGATATCACCAAATAGAGTTAGTTGTCTACAAAATAGAGAACACATATCAAACCGAGAACATTAAAATAGGATAGCTTGAAGCATTTTCAATAATTCTATCAAGAAAGTGTTAAGCGTGGTATTATTATAAAACACATATGTTATATAGGATATATTTTGGCACTTTCAGGATGGGTTTCCAAAAAATAAAATGAGTGTGTTTTCTTGCATAAGTCTGTTTTGAAGAGAATCAAAAGCGTAAGGAATGTTAGACAATCCTTGTTCAAGATGACTATCCTAAATTGGAACTTAATCTTTCAAAAAACATAATCAAAATCTATAAGAAAATTCATTGGCTATAGAAATCACCAAATAGAGTTAGTTATCTACAAAATAGAGAACATATATCAAAGAGAACGTTAAAATATGATAGATTAAAGCATTTTCAATAATTCTATCAAGAAAGTGTTAAACTTGAAAAAGTCTTCCAAAACCGGCAAAGTTGGCTATCCTAAAATGGAATTTAATCTTCCAAAAAATAATAATCAAAACCGATAAGAAATTTCATTGGCTATAGATATCACCAAATAGAGTTAGTTGTCTACAAAATAGAGAACACATATCAAACCGAGAACATTAAAATAGGATAGCTTGAAGTGTTTTCAATAATTATCAAGAAAGTGTTAAGCGTGGTATCATTATAAAACACATATTATATAGGATATATTTTGGCACTTTCGGGATGGGTTTCCAAAAAATAAAATGAGTGTGTTTTCTTGCATAAGTCTGTTTTGAAGAGAATCAAAAGCGTGTAAGGAATGTTAGACAATCCTTGTTCAAGATGACTATCCTAAATTGGAACTTAATCTTTCAAAAAACATAATCAAAATCTATAAGAAAATTCATTGGCTATAGAAATCACCAAATAGAGTTAGTTATCTACAAAATAGAGAACATATATCAAATAGAAACGTTAAAATATGATAGATTAAAGCATTTTCAATAATTCTATCAAGAAAGTGTTAAACTTGAAAAAAGTCTTCCAAAACCGGCAAAGTTGGCTATCCTAAAATGGAATTTAATCTTCCAAAAAAAATAATAATCAAAACCGATAAGAAATTTCATTGGCTATAGATATCACCAAATAGAGTTAGTTGTCTACAAAATAGAGAACACATATCAAACCGAGAACATTAAAATAGGATAGCTTGAAGTGTTTTCAATAATTCTATCAAGAAAGTGTTAAACGTGGTATCATTATAAAACACATATTATATAGGATATATTTTGGCACTTTCAGGATGGGTTTCCAAAAATTAAAATGAGTGTGTTTTCTTGCATAAGTCTGTTTTCGAAGAGAATCAAAAGTGTGTAAAGAATGTTAGACAATCCTTGTTCAGGATGGCTATCCTAAATTGGAACTTAATATTTCAAAAAAACATAATCAAAATCTATAAGAAAATTCCTTGGCTATAGAAATCACCAAATAGAGTTAGTTATCTACAATATAGAGAACATATATCAAATAGAGAACGTTAAAATAGGATAGCTTAAAGCATTTTCAATAATTCTATCAAGAAAGTGTTAAATGTGGTATCATTATAAAACTCATATGTTAAATAAGATATCTTTTGTCACTTTTTGAGGATGGGTTTCCAAAAAAAAAAATTATATAGGATAGCTTTTGGCACTTTCAGGATTGGGTTTCCAAAAAAATAAAATGAGTGTGTTTTCTTGCATAAGTCTGTTTTCGAAGAGAATCAAAAGCGTGTAAGGAATGTTAGACAATCCTTGTTCATGATGGCTATCCTAAATTGGAACTTAATCTTTCAAAAAAAACATAATCAAAATCTATAAGAAAATTCCTTGGCTATAGAAATCACCAAATAGAGTTAGTTATCTACAAAATAGAGAACATATATCAAACAGAGAACGTTAAAATAGGATAGCTTAAAGCATTTTCAATAATTCTATCAAGAAAGTGTTAAATGTGGTATCATTATAAAACTCATATGTTAAATAGGATATCTTTTGGCACTTTTTGAGGATGGGTTTCCAAAAAAAAATGTTATATAGGATAGCTTTTGGCACTTTCAGGATGGGTTTCAAAAAAAAAAATTAAAATGAGTGTGTTGTCTTACATAAGTCTGTTTTTGAAAAGAATCAAAAACGTGTAAGGAATGTTAGACAATCCTTATTCAGGATGGCTATCCTAAATTGGAACTTGATCTTCCAAAAAAAAATCATAATCAAAAGGATCTATAAGAAAATTCATTGGCTATAGAAATCACCAAATAAAGTTCATTGTCTACAAAATAGAGAACACATATTAAACAGAGAACATTAAAATAGGATAGTTTGAAGCATTTTCTATAATTCTATCAAGAAAGTGTTAAATGCGGTATCATTATAAAACACATATGTTATGTAAGATAGCTTTTGACACTTTCAGGATGGTTTTCCAAAAAAATAAAATGAGTGTGTTTTCTTGCATAAGTCTGTTTTTGAAGATTTATGTATTTTCAGGAAAGCTTTCCAGAAAATTCGATAATAACAAATTTGAATCTTTTTTGCTTTGTGTCTTCTTGTTTGGCTTACGCCTGTAGATATCTTTGGTAGGCTTGTGAATTTGCTTATGATATTGTTAGTCTCTTACTTGTGCTTGTGAAACTGTGTAGTTTTTAAAAAAATTCAGGAAGGATTTATGTAATTTCAGGAAAGCTTTTCAGAAGATTTGGTGTTAACAAATTTTGAAATATTTATTACTTGGTTATGTAGGATAGTAACACGATGAGAGTTTTATTACCTCTCAGACTAACACTAACTGAGCTGAAGTATTAGATTGGTTCAGAGTCAAAACAAAACAGTTGAAGATTAATGTTGATTATTGAAAATTTTCAGATTTCTAAATGTAACGAGAAAGCATTGTATATATTCTGGATGACTTTACAAAACCAAAAATAGAAAAAAAAACTTAGTAATTTAGTCACTAAGCTGATAAGAATCATCTATTATAATCAAACAAAAAGATTTATTTAAACCTAAATTATATATTATAAAATTAGAAAACATTTGAAATTTTTTGGACGTGCTTCCAGAAATATCAGCTCCATAATATGACCCAACAGAGCTTGGACCTTGAACCTTGTATTCATAAGATCCTTGAACTTTGTATTCATAAGATCATCACTAATTGAGAGCTCACTTTCCACGACAGAGTCGGTCTCAAACTAGAGAAGGTGAAGAAAACAGATGTAAAAATCAGAGTGAAAAAAAAAAGATAAAGAAACACACTTGCAAGAAAAATATTGATGAGAAAGGGAAAAATAAAAGTAAGGTTTACCTGCATCACAATATGGGGGTACAGGGTCTGACCTTTCCGGATTGGTGGGTCTAGAGAGATAAAACGTGTGTGGCTGGTTTGACTGCTCAGAAACAAAACAGATAACAAGACTTCCATTAATGGGTATAATACTTCTAACCTGATGACTGCTAAAACTAAGTACAAGTCCCTTAGATATAGTTTAAAAAAAGAAATACCTTTGGAAGCAGAAACAAGCGGCAACACTACTGTATTGAATTTTAAAGTCGTTCCCTTGTCCTTGCAAACGTAAGAAAGAAAGGTGCAGCTCCACATTGTACCGACCCCTGCAAAAGAAAAAAAAGACAGTCATGTATTCATGAGAAGATGCAGCCAGACAAAAGTATCAAATGATAAAAGTGATAAACTAATACTCTAACAGGATGAAAGAAAAATCTTAAACTGGGAATGAGGATTGCAATACCCTCAAATGTGACGATGGCCTCCTCAACTCCAGCACCAACATCAGCCACTTTCAATATATTGTCATTGAAAACCTGAGACATGCTCTTAGGATCAACATCAAAATACTCGAGACACATCCATATCATCAACAAAGTTTCCTGTAACTTACTTGAGCCGGGGGACGAGTTTCATCACCAACAAACTTGGTGTTGGTATTTGGAATATGAAAACTTATCTCCATCAGCGAGTCTTTCTGTAAATGCACATAACAGAATCAGGAACTCATCTATACCTTGCATACATATCAGCCCAGAGATTACATTTCTACGGAGAAAACAAGTTGTAGTACCTCATTGGCACCAGCAGTATCATCAACATGAAACTCTAACAAGACGTCATTTTTCACTTGAAGCTGAGTCTGTGAAACATCAGCCAGGGATACTTCAAAACCTTGCTTCCCACCAACCAAAAAGGTTAGATTGTTCCCTGCACAGAGAAAAGGAGAAAGCTAAGACCTTTATCACATAGTGAAGCTTAAACTCAACCAAAGTAACTGAATTTAGACAAAGATCAACAATTAAAACAGTCACTAGTGAAGAGGAGAACAGGGAGAGTTGTTGAACTTCCGCAAAGATGGGTCTCTGTTGATGAACAAGCTCCGTCAAGTCCCTATCCGTGAAGATGACGAGATCACTCATTTCATGGGTGTTCTCTCCTTTGCAGATTCTGGTTTGTCAAATGAATCTTGTCACCTAACCTAAGAGAAACATAAGCAAGAATCTACGCCCATTATACTAAGCTCTTAAGCAAGAAAGTTCCTCGATTTGGTTCCGCAAAGAATTAATCTTTTATACCTGGTCGTGAAGAGAGGCTCGGTTAACGACGGAAGAAGCGGCGGATGCGGCGGTGCGAGCGACGGTAGAAGCACCAGAGGAAATCGTCTGAAGGTAGTCAGACAACGTCCGAGCTGATTGTGAGACAACTCCGTCGGAAGTCTCTGGGTTCTGAGAATCGTCGTAGTCGTTGTTACTCAATCCCCGTCGATTTCAATTCAAATGAGATCTCTAATTTTTTTTTAACGAGAGTTCACGAGAGTAAATGATACCTTTAGTGAAACCTATTTTTGTGACTTAGGATCTTGAATGTTAGTTTGAAAACAAAAACTTGGTTTGGTGCTATCTTGGATTTAGTGAAACCTACTTTTGTGACTTGGATCTTGAATGTTAGTTTGAAAACAAAAACTTAGTTTGGTGCTATCGTAGACTTTTTCTGTAAAAATTAAAAGAAAAAGTAGCAAAAGCTGGTGAGAGAAGAGAGTAAGGTTGGTCTCCAAGAAGCTTATCTTTATGATTTAAAATTTAATTATTGATTACATTGTATTTTGTGTTCAAAAGAAAAAGATTACATTGTATAAAACTAATAATATTTGACTTGTGAGATACTTTGTTTCACATACTAACGGATAAAGATGCTCTAAAGTCAAAAATTGCCACATCATTTTTTATTACCAATGACCATTATCTTATACGATGTAATATTTCTAACATGTTTTCTTGAAATGTGAATGAAATAACGGTCCAATAAATATATGAATATTTCACAAATAATATATAAAAAAAATTAGTCACTTAAATAAACTTTATAGATTAAAAAAACTATTTATGTGAAAAATCATTTGTTGAATTACATTATAGGTTCCAATAATATTGGTAAGTGTGATTTTAGTTCATATTCAAAACTTTTTCAATAATAAAGGATTGCCTCAAACTTGATTGACTCATTACTCACTAAATTACCGATGTAAGGGTTTAATTCCCATCTAACATGGAAGCCATACGAGTAGACATTGAGATATCCATTTAGATTTGAATCAGATATTTTGGGGTTTTGGGTATTTTGATACAAGGATATTGAATCCGTTCAGACACTTTTATACTTCAGATCGGGTTCTGATATATATAGTTTATGTTTGGATAATTCAGGTCAGTTTGGATCTTTGTATTTCTATAAAGTTACAAAGTTCTTGCAAAAGACAAATGAGCAAACCAAAAATTCGCAACTTACTATTTTAGATCATGAAACAAACCCAAAAACATCCATATATCACTGATCCTGAATCATTTAACCTAGATACAAACAAAAAGAATATGTTCGAAGATGAATTACATGCGATGGATAAGAAGCCGAAAAGAGTAATCTTCTTGTGCTGTCCAAATCGATTACTTTTAATAATATATGTGTGTGTGACTTCGGGTTTCAGATATACTCGATTGAATTCAGATATCCAATTTCGTTTAATACAAAACTCAATTAGATATTTTGCTATTTCAGTTTGGGTTTTGATTCACATTTTTAGGGATGGATCGAGTTCAGGTATCAGGTTAAATCTACGCCTAGAAGTCAACTATACTCTTAAAGAATAAGATTTTTTTAAAATTATGTAAAAGCTCAACTTCAAAATTGGAAAAAAATAAGACTATTTATCTCATTTTCTCTCTATTCTAATTATTACTATATTTGAAAATGTTTTTTTTTCTTATTTCGAAAAGTATAAGCCAATATAACTAGAGTTTTTTTGCAATTAAAATCTGACCTATCAATATCATATTTATATTTTTGGTAGTGATAGTAATCGGTCATTTGATGTGGTATTTTTCATCAAGCAATTTTTTTTTAAAAAAAATTATATATAAAATTAAACAGAAAATGTGCCGAACCAAACCAAAATATTATAATTTGTATAGTATTCGAATAAGCCAACAGGCATCTAAAACATCAAAATGTCGTATGAAAATTAGGAACAATAGTGTTATTGATTGATCTTTAACAGCTTCAATTAGATCCAAAAGTCAATATAACAGTTTATCTTCGGGGTTTACTGATTATGTGGAGCCTTCACCCTGTTAATAACCAGAAATGTAAAAAAAAAGAATATTATAAACAATTAAGTAAAAATTTACATAGTATAATGTATACATAGTACATGTGGAAGAATAGTTAATTATATTATTAGTATTTTCACCTTGGCATGACGGAATTTTCTTGGAAGAGGAGGACCGCAGTTAAAAAAGATGCATCTGGGGACACAATTCTTATCCGCAGGCGTGGACGAACACAAGTCATTGCAATGTTTCACACATGGCGCATATCTTGCAGGCGTAGCCTTCGTCTCTCTAATGGTTCCAACCAACAATATCATCATGATCGTTACCATTATTATCTTCATAACTCCCATCTCTTCTTCTAATTCAACGTATTTTCTTTTTCTAATTTGCGATGAACTTATTTTGAAATAGACTGAGTAGCCTTTTTATTTATAGTCGTAAAATATGTAACTGTAATTGTAACTCATTCAATATATAGTAAGTTCACCAAAGTTTATTTTTGTCATTAAATATACTTTGACCAATCTTTGAATAATACAAATATTTTGATCCGTTTATTATTTTATTTTTTGGTCAAATGACCCGTTTATTTTTGTCACTAAATTTATTGTTGACTAGTCTTAAAACACTATAAAAGTATAAATGTATCACTTTGAAAAGAAATATACGGCATACTGAAAATATATATCCTAGAGTAATACCATTCAAAACCATGTTAATCGAACCCTTATTTTCTAGTCCTAAGTTACTTAAACCTTTAGTCAAAAAAATACTTACTTAAACAGTTAAACCTAATACCTTAAATATTATATTGAAATTTGACCTGCATTAAAGAGAATTAAATACGAATATGATATATGATAATCTCAAGAATTTTGACAAGTTTTGAAACAAAATTTTAGCATAATATATCTTCGTTAGTGTGTATATGTAACTATCTTAGGTTTTTTTATTACATGTAAGGTTAATATACTATTTAATATATATTCTTTTCTTACTCACATATTCTATACTAACTTCATAAAATAGAATAGTCTGTTGTGCTTTTCAAATTTGACACTTCTCTTTTTTGATGGGTTCATGTTAACATCCGTTTCACACGAAGCACGATTTTATATTCAAGTCATATTGAGAGAAGTTTGCTCTAAAGAAAGAGGTTAAGTTAAAATGTTTGTGTGCATGTCAGTGCAATTTAAGCTAGTGTGGGTGATGAAAAGAACCGGGTCTGGCAAATATAGGCCTAGGAGCAAAAAAAAAATATTTTGGCAAAAATACAAGAAATGGTTAAAAATGCTATCTCATTGTTCGAATTAACCGCCTCCAACACCCAACATATCGCTGTTACCAACAGAGCTTAGACTTTGCATTACATTTGGCCCTGTGTGATATATATTTCTTGTCCGGCCCCTGAAGCATGTGCTTAACTAACTGGCACGGCTCTGGTGATGAAGTATATATCTTCTATTTTGGTCAGAAACGGGAGGGGATTGGAATGAAATATCTAATGGGTTCCCACTCTATGGGGTCCCATTTCTAAAAGAAAATTTATTTATATATGCATATACATGTATTTTGAGGTATAAAATTATAAAATATATATAAAAAAGTTAATTGAAATAACTTGTTTATAAAAAATGAAAATAAATATTAGGAGAAACAATTATAATAGATATAATTTGTATACTATGTAAAGTATGATATTTTATTTTTTTAAATTGCTTGTTAAATTCGTGAAATGTGATGGTTATTCGGATGGGCCCCTAAACTCTCAGGTCCACTCTGATATCGGTTAACATTCAAGTTTCCTTTGCTTAGGATTGGAAGGAGGCGCCAGCTTTAACAACATTGTTGCTGATCAACAAGTAGGTTTTCAGTCACTTCTTAATTGTATGAGTGTCACCTTCTGATATTTTTTTTGGTCAAAACAGATTCTGATGTTTGTCATTGTGTTTTTTCAAGCTAAAACAGAGACTGTAGCAAAAGTAACACATGAGAAGGGCAAAAGAAATGATACTCAAGAAAATAAGTACGTAGAACCTTGTTCAATAACTTTATGATTAATTGGCCAATGGGGATGAGTTGTTTTTCTTGTTTGCCCAGCGGTACGACACCATTCCAACTCCAAGATGTGCTTTCCCTGGAAAATGAAGATTATGATGATATGATTCTTATTGACAAAAAAGGTTTTGAAATGCTAAGCAAAATTTTACATGCCGCTCTCACCATTATTGTTTTTGAGTTGTAGCTAATGTTTTTTTTATGGTATTTAGCAGAACATTGTTTTTGTCATTTCAAACAGAAAATCTAAGTACGATACAGATACTTCAAGTAGACCTGGGGTTTTTTCTCTCTCTGATTTCGTCTATTTTGGAGGTTTGGAGCATTTTGTTACATGCACTGTTTCAGATTTTTAATGATTTTTTTCTTGGCATTCTCGCAAGTGATATCAGATTTGGTGAACATTATTTTTTTTTCTGCGGTTGGTGGCATTGTTTTCTCGTGTCTGGACAACCAGTATGCAGCCTTACAAATTAGTATGAAATGAGATGTTCCCTTCCTATTATGGTTAAATTCTCTTTTGATGTTATCTTGCAATATGGCTACATGTCTTAGGTCTTCTTGGATATCTTCTGGCGGATCAATCATTGGGCCAGGAAGACTGAAATTCATCATGAAATGGTTTAGGTATTTATAAATTCTGGAAGACATATTTTGATTAGCTCTTGTCCTATAAATATTATAAAACAGAAATTTGAGGAACTCATTCTTGTTAGAAAATAAATACAACTGATGATTATCTACGCTTTATTATTATTGATATGTTGAAAGTCGGCAAATTAAATACTCCTCTCATGTCTTTGTATTATCATTAATAACTAAAATGAAATACAAAATAAGGTAATTGTCCTAGGCCCCCTCTAAAATTGTTAAATTTAGGACCCTTCTTTTTCCTATAACTTAGTTTAATTAGTTAAATAAATTACATATAGTTTTACGATTTAGTTAAATTTTATTCGACATGATAGTTTGTACAAAAAAAAATCTTTAAGACAATATGTTTATTTTTATTTGTCTTATTTATTATAAACTCATATATTTGCTAAGTCTATATATTTACCTTTTTGGTTATATTTATTCATATACGCTTTATAAAATATATTACAAGTAATTTTATCTATTTATATTTGTAAATTAGCGATATAAATTTATAAATAGATACACAGTTTTATTTATCATGTTTGTAGATAAATATTAATATTTACTATTTTATGTTTACCTTAATTTATTTTTAATATATATATATATATATTCATAATCTATAAATATATTTTTATTTTAATAAAAAATTAAAATTTTGAACCTAAATAAAATTATATTATTTGACTCAGGTCCCCAAAGTCCTTCGCACGGCACTGCCCTCAAACACAACAACATACAAATGAGAGTATAATAATATATATATATATATATATATATATATATATATATATATATATATATATATATATATATATATATATATAAATCCTTTGTCTCGCCTTTATTAACACAATTTGATCTGTTTTTCAAATTGATGTAAAAGAAAGACAAGACATAGTGAGAGGTTTCTCCCAGGTACGTCCATCGAGATAAATCGTTATCCACGGGTCCTTGAGCTGCTTCTTTGTTTAACCTTCCTCTTTTGATTTCTTTTCCTCTGACTTCCCTTTACTAGATTCAAACTTTTTCATCTTATGGAAATATCCAGTGGTCACTTACGTGCACTAGACTTTACCTTCTCGTTTCTCATACGTCTCTCACCGGAGAACGACCGCCTCCGGGTCGTCTGTCGATCTCTGCCGGATAGAACAACGGATCTCAGACTCATTTAGTCACTAGAGAGCTTAGAGTCGACGGGTACTCCTCTTTGCTGTTCTCCTTCGTTTCTTCATATACTGTTCCTTCGCCGTTCTCCTAAGTTTACCTAGTCACGACAGCAACCATCTACGCGCACTCCTCACTGTCTTCCTACTCGGTTCAGTAACATGACTTCTCGACTACACGGCAGAAGAAAAAGGGAAAGACTTGGCAGATCCACCTGTAGGAATGGCCCCAAGACGAATAAGAGCCCCAAAGTTTGATACCTCAGTCCTGATTCGAGACAATGCACTCACCCTTATAGGAAGAGTTACGAATCCTAAGGAGAAACCTATTGGCTCTCTGCTCGCAGCTCTCCCAAGGAAATGGTCCTTGAAGGGACAGATCACTGGTTTGGACCTTCGACAAGCTTGCTTCCAGTTCCGCTTTGAGCTGGAAGAGGATCTCAAGTACATTCTCAAAAATATACCATACAACTACAATCACTGGATGGTGATAATCCAACGGTGGGAGCTTGTCATCTCCCCACTGTTTCCGTCTCAAATTCCTTTCTGGATAAAGCTGCAGGGACTGCCTTTCCATTTCTGGCACCAGGAGATGATCTACAACATTGGTCAAGACCTAGGTCACCTGGATGATTACAAAATCACGAAGACATCTACTAGGATTAGGGTTTCGGTTGATGGCCTGAAACCTATAATAAAATCTACAATCATCGACTTTGCTTCGGAGGAGGAATTACCTATCTACTTGGAATACGAGGACCTAGGATATCATTGTTCTATCTGCAATAGTCTCTCGCACCCGGTTTGGGCATGCCCCACAACCCCAAGACACCCACACAGAGGAGCACCTACGGCTCATTCCGAAGCACCCCAGAGAAAAACTGGACCTGCGGAATCCAGAATCCACTTACCAGCATCGATAAGGGATGACCACTTCAAGACAAGAGTTGACCGCCACGAATAGATTTTGGGGAGAGACTCCCGCTTCCTGAACCTAAAGGACGACCTCTACAGAACAAAATCACACCCTCCTCGGTGAATACCTCAAAGGAACGCAACGTGACTTACAGAACAAACCACTGGGAGCAGGAACGATCTCCAAGGACCAGAGATCCCTCCTCAGGAGACAGACCTAGAAAGCAACAGAACAACCAATCCTAAGCTTCCTCGCTACAATGGAGGGAGAAGACTCGTGTTCTCTCACCTCCTTATGCTTCTCACGATCAGGAAAGGGATCGTCTCTCTCCAATTGAAAAAACTGTTACCCCCCAAGGATCACGTCCACCCCTGAAAAGAAATCTAGCTATTAGCGACTATCCAAAGGAGACCAGGATTACCACGACTGAGGAGGTTATGAATGATCTAAGGGAACTGGCTTACCAGTATACTAATGTCGCTGATCCCACGGAGGCTGCAGCTAGGCGCCAAAGAGTCATGCATAGTGAAGAAGGAAGGTTAATGGAGGCTACAGCAGCGAGTATCATTGCCACGGCGACTAAGAACCTGAGTGGAGGCAGATTGGAAAGGAGATCCTCTCTTGAGACTGTTAATGAAAATCACCCTCCTGCTCTCCCTCTTGGTCCGGTTCAGGATCTTACTACCCCAGTATCATCAAGAAGGCAGCGCAACAGAACATGGACTACTAGGAGAACATCAGCTAGCCCTCGAGTCTTCTCGGGTACGAATTTAAGGAAACGTAACCTAGCAGCCGTCTACAACTCCTCCGGACGACATGGTTTTCCCCATGCTGCACCAATTCACACTACACGTTGTAGGGGTCCATCGGAGTCTCCATGACAGTCTAGACCACCAGCTCATTTGAGATCTTCTTCGGATTTTCCCATCTCTCATCGTCCTCTTCCTTAGTAGACTTGAGCTGGAATTGTTGTGGTCTGGGAAACACCACGACAATCCAAAAGCTCATTGACCTCAACAAAAAGTGTTGCCCTGATATCACTTTCCTTTCTGAAACCAAGAATTTGAAAGTATGGTCCTGAAGGAGATGGAACCGTTGAATTTGCACAGCCACTTCTTGGTCTCACCTACAGAAACATAGCGGAGGTGGTTTAGCTCTACTTTGGAGGAACGATGTTGATATTCAAGTATTATCATCAAACCAGAATTTCATTGATACTGCTATTACCTTCAAAGATGCGTCCTTCCACAGCAGCTTCGTATACGGGGCTCCTGAGATCCCCAAACGTCAAGCTGTATGGAATCTGCTTACTGACATTTCCCTGACTAGAAACAGTGCCTGGTTCCTCACAGGTGATTTTAATGAAATAATAGATAACTCGGAAAAGTAAGGGAGAGAGAGAGACCTGAGAGTTTCTTTAGCTCCTTTAGAACCTTCCTATCCTCTTGCGATCTCTTTGATTTGAAGCACTCTGGGAACTTCTTGTCTTGGCGAGGCAGAATAAACTCTCACATAGTACATTGCCGTCTTGATAGATCCCTCTCCAATAGCTCTTGGTCGGACTTATTCCCAAATGGCAGATCACATTATCTTTAGTTTTAAGGATCTGACTATAGGCCCCAGCTGTCCACTTTTGACTCCAAGAAGAAGAAATCTTCACGGCTCTTTATATACGATCAAGGCTGCGAGACAGCCCAGATGTTAAAAACTTGGTGAGAAAAATTTTGACCTCCTCACAGAACCTCTCAGTTGCAGAGAAAATCAGCAGATGTAAACATGCTATAGCTACTTGGAGCAGGGAAGCTTATGTTAATAGTCATAAGAAAATTGTAGAATTGAGATCAGCTCTTGAAACAGCTATGTCTGCTCAAGTAGCAGATGATGCCTCGATCTCCCTGCTCAACCGAAATCTCCTCCAGGCTTATAATTAAGAATGAGGAGGAGTTCTGGAAACAACGTAGCAGACAATTATGGCTCTTCTTTGGGGACAAAAATACGAGCTTCTTCCATGCTGCAACAAAGGGCCGTAGAGCCAGGAATATAGGATTTCTGTGATTGAAAACAACTCAGGCACTCCGGTATATGAGGATGACGAGATAGGGGAAGTAATTGCAAAGTACTTTAAAGAGATCTTTACCTCTTTTGAGCATTCCGCTACGGAAGTCGTTAACGGAGCCATAACACCTTGCATCTCCCAGAGATCAATGGAAAGCTTACATCTATTCCATGAGCGACTGAAGTGAGAGAAGCGATGTTTGCTATTCACCCTGAAAAATTCCCCTGGTCTCGACGGCTTTTCAGCAAGCTTCTTCCAGTCGAATTGGGAGGTGATGGGACCTGCAATCACAAAGGAAATACATGGTTTCTTTATCACGGTGCCTTGCCTTATGCCATCAACTCTACACATATTAGGCTTATACCTACGATTAAAAGTCCTAAGCAAGTCTCCGATTATAGACCTATAGCCCTTTGTAACGTTTTCTACAAAACAATATCGAAGCTACTGGATCTCAGACTACAGGGCTATAGGTCTATAGTCGGAAATGTGCTGATCACACACGAAGTGCTACATTATCTCAGAAATCCGACTGATTTTCTGAGACCACTAACGTAGTACTACAAGAAGTGGTCTCAGAAAATCAGTCGGCTTTCATATTTGATCGAGCAATCTCGGACAATGTGCTGATCACACACGAAGTGCTAAATTATCTCTAATCATCAGGTGTCACCAAACACTGTTCCATGGCTGTGAAGACAGATATTAGTAGATCCTATGATAGGCTTAAATGGTCCTTTATCAGAGCAGTGTTGGAAAGATTGGGGTTCAGTGATACCTTCATAAGCTGATGATGGAATGTGTCTCTATGGTGTCTGTTGGGGTTAAAATCGGTCAACGACGAAATCGTCACCCGAAAGTCCTCGAAAGAAAAACCAAGTGACGATCAAAACCAAGAAACGGGTCGTCACTCGATGAACTCACAAGAAGGCATGAACGGACCATGAGCCCCGGGGATCAACGAAGGCAAGCAGGCACCGGTGGGCGCAGGACCGCGGCAGGCGGCAGGCTTGCCCTGTCCGTCTGGCGCCCGGCGGCAGGGTCTTGGTTCCCATCTATGCAATCGCCTCGCGGATCTCGGCAACGGCAGCATCTTGGTCCCTTAAACCCATGTCCGGATTGTCCGCGAAACTACAATGATTCTTCCGCAAAGCCTTCGATTGTTTAAAAGTTCATATTTTAAGCGTCTAAAGTTCGAAGCCACATTACTCAAACCCTTGAAAACGGTTATCTCAAATCTACGGTAAAGATCCATCCAAACTCAAAGATTTCCGCATCGAACGACTAACGGGGAAAGATCGAACAACGGAAAACCCACGGACGGCAAGGCGGCCTGGCGCCCGGCGGCACCCGGCCTGGCGCTGGCGGCACCGACCTGGCGCCCGGCGGCACCCGGCCTGGCGCCGACGGTACGCGTCTAGCGGGCTGGCCTGGCGCCGGCGGCACCGACCTGGCGCCCGGCGGCACCCGGCCTGGCGCTGGCGGCACCGACCTGGCGCCCGGCGGCACCCGGCCTGGCGCTGGCGGCACCGACCTGGCGCCCGGCGGCACCCGGCCTGGCGCTGGCGGCACCGACCTGGCGCCGGTCGGCGGCCCTCGTCCTGGTCTCGGTCCCATCATACTCTGTCTGATCCCATCTTAGCTTGTTTGGATCAATTTTCGTGAGATTGGTACGATCACGGTTATTCTAAACACCAAACATCTCGACTATACGAGGAATTGGGATTCCTTCGGAAATTCCGAAACCTTCAAAGACTTATTCTTTCAAAAAGTAAAAGCGTCTAAGCGGCCCGGCGTGGCCAAAACAGCCCACTTACGATTTTCCGAAAGGAAGGATAACTATGGCGGTTTATCCTTATCCTCACATAAGAGATAAATGTCAAGTTTCCAGAAGATAAATGTCAATTTTCCGAAGATAAATGTCAAGTTTCCCGATAAACACGAAGATAGACGAAAATGGAAAAAGTCCGATTCAGCCCGCGAGAAGATAGACCGTCTTAAGAAGAGTATATAAGGAGAGCTTTGGGCGAGGAGCAAATCATCACCAAACTTCCAGAGCACTTAGCACTTAGAGCGTTTTAGCATTCTTTTCTGTTTTCACTAGCGAGCTGCGACTCAACTAGGATAGATCTGGCGGCGGACTAGCGGACCTTCGACAGCTCTTGTAGCTTATTTCTTTACGTTGTTCCGCTCAAGCGAATTCAGAAATAAGATCTCCTTTCGCTCTATTTTACGATTTTCATTTTTACAACTTTTTATCTCCATTGATTGTATCGTGTGTGGCCCATCAGATATCCGGGACCTTCAAGGAAGATCGGGTTAACTCGGTTTTCCTCCACAAATCGTTTATCGGAAATTGGCGGTGTGAATTTGGTTCCCACAGTTTGGCTAGAAGGAGGGTGGGTTACGAATCTATCTATCTACGCAACTGCGCTTCGATCATGTCTGGCGTCACCAAAGACCAGCCAGCTAGGCGGAACACCGTCGGCCTAGCGTTGAGTGAAGACTCCAGCTGGAATCGTCCACAGTCACTGCTGATGCAAACACTGCTTTCGGACAAATGAGGAACTGTTCACCTCCGCCGAGGCGAGCGGAACAACAGACAAGCTGATAACCTCGCCGCAAAACAGGTCGACACCTTAACTGCGAGGAGCAAGTTGCCGTCGCGGATCCACCAAGGCAGCGCGGCAGAAGACTTCGACCGGATCTTCGAAGCCGCGAAAAAAGATGCCCGAAGAGCCCACTCAGAAGCGGCTCGAAAGGACAGCAAGCGACCTCGCTGAACCTTCCACCCCGCTACGGAAACAAGGAAAGCGGCGTCGGCGCATCAATCTGGATATCAGCGACCAATCGGATCCTTCCGATGAAGGCGTGACATCAACTAGGAGGACCGAAGCCAGTCCTCTCGGCAGACGGTATCCTTCGAGAGGCCCATGACGAAGAGGAGGAAGAACTCTACTGGATGGAGCAGGAAGAACTTCGCGGAAGATCAGCTTCGGATCCATCGCGACCAGCGCCGACAAACTTCGAGGAGCGCCGGCAGCAATAGCAAGATCCATGATCTCGCGAATCTCTCAAAAGACCGTGGCCAAAGTGGCGGTGAAATCGCAAATCCATCAGGCGACCAGTTCGCCCGAAATCGATAGACTTCGAGGAAACCGCGGGCGCCGTTCACCGCTTCGGATCACAGAAATACGCATCTCAGACCAGGGAAAATCAAAATCGGTCTATGGCGGTACTACGGATCCTAAAGCGCACCTGCAGTCTTTCCAGATCGCAATGGATAGGTGCAACTCCCGGAGCGAACGAGACGCTGGTCATTGTCTTCTCTTCGTCGAGAACCTCAAAGGAGCTGCGCTCGAATGGTTCTCCGGCTCAAAGGAACTCCATCGGAAGCTTACGCCAACTGGCCTCGGCGTTTCTCAAACAATACTCCATGTTCATGGACAGAGAAAGCGTCCAGCGTGGACCTGTGAGTCTAGCTCGAGAAGGAAGGCGAGTGGCTCGCGACTTCATGCGAAGATTCAAACTGGTGATGGCCAGGGTAGCGGGCATCAGCGACAATGTCATAATCGGCGCCCGAGGAAAACTCTCGGTACAAGTCGAAGTTCTGAAAGTGGATACTACTGGAAAAGCCGCGGACAATCCAGGATACTCTCCACAAAGCAACGGACTTCATCATCATGGAGGAAGAGATGAAGCTTCTATCGTAGAAGCACGGACCGCAGAAAACCGCGTCCAAGAAGAAACCCTCTCGTAGCGACAAATGCGTCCATCCGCGAAGGGAAGACGCCCAAGGCGAGCATAACTACGCCATCAACTCGGAGCAAGGCAAAACCTCCGGAAACACCTGGACCAGGAACCAGTACAAGGATAATTTCTACTGCGAGTTCCACGAAACCAGAGGAGACTCTACGGCGAACTGCAAGGTTCTTGGCGCCCGGCTCGCCGCAAAGCTCCTCACCGGCGAACTATCAAAGGTCAAGAGTATAAAGGACCTGCTCCTGGACTCTGACCGCCCAAAGACCAACAAAACTGTCTCCGAGGACCGCGCGACCGAAAACCAATCGGGTGAAAAATACGGAAGGAGACAGGACGACCAAGGGAACAACAACAGTCGCCAGAGGGTAAACATGATCATCGGAGGATCACAGTTCTACCAAGACTCAGTCTCGTCAATAAAAGCCTACGGGCGAAAAGCCGAGACAAGTTCCAACTGGTTTCCGGATAGCGATATTCCTAACCACACGATCACTTTCGAGGAACAGGAAACTGTCGGAATCGATAAGCCTCATTGTGATCCTTTGGTCATCGACCTGGTAATCCAGGATCTCGAGGTCGGCCGCATCCTCGTCGATACAGGAAGTACGGTCAACATTATCTTCCGCGACACCCTCTACAGGATGAAGATCCCACTTGGGGAAGTCGTTCCTGAGCCAAAACCTTTGACTGAGTTTTCGGGCGTCACTTCTATGACCCTCGGGAGAATCAAGCTCCCGGTCATGGCGAGAGAAGTCACAAAAATCGCCGAAGTTCGCAGTAGTCGACAACCCGCCATCTACAATGCCATCATGGGAACCCCTTGGATTAACTCCATGAAGGCAGTACCATCCACATATCACCTCGCATCAAATTTCAGACTCCAACCGAATCGCAGCCATCACGGGGTAGTCGAAACAATTGAGACTCTGTTACCTAGCCGAAGTTCAAACTGCGAAAAGATCGAACGCTGCCAACCCGAAAGCGAGCAAAGGAATCACACAACATTCCTGAAGACTCGAAAAGATGATCGAGAATCATCCAAACAGGCAACGATTCAAGACAGCGACAAAGCCTCGAGTCCACCGCCATAAAATCAGACAGCTCGACCCCGCGACAAACCGCCGATCCGACCAGCACGATCGAAGCGGCAGCGCCGGGGAGTAAAAGCGTCTGCGGCAACTATCAGAATTACGAGATGGCTTGATCCTCGAAAGAATGCGTAGGCAGCTCGTCGAAACCGGCGAAGTTCAGCTATCCTCCTCACCAAAGGTGGGTACGATAATTCTATACTCCCACGAAAACGCGAAATATCCGCACATGTACCCGAACTTTTCGAAATTTTTAATAAAATTCTTTCTTTCTTTTATGCTCTCTTAACGCATAAAACACTTCGGAAAAACGAAAATCATATCTTCAAAGGAAACGCGAGACGTTGCAGCTTCTGAAAAAGATAACAAAACTCGTATCATCCGCTAAAATTGTCCACCTGCGACTTAAAAATAACTTACGCCCGTCGATTGGCCCCGACGGACGCACACAGAAACGTTTCACTCAATACAAACTCGTAGTCAGACCTACAAGGTCCTCTTACATCCGACAAGGATATCATAGCGCGCTATACAAAAAATCTAAAATTTTGGTTTAGCGTCTCGGATAAACTCCGAAGATAGCTCGATTCTTTTAACACAAGTCATATAAGCCGGCGACTAGTCACGGACTTTAAGCGAAAAGAATCAGGAAGAAATCACTAACAGGCAAAACGAAAGCCGATCAGTCATCGCACAGCCTTAAAGCTGAGAGTAAGCCTAGGTCTTGCCCTACACCCAGTCTTGCTGGATCTTGACATCTCACAGACATAGTATCGTATACGAGATCCCAAAACATGTCTCTTATCACTTACACCTAAAACGCTCGCTAAAAAGTAGCATACGGACCAAGCGACAAAAAAGAGTTAGGATACGAAGTGACTACTCACATTCTTTCCTCTACACTTGACGAAAGTATAAATCAGAACAAAAGACGAAATCTCGCAAATTTTCATATTCATAAAGGCCGCAAAGACGGCCAATCCCAAAACATAAGAATGCAACCTCCAACGGTCGCAGAATAAAACTCCTAAAATAACGGCCACACACGGCCAAAACATACGATTCACAAAAGGAAGTCAACATCGAGAAATCCAGATGCGGAAATCCGAATGAACCTACAGGCTGGTCCACTTCCTCGCTCACTTTGAGCGCTCCCACCACCCTCGGTGTTCTCATCGGCTCCGGCCTCCACCGTATTCTCGGAAACCTCGATAGGTTCCCATAGTCTCCGGACTCTTTCTTCGACTGGAGGAACCAAGGACTCAGCATGAGCACACTCGGCCATGAAGTCCTTCATCTCAGCAATCTCGGAATCAAAGGAGAAATCTGGGTTCTGAGATTTGTAAAGGTTACGACCATCCTTCGCGACTCAACAAATCGCCAACAAACTCCTGAGCTTCTTTAAAACATTGAAACTCAGCGAAAGCGATTCCGCCTGTCGCCACCTCGGCGCGACCATCCTCCTTCCTCTCCTTTCGCCCGAACAAGAGCTCCGAGCATGAAGCTCAGCTTGCTGCGTTCTGCGCCTTTACCTCTTGTCGAATCGGAAGAGCTCTCGCTCAGCTTCTTTGGTCTTAAAGTTAGTGATCCTAGACTTGCGGAAACTTGAGTCAAGCGCATTGCTAAACACTCTTAGTCCCTGCATAAATTCAAGATCAACAAACATACATATGTGCAGATTCAAAAATACGGTTAAGAAATTCAAAGGGTAAAACCTCGTTGACCCGCTGGGAACCCTCAGCAAAAACCCGTTGCTTCTCCTCATCCTCCAGCGACTCGTCAGTAACAAACTCCGGAGGAAGGCAATCAAAGAAATTGTTGGGAGGTGGAAAATCACTAGCTCCGCCTCTTTCCGTTGGAACAAAACTAGGGTTTTCCCCCAACGGTGAAGGATCTTCTGAACCTTCCCCACCGTCGATTTCTTTCCCTTCTGAGATCTCTGTTTACACCTCGATTCGGGGCCGATAACTGGTTCGGCATCATATGTGGGACAGGGTCTCGGGACTGGTAAACCTTACTGCGTCTCGAATCCGTTCAAGAGTGAAGGACTTCCAGAAAAACGGTCTCTGACGTAGGAGATCCCTCTTGACGAAAAGATCGCCATGCAAATGCGCAACAGCCCCGTTCTCTACAAAGCGAATTTTTTTCATTAAAAACTCGCACTTCCGAAATAACAAAATAAGACAACGAGTTTTCATCATTATTACCTCGGTTGAAGTTCCATGCATGCGAAATAGATGGAGGCAGCTCTCCTCGACAGAATCACCATCTATTAGGACAAAGAAAAGCGTTCCTGCGACTTAGGGTTCAGTAGTCCCCTGATTATGGTCATATCCTTCTTGGGCAGCATGGAGTAGTAACCGTCGCTCCCGTCGGCGAGTGCTCCAAAGGCCTTCAAATCACCAGGACGAGTCGATCCCGAGCTCATAACTTGAGATCAGTACACCAAGCCAACTCTCTAAGGCAGGAGCAGCTGAGCTGGCTGATCGAGAGTTCGAAGTGGCGGCGCCACGAACAATGGTGCCGGGGATCGGGAACCACATGCGGCAATATTTAAAGAAGGCCTGCGTAACATGTAAAGAAACCTTCCGCAGGATTCCTCGCACTCGTTACCGGCGGGATCGAATTTGACTCCTTGAAACCTGGTAAAAATCTCGAAGAACCTTGAGATATTCACGAGAAACCAAGCTTCGGTAAAAGGAGCACCAGGCTGCCTCGAGGTCTCCTCGGGACAGGGATATCTGGCAGTGATGAGGCGAACCCACAAGGGCTTCGATGTCACGCATTCTTCGCTTCCTCCTCGACAAACTCCTCTTGCTTCACCGTCACATGGGCAGGAGAATCACCGAGGATGAATGGGAAGAAGAATTTCTCTTTGAGGATCTTGAAGACATTATTCTTAGAGAGAGAAAGGATTCTTGAGAAAATAATTTTTATGATGAGGTAAGAGTGAATGAGATTTCTTACTCCCTCCTTATAAAGGAGGTAAAATCACTATTTACCCGACTTTGACAAGCGATTACGTCTCTACACCTTCCCATACGGCTATACGCAAGCCAGGACCGAAAGACATTACGATTCCTAGCTAGCTGGGGGCTAACTGTTGGGGTCAAAATCGGTCAACGACGAAATCGTCACCCGAAAGTCCTCGAAAGAAAAACCAAGTGACGATCAAAACCAAGAAACGGGTCGTCACTCGATGAACTCACAAGAAGGCATGAACGGACCGTGAGCCCCGGGGATCAACGAAGGCAAGCAGGCACCGGTGGACGCAGGACACGGCACGGGCGGCAGGCTTGCCCTGTCCCGTCTGGCGCCGGCGGCAAGGGTCCTGGTTCCCATCTATGCAATCGCCTCATGATCTCGGCAATGGCAGCATCTTGGTCCCTTAAACGCATGTCCGATTATCCGCGAAACTACAATGATTCTTCCGCAAAGCCTTCTCGATTGTTTAAAAGTTCATATTTTAAACGTCTAAAGTTCGAAGCCACATTACTCAAACCCTTGAAAACGGTTATCTCGAAATCTACGGCTAAAGATCCTTCCAAACTCAAAGATTTCCCGCACGAACGACTAACGGGGAAAGATCGAACAACGGAAAACCCACGGACGGATAAAGACGCCTACGCCGGGCGCATCGCTGCCACGCTGAAGCCGGCCTGGCGCCGGCGGCATCGCTGCCACGCTGAGCCGGCCTGGCGCCGGTGGCACTCGCCTGGCACCGGGCGGCACGCTGCCACGCTGAAGCCGGCCTGGCGCCGGTGGCACTCGCCTGGCGCGGTCGACGGCCCTCGCCCTGGTCTCGGTCCCATCATGCTCGGTCCGATCCCATCTTAGCTTGTTTGGATCAATTTTCGTGAGTTTGGTACGATCACGTTATTCTAAACACCAAACATCTCAACTATACGAGGAATTGGGATTCCTTCGAAATGTCGAAACCTTCAAAGACTATTGTTTTGAAAACCGAAAACGCTCTAAACGCCCGACATGGCCAAACGCCCATTTACGATTTTCCGAAAAGGAAGGATAACTATGGCGGTTTATCCTTATCCTTACATAAGAGATAAATGTCAAGTTTCCAGAAGATAAATGTCAAGTTTTCGAAGATAAATGTCAAGTTTCCGATAAACACGAAGATGGGCGAAAATGGAAAAAGCCGATTCAGCCGAGAAGATAGACCGTCTTAAGAAGAGTATATAAGGAGAGCTTTGGCGAGGAGCAAATCATCACCAAACTTCCAGAGCACTTAGCACTTAGGCGTTTTAGCATTCTTTTCTGTTTTCACTAGCGAGCTGCGACTCAACTAGGTTAGATCTGGCGGCGGACTAGCGGACCTTCGACAGCTCTTGTAGCTTATTTCTTTACCCGTTGTTCACGCTCAAACGCGAATTCAGAAATAAGATCTCCTTTCGCTCTATTTTACGATTTCCATTTTTACAACTTTTTATCTCCATTGATTGTATCGTGTGTGGCCCAGCAGATATCCGGGACCTTCAAGGAAGATCGGGTTAACTCGGTTTTCCTCCACAAATCGTTTATCGGAAATTGACGGTGTGAATTTCGGTTCCCATAGTGTCATACTCGTTCTTGCTGATTAACAAAAGTGTTTGGTGATGTTCGACATCAAAGAGGGATACGCCAAGGTGATTCCTTATCACCATACATTTTCGTCATTTGGGCAGAGGTTTTATCCGGGCTCTGCAGGAAAGCACAAGAGAACGGCTCACTTCCAGGAATTAAAGTGTCAAGAAATAGTCCGGCTTAAATCACCTTTTATTTGCTGATGAAACCATGATATTCGCTAAGACAGAACCGTCAGCCTGCTCAACCCTTGTGGAGATTCTTAACAGCTACGAGAAGGCTTCGGGACAAATAATTGATGCCCAAAAATCATCCATCTCCTTCTCTGCGAAAGCCCCACCAGACATTAGAACCAGAGTGAAGCAACTACTAGGAATGAACAAGGAGGAGAAGTGCGAAAGTACCCCGGTCTTCCGAAGCATTTTGGAATGAAGAAAAAGGCCTCTTCACTTCTATTGTGGACAGAATGAAGCAGAAAGCAGTAAACTGGTCCACTCAGTTTCTCTCTAATGTAAGAAAAGTCACCATGTTACAGTCAGTCCTCTCACCAATACCCAACTTTTCGATGACATGCTTTTAGTTACCTGTGAGTCTCTGTAACCAGATACAGTCGGTGCTAACCCGCTTCTGGTGGGACTCCAAAAATGGTGAGAGAAAGATTTGCTGGAAATCCTGGGACTCTTTGACAAAACCTAAAAGCTTGGGAGGACTTGGCTTTCGTGATGTCCAAGCTTTCAATCAAGCCTTGCTGGAAAAGGTAGCTTGGAGGATCTTCACCAAACTGAACTGCCTCCTCTCTAGGATACTCCTCACAAAATACTGCAACAAAGAATCGTTCGCTAAAGTCTCCACAGGATCTACTTGTTCCCACGGGTGGAGAGGTATCCTCTGGGGCCGAGATGTACTATTAAAACACCTGGGAAAAGTCATCGGAAATGGAGAGAACACCAGCCCGTGTAATGACTCTTGAACTCATCCTGAGACTAACCTCAAACCCATCGGCCCCATTCCTCTCCATGAGATAGATCTTATGGTTGCGGAGATTCTCACAAAGGAGACCAAGGAATGGAATAAAGCTCGCATTTTCAACCTGTTCCCTGAGCTATCTGAGTTCATTTCTTGCTATCAAACCTAGTAAGCTCGGAATGGATGATTCTTATACATGGCCCCTATGTTGGACCCGAATATGGCCCGCTAGCTAGATACTATTAGACGGAAGCTAACGATGGGTCGCGATAGGCCCATCGCGAAGCTAAAACTGGGCCGAAGGCTGAGCTCAGGGAATAATCACAAAAGAGGCCACGAGAAAGAGGTAGCTCGCGATATAAAGGAGGAAGCGAAGGACCCAGTCAAAAGAAAGCTGGTGTGATTCCCTTAATTTACGGAAGATATCTCGGAACCAAGTTAGCAACGATCAAGCGAAGCCTGAAGCTATTTAAAGAAGAAGAACCCTAAGACGCCTGAGAGAGCTGCATTTTATCTTTTGTAATCACAAGAATATCACCTTTTGTAATCATCTTTTCGTCTGAATCATTAATACAATCACATTCATTCTATAAGTTCTAACGGGATTCAGCCCACGTTATCTTTCCCTTAATCTTAACTTAACCTAAAATCTTGGAGTGAGTTTAATCCCTCACAATTGGCGCCGTCTGTGGGGACAAGATAATCGAATCCCTTACTCTAAAAACTTGAGGATGAATCCAACTGATCGGACGATCTAATCCATCTAACTCCGATCTCCGATCCAGAGCGATAGCTCACCAACCAAACTACCACTGGGGTAAGTAACCCAATATCCTCCGGAGACCCACCGGCTTCCAACCCCGATAATCCTCAGCATCAACCCGCCCAAATTGAATGGAGGCTCAAATTTCTGAGATGCGCCAGATGATGATGCAGTTAGTAGACAAAGCTCAAACGAATGAGCAAACAGTGCAACAGCTAGCCGACCGGCAGCAACGGTTCGAAGAGGTTACTAGATCTCTGACCGCAACAACCCGACCACCGCCACGTTAGGATCCGGGAGGCACCTTCCGGGATCGGTTAGCTGACCCCTCATTCCCTCGAGGACGTCTAGATTTCTCCCCTGATAGCACCATTCCAGGAGAACAGGGACCTGTATTCCAAAGACCTCGTGCTAGAATAGCTCCCGCGTTTAATCCACCTGTCACTGGTGCTATGGGAAGTAATGTAGCATCGACTAGCTCCATTCCCGATCAGGCTACCGACCGGAGCACTCGCTTGCCACCTCCACCGCCTATTTTAAGGTCCGGGGAAGGAACATCCAACCCGTCCGGGGGCAGAACATCAGCCTCGGGTTATCAAACCAGAAATTTCTCCCCGAACCCGGACGAACACCAAAGGACGGATGCCGATATTATGGTTCACCCCACTGATCCTGCTCACCAAAATAACCCGAGAGCCAGCGAACGACATAGCCCACCTACTGCCTGGGAAAATGACCGAACCCGGTTCCGCCCGGAACCTGCCCATCAGGTATCCGATAGTGACCCGACTGTCCTTCCTCTAGAGGGACTGAGGCCATTAGCAGATACATCGCCTTGAGACTAGCAGCTCTCCAAAAGCTGAATGCTCAAGTCCATAAAGCAAATAGTTCAGCTCCCGAAATCGAGAGTTTGATCGAGGAAACCCGTGGAACTCCATTTACTGATAGAATCGCCAGTTCTTACATAAGAGACACTCGAAAAATTAGGATCCCCGAATAGATGGGACCTCAGACCCGAAGGCCTATTTGAGAGCTTTCTGATTGGCTATCATAAAGGCTCATTTCACGAAAAGAAGAGTGCGAGGCAGGATACTGCAGGACATTATGAAAACCTGGTCGAACAGCCCTCGAATGGTTCTCGGCCTTGAGCCAAATTCGATGATAATTTCGATCGGTTAACCAATGCCTTCAGCCGACCCATATCCTGAAACAAGCATCGAGGCTGACCTCTGGAAAGTTAAACAAGGAATGGGAGACTTCGCTTCTGAGCAATATCGAAAAATTGAGGCAGATAGAACCAAGCTCAAACCCCACTCTGAAGTTGCCATCCGAAGCCCTTAGAAAGGTCTACGGTATAGATCAGAGTTCTAGTCGGAGTTAGCGCTCAATCCTCCTCCAACCATCGATGGCGCCCTTGTAAAGCCTCTAGATATGTTACCCTGGAAGAGGAAACAGCGTTGGATAAACTCCACAAGAAACCCCAAAATCACCGAAAGGTGAAGCTTGAGCGAAAAGGACCTCCGAAGAAAGCTTCGAAACAATCAGACCAGGGAGAACACTCTTGCGTGGTCGAGGAAGATAAGGAGAATAAACCTGTGCCCGCGACAAATAAAGCCCCTGTCAAAAGCTACGATGAGAGCAAACACTGCTCTTATCCACGATCGGAAAGGGCATTCAAGCGAGGAATCTTTGGGACCTCGCGACAACTGGCAGCAAATTCGCAGCTGGAGAAATAAAAGGTGGACCTCAAGCCACAGCCATATCAGAAAAAGAGGTCAGAGAACACCTCTCGAGGCGAAAGATCACCTGAGAGGCGGCGCACCCCAGCTCCCGAAAAGTCGATATGGTTCTTGGAAAATTCCCTCGGGAAAAAGCCTACAGATCGAGGCCCTTACGAGCAAACCACTACCTCCATCGAGCCCCAACTCAAGGGTGGATTATATCCTCGGAGGTCGAGTATATGAGGACTCCGTTAATTCATTAAAAATCGCGTCACGGAAGGCGTCCAAACCTCAACCTAAGCCTCCTAACCCGAGTCCAACACTAAGATCTCCTTTTGGGAGGCGAGTCCAGACCTCTATAGGCCCCATGGCGATGCCTAGTCGTCACTGGTGCATTAGAGTGCGAGGTGCCTAAACTTATGATAGATCGGGAAGTTACATTAGGCTTAATTTTCTATAATTACGAAAGGGATGGAGATAGATGACTTCTGAAATTATCGACCAGAAAGCCAGTCTCATAGGCTTTTCGGAGAAAAACTACCTCCTTGGGAACTATCAAACTCCCAATCATAGCTGGCGGAATAATGAAGATGACCAATTTGGTAATTGGTCATCGAGACGACCTTCCCGTTCCATGCGATCTGGGAAGACCACGGATCCATAAGATAACAGTAGCTTCGACTTATCACCAATCGTGAAATTCCCGACACCGAAGGAATAGCTACCTGCATGGTAGCCAAAGATCTCAGGGTCTGTTACAGGAGGATTGAAATTCTCAAAGAATAGCCCAATAGCAATTACAGATCCAGGAAAGTCGGTGAGATGCAGCAAAACATTGAGGTCCCCTAGAAACCTCACCGAACAAGTTTGGCGGCTGAATCCTGAAAAACAGATGCGCGCGGATCGAGCTACCTCTCAAAACCAAAAAGAACTCATCGATTTCACAAAAACGCGTTGGAACATTAGCATGGACCACCAGTGGCGTAAAAGGCATCGATCGCGAATGTCACCACCCATAAGCGCGTGACCCCACTTTTAAACCGATCAAACAAAGCGTCGTAAGCTGGGCCTAGAAGGCTCAAGCTGTTAGCGGCGAGGTTGACCGACTAACAGCGGGTCCATTCGAGTACTCTACCTTGACTGGTTGGCTAATCCGGTAGTAGTAAAAAGCGGAAATGGAGGATCTGCGTGGATTTCACCGATCTAAACAAGGCTTGCCCCAAAGATAGTTTCCGTTACCTCACATCGATCGTCTGGTGAAGCTACAGCTGGCCATCAACTCTTGTCCTTCATGGGCCTTTTCAGGATATAACCAAATCATGATGGATCACGAGGATCAAGAAAAACGCATTTATAACGAGCGTGGAACCTATTGCTACAAGGTTATGCCATTCGGTTTGAAGAGCGCGAAGCTACTTATCAGAGGTTAGTGAATAAGATGTTGCTGGACAACTTCGGAAAAACTATGGAGGTCTATATCGGCGATATGCCAGTCAAATCCTCGAGAAAATCATATTCCCACTTAAAGGAATGCTTGACATCACTTAACAACTTCGATATGAAGCTCAACCCGGCTAAATGTACGCCGGGGTACCTTGAGGAGTTCCTCGGTTACCTCGTAACGAAAGAGAAAACCAACCCAAAACAGATAACAACCTTCTGGAAATGCCATCACCTAAAACAACCAGTACAAAGATTGGGTGAATGAATCGCGATTCATATCCAGGTCCACGGAAAGTGCCTCCCGCTTCCAAACAACAAAAGTTCCTATGGGACCGAAGTCACGAGGAAGCCTTCAAGCAATTGAAAGCACCTCTCCGAACCCTCATCCTGTCCAAACCGATAGTAGGAGAACCACTATACCTGTACCGCTGTGTCAACAACCGCAGCGGTTAGCGGTGTGCTGATGCGAGAAGAACAAAACAAACAGAGACGTACATTACGTCAGAAAAAGTCTGATAGGCAGCGAGGTACCTTACTATGGAAAAATTAGCCTAGCGGTCGTAACAGCTGCAAAGAAACTACGACCCTATTTCCAATGCTCAATCATCGTAATGACCTCATATCCATTCTGAGCGATCTTGCATAGTCTATGTAATCGGGGCGATTAGCTAAATGAGCCATAGAACTCAGTGAATCGACATCAGTACAGACCTCGAGCTGCAGCAAAGGCTCAGGTCCTCGCCCGATTCGTCATAGAGCTGGCATCCAGCACAGATTTAGAAACTGAAGCCCCAAGTGGAGCCTATCGTCGGCGAACCTCATCGAAGCAAGGTTCGGTATTGGCCTAAGGCTGACCTCTTCAGCTGGAGAGACCATCGAACAATCCTACAGGCTCAGGTTCAGCGGCTTCTATCGAGGCAGTATGAAGCACTAATAGGGTTAAAACTTCCAAGCCAAGGTCGAGTTAAATGCCTATAGCGATTCACAGCTAGTAGCTAGCCAATTCCACGGAGAATCTGAGAGACAAGGGGCCGAAAGAATGGGGGCATACCTCGAAGTTGTTCAGAACCTCACTAAGAAGTTCAACAAGTTCGAGCTAACAAGATCCACGAGGAGAGAACTCCTCAGCAGATCGCTGGCTGCTTTAGCCTCCATCAGACCCCCTCGTAAAGCGGATCATACCCGTGAGAGAATGAAGCCAAGTATCGACATAGCTACTAAAGCTGAGATCGACAGCAAACCAAAAGAGCAAACAGAGGTTGACCACCATCAGGCGGTAGCAACCAAAGTTCTCACAACATTCTGGTTCGAAAACCAAAGCGGGTAGCTTCAAAACATAGCTCCGGGGCCGCGATCCTGACTCGGACTCATATGTCACATAGCCAGAACAAGTCGTTCCGCCCTTGAAAATACACCGGGGGGCGTCCCAAACTCGAACAAAGACAAAACTGAAGATATTCCCGGAACTTCGGACCCTCTGGAGCCTAATCCAAGCGAATATCTCGGGGGGCCTCTGACGTCCAGTCACGATAAAACCGAGAACCTTGCGAACAATAACAGGAACCCCCTCGTCTCTTCATGACAAAATGCGTTGAGAGGAGGACTGGAGAATACCAATTATGCAGTACATTTTGGAGGGTGAGACCCACCCCATAAATGGGAGGCTCAGCTCAAATCATTAAGCGCGAAACTGCATAATTAATTATGTCTTCCATAAGCGAAGCATTTCCGGACCTTACCTAAAATCGTCCATGGCCTCGATGCCATCAGACTCATGAAAAAATGCATGGCGGCTCCTGCAGGCAGAGCTCTAGCTATCGAATTAACAGACAAGGCTATTTCTTGCCTACCATTATAAGCTGACTGTGAAGCCTACTCCTCCTCGTATGATAAATGCCAGAGGCATGCACCGATCATACACCAGCCCGCGGAAAAATTATCCTCGATATCTGCCCCGTACCCGTTCATGAGGTGGTCCATGGACATCGTAGGACCACTAGTAGCATCGGGAAGTGGAAGAAAGCTCACGTTTCCTTTCAGTCTTAACAGACTACTTCCGCGAAATGGATAGAGGCTGAAGCTTTCCGACAGGTATCTAGATGGTCGAGCGATTAGGTATGGAGAGACATTGTTTGCCGACCACGGCGTCCCATAAATCATAACAGACAATGGAGGACAATTCATATCACGTGACTTCAGAGCATTTTGTGACAAATGGAACATCCGTCTCACCTTTTCAACACCCGGCGTCCTCGAGAAGCGGTCAGGCGAAGCTGCTAACAAATCAATATTAGCAAACCTCAAGCCACCGGAACCAATAAACAATCCTGGTCTGACAAATTACCACGAGTCCTCTGGGCATGCCGCACCACCCACGAGGCTACGGAAACCCCCTTCTCCTTAGCCTACGGGATGGAGGTTGTCATCCCAGCGAGACCATCACCGGAGTCTCCGCCCGAGCTCTGTGCGTCTGATCCTGAAGCTAATAACCAGCTCTTATCAGACACCCTCGATTTAATCGAGCAGCGAACCAAGCCTTGCTTAGCATTCAGAACTATCAACAGGCAATGGCCCGACATTACAACTCCAAAGTCAGACCCGACAGTTGTTGGGAGACCTAGTACTTAGGAGTTTTGAAGGGACCAAAGAGCAGGCGGAAAGTGGGAACCAATTGGGAAGGTCCCTATCGGATCATCCGTGGTATGACCTGGTCTACAAGCTCCTAAAGGTGCGAACGAGGTACCGAAATCCGATCGTGGAATGCCCGCGAATCTCAAGAATACTATCATTAGATACCTAAATTCCTTGAACTACGTTCGGCGATCCCTTGACTGGAGTGCGTAGGCAACTCCGTTATGAGTGCAGCCCCAACCTCATTTCAGCACTCTTTTCATAACCCGAGGGGCATATGTTTGATCAAGAACACTTAGCCCAATCAACAATCGTGTTACTATTACAATACAATGTATTCTATAAACATTATCAATAAAACAACTACCCTTGACATCTCAAGTTTCAACATCAAAGGTCTTAAAATCCTTGAATAAATTCAGGTCTCCATGAACCTGAACTTAAGGTCTTAAAATCCTTGAATAAATTCAGGTCTCCGCGAACCTAAACCTAAGGTCTTAAAATCCTTTGAATTGGTTCAGGTCTCCACGAACCTGAACCTAAGGTCTTAAAATCCTTCGCACAAATTTAGGTCTCCACGAACCTAAACCCAAGGTCTTAAAATCCTTAATAACCTCGAAGGTCTTGAAATCCTTCAAACAAATTTATCTTATCACAAATCTGAACCTAAGGTCCTAAAACCCTTTGTAATCGAAGGTCTTAAAATCCTTCAAAATTTGAGTTCCTAAACCTAAACCTAAAGTCTAAAACCTTAGCAATTACAAAGGTCTTCAAATCCTTAACAAAATTCAAAGGTCTTAGAACCCTTGAATAGAGAACTCAGGTTCTCAAGTACCTTGAGCTAATCCGATGTATCAGGAATTCCTTTTAAGGTCCTCATCACCAAACACACTCGGAGTTCGAGACCTGTTGATTCTGAGGACCTGAGACCCGATCCGACAAGTACTAAATCTAGCATCTAATGATCACGATACATGTTCTAACAGAAGTTCAACCTTATCCAAAATGGATTAAAACAAGCCGGTGACTTAGAGAAAGGACCAAATCAAGACTGAAACACAAGCAAGGTTTAAAAGCCTCCACAGGCAGCTTAAGGTTCAAAGGTCTTAACACAAGCGAAGGTTTAAAAGCCTCCTCAGGCTATAAGTCCACGAAAACAAATGCAATAAAGCCACTTGGGCAGAAGTCTTAAGCACAAACATAATTCAAAAGAGCCTCAGCTGTTAATCTTCTTTGTCGCTTGAGCCTCTCAGACATCCTTATCTCCCTCGACCGGCTCGTTCTCTTTGGTGGGACTCCTTCTTAGTCCCTGGTGAGTCACCTCCCGAATCATCTCGACAGGAACTAAGACAGGATCCACCAAGCCTAAGTTAGAACCGTACTCTCAGGAAAAGAACAGATTAAACATATTAATCTCAAAAGTACCTGAGCTCTCAGCTGTGGAAGGGAAGCTTGCTAACTGAGAAGTCGAGACACGAGCCTACTCATACATAGCGGTTGCCTGGGATCAGAGCCATCAGGCGATTGTACTCTTCCTCGCGCTTGCGATCTCATTATTCAGCATATCCTTGAAGTTCGGTATTAGCCTGAAGGCTCACGGTAAATGTGGGAACCGAAATTCACACCGTCAATTTTCGATAAATAAGATTGCGGAGGAAAGCCAAGTAAACCCGACTTTCCTTGAAGGTCAGTTCCCTCGCGTTGACCACGAAATCGATAAAGTTCAATAGATAAAAATAAGAGTTTGGAATATTTGCCCGAAGGCGTTTTATTAGATAAGAGAGAGAGCGAGTACAAGGATTCTCCGAAGACAAAGAGAGTTCGCGATTTAAAGGAAAAGATAGAGTGCATGAGCAGCCAAGCGTCCTAAGCCTTGCTCCCGTAGTCTAACTACCTAAACCTAGTTTTTTAAGTTAGCGGGATGCTCTAAGTCTAATTCTCGGATTTTTGGGATGCCTTTCTCTCTGCTCTTGCTCTCCTTATATACCCCTTCTAGGTGGTTTGCCTTAGGGTGATGGGCCTCGCCTTTGGGCCCAAGCTTATCTCTTAAAATGTTCCTTTTCCGTCGGTCTTTGTAATTATCTCGAGTTTTCGCTATCTTTCGATGACTTGATGTTTATCCGATGTTTAGTGGAATCGGGTAAACCGCCATAACCTGATGGACCAAACTCACGAGGCTGATTCAAACAAGCTAAAGCGGGATCGAACCGAACGCGATAGGACCGAGACGGGGCGAGGCAGCGGACCGGCGCCAGGCCGACCAGCGGCGGCGAGATTACGCCGGCGCCAGGCGAAGTCTTGCGCCGGTAGCCTGCGCCAATAACGTCCAGCGTGCAGCGGCGCCAGGCGATCGCCCGGCGAGGCAACCAGCGTCAGCGTGCCGCGCGGCAACCAGCCAGCGTCCATGCCGCCCGGCGCCAGGCGAGAATGCCGTCGGCGCCAGGCCAACCCTGCGTCCGCGTGCCGCAGCAGCGCCAGTCAGCGTCCAGCGTGCCGCCGGCGTGAGCGAAGTACGCCCGGCGCTGGCCGAATGCCCAGCGGCGGGCGGATCTGCGCCCGGCATAGGCCAGCCAGCGTCCAGCGTGCCGCCAGCATGAACGAGTGCGCCCGGCGCCAGGCGAAGTGCGCCCGGCGTAGACCAGCCAGCGTCCAGCGATGCCGCCCGGCGCCAGGCGAGTGCCGCCGCGCCGAGGCAGAGGTACGCCCGGCAGGCCAGCCCAGCGTCCAGCGTGCAGCGGCGCCGAGCGAGTGCCGCCCGGCGCCAACCAGCCAGCGTCCAGCGTGCGCGGCGCCAGGCGGCCTGCGTCCGTGCGCCAGCGCCAGGCGAGTGCCGCCCGGCGTGACCAGCCAGCGTCCAGCGTGCCGCCCGGCGCCAGGCGAGTGCAGCGGCGCCAGACCAGCCTGCGTCCAGTGCCGCCCGGCATCAGGCGACCAGCGTCCAGCGTGCGCCCGGCATCAGGCAGTACCGCCCGGCGCCAGGCGAGGTGCGCCCGGTGCCGAGCCGACCCGTGTCAGCGTGCTGCGGCGTCAGGCGTCTGCCGTCCGAGTGGGTTTTAGTTGTTCGATCTTTCCCTCGTTAGTCGTTTGCTGGAAATCTTTTGAGTTTGGAAGGTCTTTAGCCGTAGATTTCGAAGCCGTTTTGACCCCAACAGTTAGCCCCAGCCCGTAAGGTGGAGCGATTTTCGCGGACGAGTGATCTGAATTCTTTTTTGGCTCGAAATCTTTGGCTAAGGATTTTTCCTTGAGGAAACTGTGTCTTCTCCTCCTTTTTCTTATAAGTAGCCAACCCTCCCTTCTCATTCTTCACATCTTTCCAAATTCTCTCTTCTCCTCTCTCGAAAAAAATGTCTTCATCCCAAGTTGAAAGAATGGTTCTGATGTTGAGATGGGCGAGCCCGACCAAGCTCCGTCGGTTCGGCCAGTCAAGCTCCGCCGTTCAGGTCGTCCAAGAGGCTATTCCGTCCCTGACCGATGGGTTTGATTCTTTCAAGGCTAAGCTATCGGTAGTGCTCGCGAGGCTCGGCGGGCGAGGGCCGAGCCGATGTTTCTTCAGCGGCTCCAACCTTTGCCTGCTCCTTTGGTTCCTAGCTCTGAAGTCCGTCCGATGCCCTCCCGTCTACAGAAGGGTTATTGTTCCTGAACAGGCTCGATGTTCAGATCCATCCATCGGGTTCTTACTGCCCGATCGTGATCTCGAGGAAGAGATGATGCGATAGAATCACCTCTTCCCCGGCGAAGGAACTTGTCTTGGGACTGCCAGCGGCTGGTGCAGCGCCACTGCCAAAGGGAAGAAACTGGGCGTCGGGCGAAAAGCGGGGTCGCGGCGAAGGCGACCTCTGAGCCATTGGCGTCATCGTTCGAGGTTCGATTTTGTCGTAACTCTTGCACCTTTTTTGTCGCGATGATACCTCTTTCCTTTTGCGGACAGTTTGTGTCTCTGATCGTGGAATGCTTGGCGAGTCGCGGGTGAGGAAGTCATTAGTCTATCGAAGGAACTGGAGTCGTCGCGAGGAAGCGTTAGAGCGTACTAAGGCGCGTACGAGCTGTCGAGGATACCCATACCTTGAGCGTCCCAGCGAGGTTCGTATCAGCGATCTTGGCGCGACAGGGAAGACGCTAGCTACTCAAGGTGAAGAAAGAAAGTAAATCCTCGAGTCCGCCGTCTTCGGGAGAGGTTCAGCTCCGAGGAGATGAGCGCCATTAGAACCTCGGAGGTTGCTGATGCCAGTGGCGACTTCTATGGTGCGTCGGCGAATGGCCATCCTGTTTGAGTCCTTGATAGCTGTTAAGAGGACTTGGCTTTAGCGAGGATCGAGGAGTCTGAGCGAGCTCGAGTTGCCAGTAGAGGCCCGTCTTTGGACTTGGAGGAAGCGGATTATCGTCAAAGGAAAGTGACCACCGAGGGAGATTCCGAGTCGATCCTCGCCGGTCTGGCGAATGCACCACAGCTCCGACCTCGAGTCGGAGGAAGATGGGAGCGTGGGAGAGATGCGGGTGGCGAACGGCGGAGTAGTAGCGTCGCGACTGAGGAGGCGGCGGCGAGGCTGTCCTATAAGTGAGGATGAAGATGGCGCTCTGGGGCGTCTAGGTCTATCAATCCCTTACGGGATTCGTTTTATGTGTTTGGCCGTTTAAGAGGCCACGATGTATTACCGGGACTGGCGTTGGTGGCTTGAATCCCTGCCCTTTTATGGGGTTTTGTTTGAATTTCTGCAGTCTCAATCTATGAAGCGTTTTTAATTATTTATGAACTTCAGTTTTTCTTTGAAGTATGAGAAGGAGGGTGTGAGTTGTCGTCTCATTCCTAGTTCCCGATGATCACCGTACCTATTATGCATAAAGCGAGATTTTCAGCGGTTTTACGATTCTGCTTCGTGAAAGCGAATAGAGCTTAAGTGAAGAGACAAATTTTTGGATCGTATACCATACTATGTCTGTGAGATGTCAAGATCCAGCGTGGCTGGGTTTAGAAAGACCTAGGTTTACTCGGACTGAGGCTTTGCGATGACAAATGCGGCTTTTTTGCACTTTTGCGATTTTAACCTGACTCGTACCGTTTAAAATCCATGAATTGTTGTCGGCTTATATGATTTGTTTTGGCGTGAGTCGAGCTACTTCCTTCGAAGAGCTAGACCAAAATTTTGGATTTCTTGTATAGCGCTATGTTTATCCTTGTCCGGATGTAAGAGAGCCTACCCTCGAAGAGGCGACTATTATTATTTAGGGCGTTAGAGTTTGTTTGTTGTGATCAGCAACAACGAAATGTCTACGTTTGAGAATGCGTTTGTATGTTTTAGAGGCGAAGATTTCGTCTGCAATGTTTCGCGGAAAAGAATGTCCTTCAAGCGTTAGCGGCGTCATAATGCTGAAGGTCGATTTTCCTTATGCGTATCTGGCGTTGAAGCGTTTGCGGGCTTTGGGGATGTCTTTGCGAATGCTGCGCAGCCAGAAAAACTGTCGTTTCCGTTTTGGGCCGGGACCAAAGGTGGCGTAAGTTTGACCCGGGGAAGCGTCCACATTCACAATGCCTCGTGAAATGTTTGGCCATCAGGGATTTGTTTTGGATGTGATAATCGCTTAGCGGACACTAGATCCGCTGTTTGTGGCCGTCTCGGCTGATTTTGAAAAAGTCGTTAAAAAGTTTGAAAATTTTAGAGTCTTCAAAATTTGTGGGAGTATCTGATATCGTACCCATTCCCCTTTTAAATTGGGGATAGCTGAATCCGCCGATTGGCGAGTTGCCCTCGTACCCTTGTCTAGGGATCAAGCCATCTCGTGGTTCTTTTGTACCGCGCTTTATCGGCTTAGTGGTAGTATTTTTGAGGTGCATCGCATTCAAGTTCGGGGATTTTGGCGTCTTGCATGTTTTGCGATTTGGTATGAGCCTGGTCGGACTACTTTTATGACTTTATGCGGTCCTTCCCGGTTTGCTCCAGTTTTCCTGCGTTTGTTGGCAGTGTTTTGGAAGACTTTTAGTAAAGACTATCGCCTTCTTTGAACCTGCGATGGCGCGCGTTTGAGTTGTAGTACCTTGCGACAGCGTGCTGGTAATTCTGGATTAGGTCGAGTTGTCCAGCATCATAGCGTCGTTTAAATCCTCTCTTTCGGGAGGAATCTTCTCCGTACTCAGGAATTCTACTTCGCGGGGATCATACATTCCGTTCCGTAGCAGGCGAATGGAGTTTCACCGTAGCCCGTCTTGGGAGTTATGCGATGCGACCAAAGAACTCCCGAGCTCCTGCCCATAGCCCCTTCTTGGCGTCTGGCGTTTCTTGAGTCCGTCAAGGGCGGTTTGTTGATAGTTTCTGCCTGTCCATTGCATTGCGGATATCTGGGAGTTGACTTTGTAAGTCGTATCTTCCATTTTTAGCAGAATGCTTCGAATCAGTAGAGATAAATTGAGATCCATTATCATTCGATTTAAATGCGGGACCCCATGTCTAGTTATGATATGTTTCGGCGAAGTTCTCGACTTGTGTGTCCTTGATACTTGCGTGGGATTCGCTTCTACCCATTTGGAAAAGAAATCCGTAGGAGGAAGCGTTTTGTTTTGATGGGTGCATAGGTCCGGCGATGTCCATGGACCATCGCATGAAAGGATAGGGGGCGAGATCGAGAGAGGATCTCAGCGGGTTGATGGATTGTTGGAGCATGCCTTTGGCATTTTACGCACTTCGGGCGAACTTCATGATCTTTACCATAGTTGGCCAGTAATAACCGTGGCGTTTGATTTTAACGCGAGATCTTCCGGAATGATTTCCGCATGATCCTGAATGGACCTCCTTCATGATTCTCCTTGCTCTTTCCCCTGCATGCCATGAGAGGACCAGAGAAACACCACTTATAAATTTCTCCCTCTATCGTGACATACCCGTGCGGCAGGTTTTACTTCACGGGCAGCCATTTTGGTGGGTAGGTTCCATTCGATATAGGATTGGTTCTAACCAAGGGCTGTGCGCCGCCATTTTCGGTCGGGTTTACATCGCTTCCGGCTGATCCTCGACTTCTTCGCATCTTCAATCTCGTCTGGATTAGATTGATGACCACTGGTGGTCGATGCTTTCGGATGCTCGATGAATTCGACCGGGATTACTCTTTGGAGCCCTGGATCTGAGCTTGGCGAGGCAGCCAAAGCGTCAGCCTGGGCGTTTTCAGCGAGTTCTGGTTGAGGCGAACTGGTGAAATTCGAGCCAGCTCTTGGGCGAGTTTTAGATATCGTCCATCCTTTAGTCTCTCGCCTCATATTCTCCGCTGTATTGATTGGCGACTAACTGAGAATCGCGATGGCGTGAATATTCTGATTTTTAACCCATGGGCCAGCCGCAATCCTGCGGCGAGTGCCGATATTCTGCCTCATTGTTTGAGCGTGAAAAGCCAATCGGAAAAGACTGTTCTAGGATTTCCCGTTTGGAGAGTGAGCGTATTCGATTCGGATCCTTGTTTGGATGAAGATCGTCGGCGTGGAGGACCCAAGTTGAGTTTGGTTCCTCGATAGTCATGTCTCTAGTGGGTAATTCTACCAGGAAATCCGCCAGTACTTGGACGCATCGTCCTTGAAGGGCGTTATTCGACGTACTCACTCAGTTCGATTGCCCATTTTGCGAGCCTCGGATTGACTTGGACTATGCAGGATTATCCGTGGCGGGAGCGTGGTGAGAACCACTATAGCGTGAGACTGGAAATATGGTCTTAGTTTTCTTGCGAGATTATGACAGCGAATGCTAATTTTTCCATTAGAGGTATCGAGTTTCGCATCCAGTAATGTCTTGCTACGTAAAAGGTGGTTTTGTTAGCGGCGCTCTTCTCGTATCAAAGGCGCCACTGACCGCCGTTCGCGGAGACTGCGATATAGAGGAAAAGTTCACCTTCCACCCGGTTTTCGCGAGGACTGGTGGGGTGGCCAGGTAATGTTTCAATTGCTGGAAAGCTTTTCACATTGCTCGGACCATTCGAACTTCTTGTTTCCCTTCAATGTCTGGCGGTAGGCACTTATCCGTGGGCCGTGAAATAAAGCGGTTCAAAGCAGCGACTCTTCGGTTAGCCTTTGGACTTCTGGCTTGGTTCTCGGGGAGGCCATTTCTATCAGCGTCGATTTGTTTAGGGTTGGCCTCGATTCCGCGATCGTTGCAAGGTATCAGGAATTCTCGATGCCACTCGCGAATCTACATTTTGCGGGTTGAGTTTCATGTTATGCTGGTTGAGTCGTGCAAAACATTCCTCTAGGTGGGCTATATGATGCGTGTTCGTCAAGAGACTTCACGAGCATATCATCGATGTATACTTCCATAGTTTTTCGAGTTGTTAGGCAAACATTCTGTTAACCAGTCGCTGATATGTTGCACCTCGTTTTAAGACCGAAGGCGTTACCTTATAGCAATACGTTCAGCGGTCTGTGATGAGCGCAGTTTTTAGCGATCGTCGGGATTCATCATGATCTGATTGTATCCGGGCGTCCATGAATGACAAGCTTGTTTCCAGCGGTTGCTTCGACCAGTCGGTCGATGTGTGGGGCGGGAAGCAATCCTTTGGACAGGCTTTATTCAGATCCGTGAAATGCGACACAGACCGCCATTTGCCGTTTTCTTTTTACCCGCGGCGGGGTTGGCGAGCCAGTCGGATACCTGACTTCTGTTATCGACCCTACTTTGAGGTCTTTCGACTTCCTCATTGACTTTTGATTACGCGTTCGGAGTCCCAACTTCGTCTCTTTGTTTCCGCGGGTTTGTGAGTTGGAGTGATATTAAGTTAAGTGACATGTTACGTAATGTCGATTCGGCATATCCTCCATGGCCAGCGAGCGTACTGAGGTTCTTTTGAGGCCGCGATGAGTTCTGCTTTCATTGGTTCGCGGAGGTTAGCTCGATCTCGACTTCGAGGAAAGAATCGTCGAGACAGATCGAAACCACCGGTTCGCAGAGTTGGTTCAGCGCTTCCCTTCCAGGGCCTCGGCTCTTTAGGACTGCCAGAAGGTTTCTGGTGAATTGTTAACCGTTTGCTTTTCGAGAAGTTTCGATTTGGGAGTTTTCCATTTTAGTTCGGTAGCGAGGTAGATCTGCGCTGCTCCGTGTGATTTCCATGTATTGTCGACCCGAAGCGTTGGGAACTTGAGGCATAGGTGGAATGTTGATGGGATGCGGCTCTCATGGAGTTTAGCCAGGGAGTTCAACTATCGCGTTGTAGGATGTTGGACTATCGATCACTAAATTCCGTGTTCTGGCGGCAGCTCGGCCTTTACTAGGAGGTTAGTTGAGCGAGGTCATAATTTCTCGAGAGTCGAATCTGGGCTGGGGTCATCCGTGGGATGCCTAAGTCGGCAGCCATCCTCTGAGGGTGCTTTTGTAGATAATATTGGCGAGCACCGGTGTCGACCAATACCCTTGCGTCCGATGTCCTGGATCGTGAGTTCTATTACGAGGAGATCGTTGTGAGGTTTGGCGTCGGACCATTGCTCGATCCTCGAAGATCTGATGTTGCGGGCTGGCGAAGGCGTCATACTGAACCGATTGATTGGTGGTTTCGAGTTAGAGAATCCGTCCCCTCCTTCTAGCGCCAAAGCTGTGGGAACGGAAATTCACACCGTCAATTTTAGATAAATAAGATTGCGGAGGAAAGCCAAGTAAACCCGACTTTCCTTGAAGGTCAGTTCCCTGCGTTGCCACCGAAATCGATAAAGTTCAATAGATAAAAATAAGAGTTTGGAATATTTGCCGAAGCGTTTTATTAGATAAGAAGCGAGTACAAGGATTCTCGAAAGACAAAGAGAGTTGCGATTTAAAGGAAAAGATAAGTCGCCAGGCAATAGCGTCCTAAGCCTTGCTCCAGCTAGTCTAACTACCTAAACCCTAGTTTTTCTAAGTTAGCAGGATGCTCTGAGTCTAATTCACCAGTTTTCGGGATGCCTTTCTCTTCTGCTCTTGCTCTCCTTATATACCCACTTCTAGGTGGTTTGCCTTAGGGTGATGGGCCTCGCCTTTGGGCCCAAAGCTTATCTCTTCGAAATGTTCCTTTTCGTCGGTCTTTAATAATTATCTCCGAGTTTTCGTATCTTTTCGATGACTTGATGTTTATCCGATGTTTGTGGAATCGGGTAAGCCGCCATAGCTTGATTGGACCAAACTCACGAGGGCTGATTCAAACAAGCTAAAGCGGGATCGGGCGACGCGATAGGACCGAGGCGGGGCGAGGGCGTGGACCCGGCGCCAGGCCGACCAGCGGCGAGTGCCGCCCGGCGCCAGGCAGTGCCGGCGCCAGGCAGTGCCGCCCGGCATCAGGCCAACCAGGCGTCCAGCGTGCGCGGCGCCAGGCGAGAGTGCCGCCGGCGCCAAACCAGCCCAGCGTCCAGCGTGCCGCCCGTATGGCGAGTACCGCCCGGCGCCAGGCCAGCGTCCAGCGTGCCGCCCGGCTGGAGGCAGTGCCGCCCGGCGCCAAGGCGGTCAGCGTCCAGCGTGCCGGCGCCAGGCGAGAATGCCGCCGGCGCCGAGCGGATACGCCCGGCATAGCCAACCAGCGTCCAGCGATGCGCCCGGCGTAGACCCGAGTACCGCCCGGCATCAGAGCCAGCCAGCGTCCAGCGTCCGCCCGCATGAGCGAGTGCCGCGGCGCCGAGCCAGCCAGCGTCCAGCGTGCGGCGCCAGGCGAGGAATGCCGCCCGGTATGAACCAGCCAGCGTCCAGCGTGCCGCCCGGCGAATCCGACCCTCGTCGAGCCTAGCCAGGCGGGGAGTGCGCCGTATCAGGCCAACGTCCATGCCGCCCAGCGCAGGCGAGTGCATAGGTAACCAGCCGTCCCGTGCCGCGGCTCAGGCGGCCAGCGTCCAGCGTGCCGCCCGGCGCCAGGCGAGTGCCGCCGGCGCCAGGCGAATACCGCCCGGTGCGGGCGGCCCGTGTCAGCGTGCTGCGGCGTCAGGCCGTCTCGCCCGTCGTGGGTTTTTTAAGTTGTTGATCTTTCCCTCGTTAGTGGTTTGCTGGAAATCTTTTGAGTTTGGGAAGGTCTTTAACCCGTGGATTCCGAGATAACCGTTTTGACTATGATGAAACTAAAATTGACCTCGTCTTTCTTCCTAGAGAACTTCTCGCTATGAGGCTAGGATCTTGTTATAAGCATCGGCGACCTCCTTCTTCCCTCTCCTAACGATTTGTGGAGGAAAGCGAGTTAACCCGATCTTCCTTGAAGGTCCGGATATCTGCTGGGCGCACACGAAACAATCAATAAAAATAAGTAGCGAAAATAGAAATCGTAAAGTTGGCGAAAGAAATCTTATTTCTGAATTCGTTTGGCGTGTACAACAAGAAAGAAATCGGCCGTAGGGCTGTCGAGGAATCCGCTAGTCTGGTCGCCTAAGTCTATCTAGTTGAGTCGCCTTCGCTAGTGAAAACGAAAAGAATGCTAAATTGCTCTAAGTGCTAAGTTCTCAAAATTTGTGATCTGGTTTGCTTCTTGCTCAGCTCTCCTTATATACTCCTCTTATGGCGATTATCTTCTGCGGACTGAGTCGGGCTTTTCCATTTTAGTCCATCTTAAGTGTTTATCGGAAACTTGACATTTATCTTGAATCTTGACATTTATCTTCTGGAAACTTGATATTTATCTTCTGGAAACTTGACATTTATCTCTTATGTGAGGATAAAGATAAGCCGTCATAGTTATCCTTCCTTTTGAAAATCGTGCGTGGGCGTTTTGGCCACGTTGGACGTTAAGCGTTTTGGTTTTGAAGGACAGTCTTTGAAGGTTTGGTGTTTCGAAGGAACCTCAATTCCTTGTTTAGTCGAGAAAATGGCGTTCAGAGTAACGTGATCATACCAAACTTCGTGGATTGATCGAACAAGCTAAGATGGGATCGGGCGAGACGCGATAGGACGAGACGGAGACGAGGGCAGCGGACCGGCGCCAGGCGACCGATGCGGCAGATTACGCCCGGTGCCAGGCGAGTGCCGCCCGGCATGAGCCCGGCCGCGTGGCGAGTGCCGCGGTGCCAGCAGATGCCGTCGGCGCCAGGCTGAGGTGCCGTCGGCCAGGCGACAGCGTCCAGCGTCATGCCGGCGTAGGCAGTGCCGCCCGGCATGAGCCAGCCAGCGTCCAGCGTGCCGCCCGCGCCAGGCGAGTGCCGCCGCCCGGGCAGCGTCGGCGTTGCCGCCCGGCGTAAAATAAGTGCCGCCGGCATGAGCCAAGTGCCGCCCGGCACCAGGCTAGCCGTCAGCGTGCGCGGTTATGAGCCAGCCAGCGTCCAGCGTGCCGCCCGGCATGAGCCAGCCAGCGTCCAGCGTGCTGCCCGGCGCCAGGCGAGTGCCGCCGGCGTAGACCAGCCAGCGTCAGCGTGCCGCCCGCATCAGAGCCAGCCAGCGTCCAGCGTGCCGCCCGGTGCCAGGCCGTCTTGCCGTCCGTGGGTTTTAGTTGTTCGATCTTTCCCTCGTCAGTCGTTTTGGAAATCTTTTGAGTTTGGGAGGGTCTCTAGCGTAGATTTGAGATAATCGTTTCTAATTCAGCGAGATTCCTTGAGTATCGAGATTTGAGATGGACTTGGATCTGCAGATTTTCGTCGTCGAGGATGCGAGCAATGTGGCTCTGAGTTTTAGATGTGTTAAAGATAAATCTTTTAAACAATGCGGAAGGCTTCTGGAAGACTCATTGTAGATCTCGGACAATCCAGACATGGGTTTCAAGGGACCAAGATGCGCCATTGCCGAGATCATGAGATGATACGCGGGATGGGCGCCAGGACCCTCGCCGTTGGCGCCAGATGGGAAGTGGGCGGGCCTTCCGTGTGAATTTTATCGGCGGCGACCGTTTCTTGGATTTGATCGTAAACGGCTTTTCTTCGAGGATTTTTGGTGTGATTTCGTCATTGACCGATTTTGACCCCAACAGTTAGCCCCCATAGCTAGGAACCGTAGAAACTGTCGGATCACTACGGTATTAGATGTGTGAAGGTGTTGAGGCGTGTCGTTTGCGAAAATCGGGGTAAATAGTGATTTTACCTCCTTTATATGGAGTAAGAAATCTCATTCTTACTTCATCACAAGGTTTTACTCTCTCTCTCAAGAATCCTTTCTCTCTCTAAGAACAATGTCTTCAAGATCTTCAAAGAGAAACTCTTCTTCCCATTCATCCTCGGATGACTCTCCTTCCATGTGTGGTGAAGCAGGAGAGTCGGTCGAGGAGGAAAAGAATGACATATTAGAGCCTTGTAGGTTAAGCCCCAACACTGCGAAGATCCCTGTTCGAGGAGGCCTGCGAGGCAGCCGGTGCTCCTTTGCGCCGAGCTTCGGTTTCGTAAATATCTCAGGTTCTTGAGATTTTACCAGGTTCTGAAGGAGTCAAATTCAGTTCCGTTGGTAGCGAGTGCAAGGAATCCTCCGCAAAAGTTTCTTTACATGTTCTGAAGCTTTCTTCGTACTGCGGTATGTGGTTCCCAATCCCTGGTGCCATTGTTGATGCGCTTCACGCTTGAACTTTGATCAACCAACTCAGCGTTCCTGCCTTGGAGAGTTGGCTTGGCGTGCTGATAGCTAGCTTCTGAACTTCGGGATTGATCTTGGTCGATGATTTGAAGGTCTTTGGGGCACTTTCGGCCGGCGAGTGGCGGTTACTATTCCATGCTGCCTAAGAAGGATATGGCGTGATTCAGGGGACTGCCGAATCCCAAATCGTGGCAGGGCGTTTCTTCTTCGTCCAAATAGATGGCGAGTCTGTCGAGGAGAGCTGCCTCCATCTATTTCGCGAGCATGGAACTTCAACCGAATCTGACGAAAACTCTGTTGTCTATCTCACCTTTTGGAGTCGCGAGTTTTAGTGAAAAATTTCGTTTTGGAGGAACAACCCTACGGCGCATTTGCCTGGTGGCGTCTTTGTCAAGAGATCTTCTTCGTCAAAGGCGTTTTCTGGAAATCCTTCACCCTGAGCGGATCGAGATGCGGTTAGGCTTTATCGGTCCCAAGGTCCTGTCCGTCGTGCGATGCGAACCTGTCACAGCGGCTCCCTACTCGGGCGCAGAGCAGAGGTCGTAAGGGGAATGAAATCGATGATGGGGAAGGCTCGAAAGTCCTTCACCGTTGGGAGAAAAACCTAGTTTTGCTCCAACGCGGAAAAAGAAGCGAACCAGCGGTTTCCACTAACAACTTCTTTGATGGCCTTCCTCCGGAGTTTACTACTGGCAGTGATTTGGAGGATGAGGCTCGCGGGTTTTGCGAGGGCTCCCAGCGTGTCCAGCGAGGTTTGGCCGAACTTCTTAACCTTGCGTTGAATCTGTATATAAGCATGCTTGCTGATCTTGAGTTTATGCAGGGACTAAGAGTGTTTAGCATTCGAGTTTCCGCCAAATCCAGGATTGCTAACTTCAAGACCACAGAAGCGGGCGAGACTTTCGGTTCGACAAAGAGGTGAAGGCACAGAGCAGCGAAGCAAGCTGAGCTTCAGCTCGGGCTCTCGTCGGCGGAAAGGAAGGAAGAAGGATAGTGCAGCCAGTGGTAAGGCGAGGCGAATCGTTTGCTGCTGAGTTTCAATGTTTAAAAAGCTCGGGAGTTTGTTGGTGATTTCCTGAGAGTGCGAGGGTTGATCGTAAACCTTTACAAGTCTCGAACCAGTTTCTCTTCGATTCGAGATTGCTGAAATGAAGGATTTCATGGCGAGTGTGCTCATGCTGAGTCCTTGGTTCCTCCGGTAGAAGAAAGTCGGAGACTATAGGAACCTATCGAGGTTTCGAGGATCTGATGGAGGCGAACCGATGAAACGCCGAGAATGGTGGGAATGCTCGGCGTGAATGAAGTGGACCAGCCTGCTAGTTCATTTGGGATTTCCATCCGGTTTCTCATGTTGACTTCCTTTGTGAATTGAATTTTTTGGCCATGTGTGCGTTTTAATAATTTTATCCTGCGACCGTTGGAGGTTGCGTTCTTATGTTTTGGGACTGGCCGTTGGTGGCTTTGAATCCTGCCGTCTTTTGCTGCTTTTATGAATATGAAAATTTGCGAGATTTAGTCTTTTGTTTTGATTTATACTTCGTCAAGTATAGAGGAAGGATCGCGGCAGTCGCCAAGTATCCTAACTCTTTTTGTCGCTTAGTCCATATGCTACTTTTCAGCGGCGTTTTAGGTGTAGCGATAAGAGACATGTTTTGGGATCATTATCACGATACTATGTCTGTGAGATGTCAAGATCCAGCAAGGCTGGGTTTAGGGCAAACCTAGGTTTACTCGGTTTTGAGGCTGTCGCGACGACTGATGCGGCTTCGTTTTGCATGTTAGTGATTTCTTCCTGATTCTTTTCGTTTAAAGTCCGACTAATTAGCCGGCTTATATGACTTGTGTTAAAAGAATCGAGCTATCTTCGGAGTTTATCAGAGATGCTAAACCAAAATTTTGGGTTTCTTGTATAAGCTATGATATCCTTGTCGGATGTAAGAGGACCTTGTAGGTCTGACTACGATTTTGTATTGAGTGAAGCGTTTCTTATGGCGTCCGTCGGAATGTCGGCCAGTGGTCTTCGTCGCTGGTGGACTGTCTTTTCGCGGATATCTGAGGTTTGTTATCTCTTTAAGAATTCGCGGCGTCGCGTTTCTTTTGAAGATATGATTTTAGTTTTCGGCGTTGATCGCGTTTAAGTGAGCATGAAAGATAGAAAGAATTTTATTAAAATTTAAGTTGAGTACGTAATGTAAGTTTTTGGCGTTTTGTGGGAGTATATAGGAGTATCGCGCAGTCCCCTTTTAGGTGAGGGATAGCTGAACTCGCGGGTTCCGACGAGCTGCCCTCGATACCTCTTCGAGGATCAAGCCATCTCGTAGTTCGATAGTTGCATGAGGCGTTTGTGGGAACCCGAGAATTCACTTGAATCAAATTAAGTTGATTTGGAGGAAAGCCAAGTGAACCAAGCCTTCCACTGAAGGTCCGGATATCTCTGGGCCGCTGCGACACAATCAGTTGACAAAGAAAATGTGAAAGCGAAATCCAAAATCGTGAAAAAGAATAGAGCAAAAGATTTATTTCGAATCGGCGTTTGGCGTGAGCGACAGAGTAGAGCCTTGGCTATGAGAGCTGTCGGCAAGTTAATAGTCAGCAACCTAAGTTCTAACCTAATTGAGTCGCCTTCGTAGTAAAGCGAGGAAATAATGCCTAAGTTGCTCTATGTTGGGGTCAAAATGGGTCAATGGCCAAATCGTCACCAAAGTCCTCGAAAGAAAAGCCAGCGGCGATCAAATCCAAAAGAAAGCGAATTGATGCGGCTCGATAAAACTCAGGAAGACTTCGTCCCTCCCATCATGTGGCCGAGATCCTGGCGCCCGTCCATCACGATCGTCTCATGATCTCCGGGCAATGACAGCATCTTGGTCCCTTGAGCCCGTATGCGGATTGTCAGGATCTGCAATGGTCTTCGTAAAACCTTCGATTGTTTAAAAGATTCATCTTTTAACATATCTAAACTTCGAACCACATTGCTCTTATCCTCGGCGGCCGGGAAAATCTGCGGATCTAAGTCCATCTCAAAATCCGATACTGGCGGAATCTCGTTGGAAGCAATTATCACCGAGATCTCGACTAGAACCCTCCCAAAACTTCGAAAGATTTCCATAAAACAAGCGGCGGCAAAGATCGAACAAACCCACCTGGCGGCAAAACTGACCTGGCCGCGCGGCACCAGCCTGGCGCCGGCGGCTTTCCGTCCTGCGGGCCCGACCTGGCCGGCGGCACCGTCAGCGAATTAGGCCTGCGCGTCGGTCCGGCCCTCGTCGGTCGTTCTATCGTGCCGGTTCGATCCCATCTTAGCTTGTTCGGATCAATCTCGCAAGTTTGGTATGATCACGGTTACTCTAGAAACGTCACTTCCTCGACTAAACAAGGAATTGAGGTTCCTTGGAAACAGAAACCTTCAAAGACTGTCCTTCGAAAAACCGTGCGCCTAAAGCGGCTAGCGTGGCCAAAGCGGCCGCGATGCGATTTTCGAAAGGAAGGATAACTATGGCGGTTTATCTTTATCCTCACATAAGAGATAAATGTCAAGTTTCCAGAAGATAAATATCAAGTTTCCAGAAGATAAATGTCAAGATTTCGAAGATAAATGTCAAGTTTCCGATAAACACAAAGATGGGCGAAAATGGAAAAAGCCGACTCAGCCAGCGAGAAGATAGACCGTCATAGGAGGGTATATAAGGAGAGCTTTGAGCAAGAAGCAAACAAGATCACAATTTTCGAGCACTTAGCACTTAGGCGATTTAGCATTCTTTATGTTTTCACTAGCGAGCTGCGACTCAACTAGGATAGACTTGATCGGACTAGCGACCTTCGACAGCTCTTATAGCTTACTTCTCTGTTGTTCCGCTCAAAGCGCGAATTCAGAAATAAGATCTTTTGCTCAACTTTTACGATTTCTATTTTTCGCGACTTATATTTCATTTGATTGTTTAGGTGTCATTGCGAATATCCGGGACCTTCAGGAAGATCGGGTTAACTTCGGTTTTCCTCCACAAATCTTTATCGGAAATTGGCGGTGTGAATTTCGGTTCCCACAGTTGGCTAGAAGGAGGGGGTTCACGGATCTATCTATCACCATGCTGCACCGCTCGATCATGTCAGCCAGCGCCACAAGGATCAGCCAGCTAGGCGGAACACCCGTCGATGCCAGCTGAAGACTCCAGCTGGAGAGCGTCCCGATCCTGCTGATGCAAACACTGAAGCTCAAGCAGATGAAGGAACTGTTTACTTCGCCCGGTAGCGGGGAACAACGGGACAAGCTGATAACCTCCTTTCATAAAACAGGTCGATACCTTAACTGCGGAGCAAGTTGCAGCGGATCCACCAAGGCATGCGGCGGCAGGAACTTCGACCGGATCTCGAAAGCACGAAAAAAGATGCCCGAAAGAGCCCACTCGAGAAAGCGGCTCGAAAGGACAAAAGCGACCTCGCGAACCTTCCACTCCCGCTGCGGGGAAACAAAGGAAGCGGCGTCGGCGCGCTCGATCTAGATATCAGCGACCGATCGGACCCTTCAGATGGCGCTGACATCCACCCGGAGAACCGAAGCCAGTCCGCTCGGCAGGCGGTATCGCCGATAGGCCCATGCGAAGAGGAAGAACTACTGGATGGAGCAGGAAGAACTTCGCGGAAGATCAAACGGATCTATCGCGACCAGCGTCGACAGGTTGAGGCAGGCGGCAATAGCGAGATCCATGATCTCCGTGAATCTCAAAAAAGGCCGTGGCTGAAGTGGCGGTGAAATCGCAAAATCCATCGGCGACCAGTTCCGCCCGAGATCGATAGACTTCGAGGAAGCCGCGGAAAACGCCTTTCACCACTTTCGGATCCGCGAAAACGCATCTCAGACCCGAGGAAGATCAAAATCGGTCTATGGCGGTGCAGCGGATCTAAGTCACACCTGCAGTCCTTCCAGATCGCAATGGGTAGGTGCAAACTCGGAGCGAGAACGGGGCGCAGGTCATTGTCTTCTCTTCGTCGAGCACCTCAAAGGTGCTGCTTTCGAGTGGTTCTCGGCTCAAAGGAACTCCATGAAGCTTCCGTAACTGGCCTCGGCGTTTCTCAAACAGTACTCCATGTTCATGGATAGAGCGTCCGGCGTGGATCTATGGAGTCTAGCTCAGAAGGAAGGCGAGTAAACCAGCGACTTCATGCGAAAGGTTCAAACTGGTGATGGCCAGAGTAGCGGGCATCAGCGACAATGTCGCAATCGGCGCCCGAGAAAAACTCTCGGTACAAGTCGAAGTTCGAAAGTGGATACTACTGGAAAAGCGGACAATCAGGATACTCTCCACAAGGCAACAGACTTCATCATCATGGAAGAAGAGATGAAGCTTCTATCGCGAAGCACGGACCGCGAGAAAACGGCGTCCAAGAAACCCTCGTTAGCGACAAATCGTCCATCACGAAGGGAAGGCGTCCAAAGCGAGCATAACTTCGCCATCAACTTCGAACAAGGCAAAACCTCCGGAAACACCTGGACCAGGAACCAGTACAAGGATAACTCCTGCGAGTTCCACGCGAGACCAGAGTCACTCCACTGCGAACTGCAAGGTTCGGCGCCCGGCTCGCCCAAAAACTCCTCACCGGCGAGCTATCAAAGGTCAAGAGTATAAAGGACTTGCTCCTGGACTCCGACCGCCAAAGACTAACAAAACTGTCTCCGAACGGCGACCGAAAACCAATCAGGGGAAAGCGGAAGAAACAGGGGCGACCAAGGGAACAACAGTCGCCCGGAGGGTAAACATGATCATCGGAGGATCACAGTTCTACCAAGACTCTGTCTCATCGATAAAAGCCTACGGTAGCGAGACCAGTTCCAACTGGTTCCCGGACAGCGATGTTCCTAACCACACAATGGCTTTGAGGAACACGAGACCGTCGAATCGACAAACCTCACTGCGACCCTTTGGTAATCGACCTGGTCATCCAGGATCTCGAAGTCGACGCATTCTTCGATACTGGAAGCACGGTCAGCGTCATCTTCAGCGACACCCTCTACAGGATGAAGATCCCACTTGGGAAGTCGTCCCTGAGCCAAAACCTTTGGCGGGGTTTTGAGTCACTACCATGACCCTCGGAAAAATAAAACTCCGGTCATGGCAAAGGAAGTTACAAAGATCGTCGAGTTTGCGGTGAGTCGACAACCCGACCATCTACAAGCGCCATCATGGGAACCCTTGGATCAACTCCATGAAGGCAGTACCGTCCACATATCACCTCGGTATCAAGTTCCGACTCGGCCGGAACGCAGCCATCTGGGGTAGTCAGAAGCGATCGAGACTCGTTACCTAGCGAGTTCAAACTGCGAAAGATCGGGCAGCCCTGCGGCCAACCAAAGCGAGCAAAGGAATCACACAACATTCCGAAGACTTCGAAGAAAGATGATCGAATCATCGAACAGACAGCGATTCAAGGCGGACAAAGCCTCACGAATCCACGCCGTAAGACGGACAGCTCGACCCCGCACAAACCACTGATCCGACCAGCACGATCGAACGGCGGCCGCGGGGAGTAAAAGCGTCAGCGGCAACTATCAGAACTCTGAGATGGCTTGATCCTCGAAAAAGTGCGTAGGCAGCTTCGTCGAAACCAGCGAGTTCAGCTATCCCCTCACCAAAAGGGGGGACTGGGTCGTTATACTCTATACTCCCACAAAAGCGAAAAATCCGCATATGTACTCTAACTTCTCGAAATTTTTAATAAAATTCTTTCTATCTTTCATGCTCACTTAAAGCATCAGCAGCGGAAAAGCGAAAATCATATCTTCAAAAGCGAGGCGTCGCAACTTCTTAAAGATAACAAAACTTCATATTATCCGAAAAGACAGTCCACCAGCGACTTAAAACTCACGCCCGTCGATTGGCCCGACGGACGCTCATAAGCGTTTACTCAATACAAAATCGTGAGTCAGACCTACAAGGTCCTCTTACATCCGACAAGGATATCATAGCAGCTATACAAGAAACCAAAATTTTGGTTTAGCATCTCGGATAAACTCGAAGATAGCTCGATTCTTTTAACACAAGTCATATAAGCGGCTAGTCGGCGGACTTTAAGCGAAAAGAATCAGGAAGAAATCACTAACAGGCAAAGCGAAAGCCGATCAGTCATCGCACAGCCTCAAAGCTGAGAGTAAACCTAGGTCTTGCCACTAAGCCAGTCTTGCTGGATCTTGACATCTCACAGACATAGTATCGTATCACGAGATCCCAAAACATGTCTCTTATAAGCTTACACCGCGGCTCGCTAAAAGTAGCATCTGGACCAGCGACGAAAAAGAGTTAGGATCTGAAGTGACTACCTGCATCCTTCCCTCTACACTTGGCGAAAGTATAAATCAAAACAAAAGACGAAATCTTGCAAATTTTCATATTCATAAAAGCAAAGGCGGCGGGATTCAAAACCACCAGCGGCCAGTCCCAAAACATAAGAATGCAACCTCCAGCGATTGCGGGATAAAATTACTAAAAGCGGCCACACCGCGGCCAAAAAATTCAATTCACAAAGGAAGTCAGCGTTGAGAAATCCGGATGCAGAAATCCCAAATGAACTAGCAGGCTGGTCCACTTCCTCATTCCGCCTCGAGCATTCCCACCATTCTCGGTTCTCTCCGGCTCCAACCTCCACCGTATCCTCGGAAACCTCGATAGGTTCCCATAGTCTCGGACTCTTTCTTCTACGGAGGAACCAAGGACTCAGCATGAGCACACTTTCGGCCATGAAATCCTTCATTTCAGCAATCGAATCGAAGAAATCCGGGTTCGAGACTTGTAAAGGTTCTGACCGAACCTCGGCACTTCGCGGAAATCACCAACAAACTCCTGAGCTTCTTTAAAGCATTGAAACTCAGCAGCAAGCGATTCCGCCCGTCTTGCCACCTCGCTCGACCATCCTTCTTCCTCTCCTTTCGCCCGTCACGAGCGAGGCGTGAAGCTCAGCTTGCCAGCGTTCTGTGCCTTCACCTCTTGGCGAACGGGAAAAGCTCTCGCTCCACTTCTGTGGTCTTGAAGTTAGCAATCCTGGATTTCGCGAGCTTCGAGTCAAAGCCTCGCTAAACACTCTTAGTCCTGCATAAAACTCAAGATCAGCAAGCATGCTTATATCACGGATTGAGCATAAGGTTAAAGAAGTTGAAGGGCCAAACCTCGTTGACAAAAGCCCTCGGCAAAAGTTGTTTCTCCTCAAGAAGTTGTTAGGTGGAAAACCATCTTGTTAGAAAGAAAAGCCTTTTTTCGTTGGAACAAAACTAGGTTTTCTCCCAGCGGTGAAGGATTTTCGAGCCTTCCCCATCGTCGATTTCCTTCCCCTTACGAGACCTCTGTCTGCGCCTCCGGTAGAACCACGGTAACAGGTTGGCGTCATCTGACGGAACAGGACCTCCGGGACCGATAAAGCTTAACATCTCGGATCCGTTCGGTGAAGGATTTCAGAAAAAGCGGCCTTTGTGAAGAAGATCTCTCTGGCAGCGTCACCAGGCAAATCTGGTAGGGTTGTTCCTACAAAGCGAAAATTTTCAAAACTTCGCGCCAGAAAGGTGAGATAGACAACAGAGTTTTGTCGTATTACCTCGGTTGTTCCATGCTGCGGAGGAAATAGATGGAGGCAGCTCTCCTCGACAGACTCGCCATCTATTTGAACAAAGAAAAGCGCTCCTGCGATTTGGGATTAAGTAGTCCCTGAATCCGCGGCCATATCCTTCTTAGGCAGCATGGAATAGTAACCGTCACTCCCGTCGGCCGAGTACCCCAAAGACCTTGAAATCATCGGGACCAAGATCAATCCGAGTTAAGTAGCTAGCGATTAATGCGTAAACCAACTCTCCAAGGCAGGAGCAGCTGAGTTGGCTGATCGAAGTTAGCGGTGAAGCGCCTACGAACAATGGCACCAATTGGGAACCACATGCGGCGATGCGTAAAAGCCGTAACATGTAAAGAATTCCTTGCACTTTCGTTACCAGCGGGAATCGAATTTGACCTCGGGAACCTGGTAAAAATCTCGAAGAACGAGATATTGGCGAGAAACGAGCTTCGGCGAAACACCAGGCTGCCTCGGAGGCCTCCTCGAACAGGGATCTCTGGCAGTGTTGAGGCGAACCTACAAGGACTTCGATATCACGCATTCTTCTTTTCCTCGACCGACTCCTCTCTGCTACCGTTACATGGGCAGGAGAGTCATCAGGATGAATGGGAAGAAGAGTTTCTCTTTGAGGATCTTGAAGACATTGTTCTTAAAGAGAAAGGATTCTTGAGAGAGAGTAAAACCTTGTGATGAAGTAAGAATGAGATTTCTTACTCCATATAAAGGTAAAATCACTATTTACCCGATTTGACAACGATTACATCTCAACACCTTCCACGGCTATACCGCCAAGCTAGGATCCGACAGGCTCTACGGTTCCTAGCTAGCTGGAGAGCTAACTGTTGGGGTCAAAATCGGTCAATGAAGAAATCGTCACCGAAAGTCCTCGAAAAAAAAGCCAGCGATCAAATCCAAGAAGCGGGTCGTCGCTCGATAAAACTCACGGAAGGCTCGTCCACTCCCATCTGGCGTAGCGAGGTCCTGGCCCGTCCATGCGATCGTCTCATGATCTCGGGCAATGACAGCATCTTGGTCCTTGAAACCCATGTCGGATTGTCGAGATCTACAATGAGTCTTCAGTAAAACCTTCCGATTGTTTAAAGATTCATCTTTTAACATATCTAAACTTCGAACCACATTGCTCTCATCCTCGGCGGCGGAAAATCTGCAGATCTAAGTCCATCTCAAAATCCGATACTCGCGGAATCTCGTTGGAAACAATTATCTCGAGATCTACGACTAGAGACCCTCCCAAACTTCGAAAGATTTCCCGCAAACAACTGGCGAGGAAAGATCGAACAAACCCACATCGGCAAGCGGCTGGCACGGCAAGCGGGGCGCAGGCTGGCGCCCGGCTTCCAGCCTGGCGCCGGTACAGCGGGCTGGCCTAGCGCAGCGGCACCGACCTGCGCGGCGGCCTTGCAGGGCAGCGGGCTTAAGCAAGCGCCCGGCACCAACCTGGCGCCCGGCAGCCAGGGGCCAGCGGAGCTGGCCTGGCGGCCTTAACCACAAGCGCCCGGCGACACGGCGGAGACGGGCTATTAGCGCCAGCGGCACCAACCTGGCGCCCGGCCCTAGCGAGCCTTGAACCTAGCCTAATACCAGGCGCCAGCTGACACCGACTGAGCGCCCAGCGGCACCAACCTGTACCGTACGGCAGGGCAGCGGAGCTGGCCTAAGCGCCCGGCGGCAGCAGCGGCAGCGCCAGGTAGCCTGGCGCCCGGCGGCTTTTGACCTAGCGCCCGGCCGCAGCAGAGACCTTGAGCTAACCTATAGCAGCGGCAAACCTGGCGCCAGCGGCACCGACCTGGCGCCAGCGGCAACGCAGCAGGGAACGAGGCTGGCCTAGGCCGTATACCTGGGCAGACTGGCTGGCGCAGCGGCTTTCGACCTACGGCGCCCGGCATTTCGATCCGCAGGCGACCTGGCGCGGCTTCGACTTAAGCGCGGCGCTTTCCACGTCAGCAGATGGAAGCCTGGCGTCGATCCACGACCCTCGTCAGTCTACGTTCTATCGTGCCGGTTCGATCCCATCTTGACTTGTTCCGGATCAATCGCAAGATTTGAGTATGATCCCGGTTACTCTGAAGCACGTCACTTCTCGACTAAACAAGAATTGAGGTTCGCCGGAGCTCGAACCTTCAAAGACTGTCGCTGAAAAACCGTAAAAGCGCTAGCGGCCAACATGGCTTGACGCGTCACGATTTTCGAAAGGAAGGATAACTATAGCGGTTTATCTTTATCCTCACATAAGAGATAAATGTCAAGTCTCAGAAGATAAATATCAAGTTTCGAGAAGATAAATGTCGATTTCGAAAGATAAATGTCAAGTTTCCGATAAACACAAAGATGGGCCGAAAATGAAAAAACCCGACTCAGCCAGCGAGAAGATAGCCGTCAGGAGGAGTATATAAGGAGAGCTTTGAGCAAGAAGCAAACAAGATCACATTTTTCGAGCACATTATGTGGTTCCCAATTCACAGTGCCATTGTTAAATGCGCTTCAAGCTTCCGAACTTCGATCAGCCAACTCGTTCCTGCCTTGGAGATTGGCTTGGCGTCTGTCGCTAGCTCTGAACTTCGGGATTGATCTTGGTCGATGATTTGAAGGTCTTTGGGGTACCTCGTCCGATGAGGTGGCGGGTTACTATTCCATGCTGCCTAAGAAGGATATGGCGTGATTGAGGGACTTCACCGAATCCCAAATAAAGTGGCAGGGCGTTTCTTCTTTGTTCGAATAGATGGCGAGTCTGTCGAGCTGCCTCCATCTATTTCGCGAGCATGGAACTTCAACCGAGTATCTGATGAAAACTCTGTTGTCTATCACCTTTTTAGGACTTGCGAGTTTTGAAAAATTTTGGTTTTGAGAACAACCCACGGCGCATTTCCTGGTGGCGTTTTTCGTCGAGCGGCCTGGCACCCGGCAGCACACGCAGCGGGGCCAGCGGGCTGGCGCTTGACGGCCGGACCTGTAAGCGGCGGCCGGGAGATAGGCTGTACAAGCCCGCGGCACCGGCCTGGCGCCCGGCGGCAGCGGGGCAGGCTGGCCTGGCGCCGGCGGCACCACCGACCTGGCGCCCGGCGCAGCGGGGCGGAGCTGGCCTGGCGCCAGCGTACCAACCTGGCGCCGGTACAGCGGGGCAGGCTAATGGCATGGCCGGCCCGACTTTAAGCGGCGGCAGGGGCCAGCGGGCTGGCCTGGCGCCAGCGGCTTCCGACCTGGCGCCGGCCGCAGCGGGGCAGGGGCTGGCCTGGCGCCGGCAGCCACAAGCCGGCGGCACCGACCTGGCAGCGCGGCGGCACCATCTACCGGACCGTGGCACCGGCGGCACCCGGCCTGGCGCCAGCGGCACCAAATCCGCAGCGGGCGACCTGCGCCCGGCGGTACCCGTCAGCAGATGCGGCCTGGCGTCGGTCCCGACCCTCGTCGGTCGTTCCTATCTTGCCGGTTCGATCCCATCTTGACTTCCCGGATCAATCTCGCAAGTTTGGTATGGTCCGGTTACTCTAGAACGTCACTTCCTCGACTAAACAAGGAATTGAGGTTCGCCGGAGTACGAAACCTTCAAAGACTGTCCTTTGGCAAGTAAAAGCGCTTCGCGGCCCAGCGTTGGCCAAAGCGGCCATGCGATTTTCGAAAGGAAGGATAACTATGGCCAGTTTATCTTTATCCTCACATAAGAGATAAATGTCAAGTTTCCAGAAGATAAATATCAAGTTTCCAGAAGATAAATGTCAAGATTTCCGAAGATAAATGTCAAGTTTCGATAAACACAAAGATGGGCGAAAATGGAAAAAGCCCGACTCAGCCAGCGAGAAGATGAGCCGTCATAGGAGGTATATAAGGAGAGCTTTGAGCAAAAAGCAAACAAGATCACAAATTTTGAGCACTTAGCACTTAGAAGCGATTTAGCATTCTTTTCTGTTTTCCTAGCGAGCTGCACTCAACTAGGATAGACTTAAAGCGTCCGGTTAGCGGACTTTTGACAGCTCTTATAGCTTACTTCTCACCTTGTTCGCAGCTCAAAGCGAATTCAGAAATAAGATCTTTTTCCATCAACTTTACGATTTCTATTTTAGCGACTTCTATTTCATTTGATCGTTTAGGTGTGCGGCCAGCAGATATCCGGGACCAGCCGAGGAAGATCGGGTTAACTTCGGTTTTCCTCCACAAATCTTTATCCCGGAAATTGGCGGTGTGAATTTTGGTTCCCCACTCTAAGTGCTCTGGGCGTTTGTGATCTTGTTTGCTTCTTGCTCAAAGCTCTCATATATACTCCTCCTATGGCGGTCACATCTTCAGGGGCTGGTCGGGCTTTTCCATTTAAGTCCATCTTTATGTTTATCGGAAACTTGACATTTATCTTCAGAAATCTTGACATTTATCTTCTGGAAACTTGATATTTATCTTCTGGAAACTTGACATTTATCTCTTGTGAGGATAAAGATAAGCCGTCATAGTTATCCTTCCTTTTAATAAAATCGTCTTGGTACGATGAAACCGTTTAAGCGTTTCGGTTTCGAAATCTTTGAAGGTTCGATCGAAGGTTCAATTCGCTGTTTAGTCGAGGAAGTGGCGTTCTAAATAGCCGTGACCATACCAAACTTTAATTGATCCGGGTACAAAATCAGATGGATCGGCAGAACTACGATAAAACGAGGCGAAGACGAGGCCGTGGACGGCATCAAAACCACAGCCAGCGGGTGCCCGCCCGCGCTAGGAACCGGTACCGCCAGCCAGGCGACTTCGTGGCGGGTGCCCGTAGAAGTAGCGGCGAATACCACCGGTGCCAGGCGACCCGGCCATGGCGGTGCGGCGCCAGGCTGCCGGATTACGCGGCATGACACCAACTCCAGCGTCAAGCATGCGCCGACGCCAGAAACCAGCCAGCGTCCAGCGTGCCCCGGCGCCAGGCCAACCGTGTTGATGTCAAAATCGGTCGCGGCCAGATCGATACGAAAGTCTCAGAAAGTATTTCTTGAAACAAAAGTCTCGGATAATTTGAAAAGAAGTTATCACGAGATTTTCTCAAATAGAATATCCACTCTGTGAGATCGGAAGACACGAGTCGCGGGCGAGAGTCCCGGAAGATCGGTCCGCTTCGCCCGAGGACATCAGGATTCGATCACCACAAAACCACTAAACATAAAGAATCTGCCTCAAACCCGAAGAGTCGTTCTTTCAAACCGTGAGGAACAGAAAGCGATCAAGATATCAAATCGAAGCTCGCGAGATCTACATCCTGGCGCGGCGGCACCACAGCCTGGCGCCGGCGGCACCGCGCCACGCAGGCGGACTGGCAGCGCCGGCGGCTTTCTGGCGGGCTGGCTGGCGCCCGGCGGCACCGTGACGGGGCGACCTGGCGCCGGCACCGGCCTGGCGCGCCGGCCGGCCTCTCGCCTGGGCTGGCCTGGCGCCCGGCGGCACGACCTGGCGCCGGCGGCACCGTCGCCGCGGGCTGGCTTTGCGCCCGGCGGCCGACTGGCGCCCGGCCGGCACCGACCTGCGCCCGGCGGCACCCGTCGCCGCGGGCTGGCCTGGCGGCCGGCACCGTCACCGGGCTGGCCTGGCGGCCGGCACCGACCTGGCCCGGCGGCACCGTCACCGGGCTGGCCTGGCGCGGCGGCATTTCCGTGGCCAGCAGCCAGCTGGCGCCGGTGACGCCACCGGCGCCAGCGGCTGCACCGTCGCCGCGGGCTGGCCTGGCGCCCGGCGACCGACCTGGCGCCCGGACACCGACCTGGCTGGTCGGCGACCTTCGGTCTCCGGTCCCATCGTGTTCGGTCTGATCCCATCTTGGCTTGTTTGGATCAATCATCATGAGTTTGGGGCGATCGCGACTCTGGAATAAACATCCTCGACTTCGATTGGAATGCGTCCTCGATGTTTTACGACAAAACTAGAATGATTGGATTTCTGCGTAGAGATATCGTATAAAACAAAGGTCGATTAACTTGAACATCGATCCTTTAGGTTATCACGGTTTATTTCACGAGAAGATAATCTTTCAGAAATCGTATAAAGCGTTTAACGACTTAAAGACAAGTCCACGGACTAACTACGAATTTAGGAATTCAGGCCCAATCAGGCTATGGCGGTTTGTCGATATCGAACATCGGATAAACATCAAGTCGAAAACTTCGAGGATAATTACAAAGATCGGCGAAAATGGAATACTTCACGAAGAGATAAGCTTGGGCCCAAAGGCGAGGTCCATCATCTAAGGCAAACCGACCTTGGGTGGATATATAAGGAAGCAAGGGCAGAAGAGAAGGGGATCGAAAATCCTAGAATCTAGACTTAGAGAACTCTTGCTAGCTTAGAGAACTTAGAACTTAGGCGGTTAGACCAGCGGGCGAGGACTTCGAGCGTCTGGCCGCCTCTTGTTCTAGTTTTATCTTCTCCGCCAGACCCGCGTTAGGTCACCGGAAGGATCTAACTATACTTTTACTCGAGCTCCGCACATAGAAACCCTAGGCATGATCTTCGACATGCCGCTTCTATGACCGCGCTCATATTAGGCGAACCAGGCCCTAGAGCGTCTGGCGCCTCCTGCTTTCATAAATCTCCGTTCCTCGGGAAGGATCGGACAATTCTTTACTTAAGAGCTCCGCGCATAGAAACCTGGCGTTATCTTCGACATGCCCGTTTCTATGACAAGCGTATACTAGGCGAACCGCCCAGGCGGTTCGATCTCTTGTTCAATTCTTTCTAACTGAACTTCGTCCGACTTGATCCTCGAAGGGTGCGTAGGCAGCCTTTCTTAAGGTCCAGTCTCAAATCTTAACAAATCTTTTCGCATTTATTGGTCACTTGTGGTTGGCTGTCCAGAATCCGGACCTTCAAGGAAAGTCGGGTTAACTTGCTTTACTCCGCCAATCTTATTCATTAAAATTGGCGGTGTGAATTTAGGTTCCACAGTTTGGCTAGAAGGAGGGGGCGGATTACTCTTACTCATCGGCGCAAAGCGATCGAACCGATGTCGAAATATGAAAGAAAAAAGTTGCAGTTCGCGTCAGCGATGGTAAAACAACACCAGCAGCGACTGTTCCTACGACCAAGGCTTACGCCAAGCGCCCGCGGTGCTCAAGCAAATCAAAACCTAGCGGCTTTCCGCCACAGGAAAACCGCAGCGAGCTCGCCAATTTCTCTATCTAAACAGAAGAACTAGCGATAAAATCTATCAAACCCCAAAATTAGATCTTGTTACCAAGTTAGAGAAATGCGCGAGCAAGGTTTCTACAAAAGCGTTTCTTTCGCGAGAACCTCTCGGAAAAATAAAACTTATTCTCCCGAAACCATGGGAAAACCCTATATTACTCGCAGAACAGAAGCCGCGGCAAATCGGTTCACCGATTCCCACGCCATACTTCTTACAAACAACTCGAGGAATAAGCGGGGAAAGCGAAAGGAGGTCGGAGCTTAATCTTACTAGGACGACTTGCCATAGGGTAAGATCAGTCTTCCCAGTCCGCCTTAGTAGGATCCCACTTTGTTCCCCTTTGTGTCTAGGTCAAAATGGCTTCGTTTCATCTCAATCGGAGTTTCCGTTGAGATTTTCTGAAAACAAAATCACTCTCCGGCCACCTCGCCGTTGGTGAGAACAACCATCACCAAGGTTACCTCAGCCCGCACCACCTGCGCCTGTGGAAACCTCACTTTACTCTCCTTTGAGTCTAGAGTCAAGATGGTTTCGTTTAGTCTCAATCCGGGCTTCCATTGAGATTTTCTGAAGAAAACAATATCGGCTGTCGACCACCTCGCCCATGAAGGACCTCTGTGTCGTCATGGGGCGAGACCGATCCTGTCTCAGTACCATGCATCTTTGCCTGAGTTTTAAGTAACGATCTTTGACTCCGTGGAGCCGGGGATCGACAAAGCGACAGCGGCATCGGCTGGCGGACCGCGACGGCAATGAGCCGACCTGGCGCCGGCGGCATCGTCCAGCGAAAGCGACCTGGCGCCAGCCCGGCACCTGGCGCAAGCGGCTGACACGACAGCGGGCCCGACCTAGCGCCAGCGGACCGCATGTTTCTGTAGACGGCCTGGCGCCCGGCAATACGTGACCTAGCGGGCGGCTGGCGGCACCCGACCTGGCGCCCACGCGACGCAGCGGGCGACCTGGCGCCGGCGGCAGGAGTCCTGGCGCCATCCATGCGGTCGTCTCGTGATCGAGTCCATGTTTGGATTGTTCGAAAAACCGCGGCGATTCTTCATAAGCCTTCTCAATTTTTTAACAAAGTTAGGTATTTTAAAATCTAAGTTGACCTCAAACCCTCAGCGGAAGTCACGAATCAAGTCCATCTCAATCCGATTCGAGAGTCTTGTTTGATTAAAGCGATTATCTCGAAATCTCGGCTAAAGATCTTCGAACTTCGAAGATTTCCGCAAATGACTAGCGGGGAAAGATCAAACAACAAAAACCCACAGGCGGCAGGATGGCCTGGCGCGGCGGCCACAGCGGGGCAGGGCTGGCCTGGCGCCAGCGGCTTACGACCAGCCAGACGCAGAGCGCATACCTGGCGCCCGGCGGCAGCGGGGCCTTGAGCTAAACGGCTGACCTGGCGCTGGCGGCACAAATCCGCAGCGGGCCAGCCACAGCGCCCGGCGGCATCCAGCCTGGCGCCCGGCAGGGCGGAGCCAGCAACGCCAGTGGCACCCGACCTGGCGGCGGCCGCCGGTCCGCAGCGGCCTGGCGCTGGCGGCAGCGAGGCGTGGTCGGCCTGGCGCCCGGCGCACAGGGCAGCGAATTGACTGGCGTCGATCCGTCCGTCCTGGTCACCGGTCCCATCGTGCTTTCGGTCCGATCCCTCTTGGCTTGTTGGATTATTCTTACCGTGAGTTTGACCGATCACGGTTATTAAACACCAATCGTCACCATTATCACGAGGAAATGGGATTCGCCGAATGCGAAACCTTGAAAGCTATTTTCGAAAATTTTTGTAAAGGTTTTAATTCTTTGTAGGACAGGAACAAAATGTCTTGAAAAACTGCCGTAGAATTTAGGGAACTTAGGACCTAGGTGGATAGTCTAGCAAGCTAAATCTTGGCAAAATTTCAGTCTTGTTCCATCGTTCCTTGATTGTCCAGGCATAACATGCAAACCCGATCTAGTCTCGAAAGCGAAGCGATGCAGCCACCCGTTCTAAAAGCATACTCATCCCGCTTCTAAAAGAAGAAAAAGCGTTACACAAACCCGGGAAGAGCGGCTAACCCGTTTTCTTTAAGTAAAAGAAAAGGAAGTGGAAGTGTATCTATATCCGTATAATCCCATCTTGAAAAATTTTTGCTTCAGCATCAAGACCAGCGCTTTTGACAAAGCAAAACTCTCACCGCAGCAATAAGATTAGATCTAAAAGCGCTAACGGCATAGCCCAACCGTTACAAACATAGTCTTGAAAACTCTCGTCGTCTCTTAAGCAAACTTCGCGACTGAAGCGTGTTCCAACGTCGGATAATAACCTGACCGGTGAACTAAGAAAATGAAATAACCGGTAAAACTCCATAAGTAGTTGAAGCAGCTTTAGATCCAAGGTCAAAATCATAGCGAAACATCTCCGTGTAATCGAGGATCGCTACTTTAACAATCTCGCGATTTTTATCTCCATGAAACGGTCATCCATTACTTTGTATAACAAAAAATTTTATCTGAACCATTCATCGATTAACTGAAACCTAAAGTGGAAGATCGTTTCTAAAAGCCATCAGCCGTAACTCAGAAAACTCCACTATGCTTGGCATGTCTATCTCGACAAGCTATTTGGCCCTCGACCCTTCATGCTCCATTAAAGCCGGACCTGAATTCGGCATCATTAAGGACAATAAGTAAACTAACATGACCTTAATAAGGGTCATGGTCTGATCGTTTACCAAACAACTTCCTTGGCGATACGGCTGCATCTAGCCTCCATGCCAATCCAAAGCTACTGGCGACCACGGCTCCAATCCTTATGTTAAAACAACAATCCACGATTTGTTCATAGAGCGTAAGTGACTAAACGCATAGCAATTTGTCACATAACCCAGAATGGGAAATCATCACGATAAACTCTCCATACCAAAACTCAGTCCTAACAACCATCGGTTAGCGGAAGATTCAAACTCATCGTCAATGATTAAGTTCTATCGCCCGTAAACACTGCATGAAAAAACACTGTGACAAGGCTCCAAGAGTTATCACGAGTCATCAGCAATAATATCAAACAAATCCGGAAGGCCAACACTTCACGAAGCACTGTGAATGTAGGCGGCTTCTCCTGGGTCGAACTTCGCGCGACCTCTTGGTCCTCGCGTCTAAGCGAAACAACAGTTTTTGGCTGCGAACATTAAAGAATCTCAAAGCCCGCGAACATTTCAACCGCGAAATGCGGCACAAAGGCTTCGACCTTCACACTCTTGCGAGGCGTCGCGAATGCTCGAAGGACATTCTTTTCCTCAAAGCGTTCCAGGCGAAATCCTCATCTCGGAACTCAAAACATACAAACACACCTCTAGCGGTAACAGGCCTCTAAACTGGCATCATTTAGTTGTTGCTGATCACAACAAGCGAACTCTAACGTCTAAACAGACAAATAGCAGCCCTTCAAGGGTAGGCTCTCTTGCATCGACAAGGATAAACATAGTAGCTATACTGAAATCAAAATTTTGGTCTAGCTCTTAAGTAAAGGAAGTAGCTTCGACTCCATGAACAAATCATATAAGCCGACAACAATTCGAGTTTTAAGCGGTAAGTCAGGTTAAAATGCATAAACAGGCAAAAGCGAAAGCGATTTGTCATCGCCAAAGCCTCAGTCCAGAAAGTAAACCTAGGTCTTGCCACAAGCCAAGCCGCGCTGGATCTTGACATCTCAGACATAGTGTGGTATCACGAGATCAAAATTTGTCTCTTCGCCAAGCTGTCGTTTCCACGAACTTTCGTTTAATCGGTAAACCAGCGGAAAATCTCGCTATGCAAACAATAGATGCGGTGATCATCAGGGAACTAGGAATGAGGCGACAACTCACACCCTCTTTCTCATTGCCGAAAAACTGAAGTTCATAAATAATCGAAAAACAAATACATCAACAGCATCATGCTCGAAAGACTCTCATGACACATAACCAGACCATATAAGTCGCGGCGGAAAACAGATCACAAGGGTCTTAAACTCCAAAGCGAACTTCTGGAAGGCTTGATCCCACACACCAAGGATCACGTAGGCAGCCTTCGAAAGCGCCAGCCCAATCTTACCACTTTCAGCGGAGCCTTTCAACCATTAATTCCGCTATCTTACCTGACATGTCTTATAAGCTCGCAAGAACATCACAAAGGTTCCTAACGAGCTGGGGGCTACTGTTGGTGTCAAAATGGTCCGCGGAATCAATAACTGAAAGTCTCTAGAAAGTATTTCTTGAAACAAAAGTCTCGGATAATTTGAAAAGAAGTTATCACGAGATTTTCTCAAATTAGAATATCCACTCTGTGAGATCCGGAAAACTTCTGGTCTTGTGAGGCGAGAGTCCCGGAAGATCAGTCCTTCGCCCAAGGACATCAAGATTCGATACCCACAAAACCCTAAACATAAAGAATCTGCCTCGAAAGCGAAGAGGTCGTTCTCTCAAACCATGAGGAACCAGAAAGCGATCAAGATATCAAATCGAAGCCCTCGCCGAGATCTACAGCCTGGCGCCCGCCACCCGCCTGGCGCCGGCGGCACCGCGCCGCGCAGGCGGCGGACGGCTGGCACCGCGGCACAGCGGGCTGGCCTGGCGCCCGGCGGCCGTGAGCCAGCGGGCCGACCTGGCGCCAGCGGCACCGGCCCTGGCGCCCGGCACCGTCCGCCGCGGGCTGGCCTGGCGCCCGGCGGCACCGGCCTGGCGCCCGGCGGCACCCGTCGCGCAGGCTGGCCACCGGCGCCGGCACCGGCCTTGGCGCCCGGCGGCCCGTCGCCGCGGGCTGGCCTGGCCGGCGGCGCGGCCTGGCGGCGGCACCCGTCACCGGGCTGGCCTGGCGCCCGGCGGCACCAGCCTGGCTGGCGCCCGGCACCCGTCACCTGGCCTGGCGCCAGGCGGCACCATGCATGAGCGACCTGGCGCCAGGCGACACCGGCTTTGGCGCTGGCGGCACCGTCGCCGCGAGCTGGCCTGGCGCCCGGCGGCCTCCCGACCTGGCGCCCGGCACCCGTCACCCGGGCTGGCTGGCGCCCGGCGCCAGTGGCAGCAGACGGCCTGGCGCCCGGCACACCGGCCTGGCGGCGGACCCGTCGCCGCAGGCTGGCCTGGCGCCCGGGCACCACTGGCGCCCGGCTTCCGTCGCCGCAGGCTGGCCTGGCGCCCGCGGCACCGAGCCTGGCGCGGCACCCGACCTGGCGCTGGTCAGCGGCCTTAGTCCTGGTCTCGGTCCCATCGTGTTGGTCTGATCCCATCTTGGCTTGTTTGGATCAATCATCATGAGTTTGGGGCGATCCGACTCTGGAATAAACATCCTACGACTTCGATTGGAATGCGTCCTCGATGTTTTCGACAAAAACTAGAATGATTGGATTTCGTAGAAGATATCGTATATAAAACAGGGTCGATTAACTTGAACATCGATCCTTTAGGTTATCTGGTTTATTTTACGAGAAAGATAGTCTTTCGAGAAATCATTATAAAGCGTTTAACGACTTAAGACAAGTCCGCGGACTAACTTATGAATTTAGGCCCAATCAGGGCTATATGGCGGTTTGTCCGATATCGA